>VDFB02270651.1:12409077-12653183 GCA_007258455.2 Sequoia sempervirens | reverse complement strand
GGTGTTAGTCATTTCTATTGGTTGTCATTGTTATATTTAGTTTGGGCTAACATTGGTGATGAAGTCCATGCCTTATCAAAGAAGTATTGCTAAAGTTTATGGTCGGATGCCATGCCTTATCAAAGAAGAATTGTTGAAGTTCATGATTGGATGTCATGCCTTATCAAAGAAGAGTTGTTGAAGTTCATATAATGCATTCTTACTGTCAGCGGAGTTGATTTCATGATGATATATTAAGATGAGGATTAGAAGCATGATTGATTGTGGAGAGATGATGTTGAAGGTCTACAGTATGTCTTATGCTCTCCCCTAATGTTCCTGATGAAGTATGTGTTGCTGAAAGGAAGGTCTGGCCTCCACAAGTTGCTTAAGTGTTTCTGGTTCAAGAAGATGCAGTGAAGTCTATCCAAGAGAATGCTCTACATTCCTCTGTTGTTGATGCTTTGGTCTTGCGGTTTGGTATTCAATGTCAATGTTTTGTGGATGTTACACTCCTATCTTTTCAAGTCACTTGTGTTGCCAAGGAAATCTTTGTGAATTGCTAAAGGTTGGCAATGGTGTTGGTTGTCCAGACTGGTCCGAGAAATGCTCTACATTTCTCCGCATTGATGTCTCTACTCCTACAACTTGGTGAATGTGCTCTCAACGTCTATGCAGTGTCTCAATTCCAATCTCATGTGCTAAAGTGGTCCGCAAGCTGATATGTTAACATTATATCTCATGATTAAGCATTCTATGTTTCTAGAATACAGTTTTTTGTTCATGTTCAATTTGCGGTGGTTGTTGATGGCATGATAGTATGAAAGAAGTGTATGGAAGTGTTGTTGGATGTTCAAGGAACATCCCCATGTGATCTGCACATTGCTAATTGGCTACTTTGGTGTCACATTGTGTCTTGAGTTGGATTTTTGGGTTATTTGTGGATACCTGGCTAACAGGGCTTGTTCCTTTACTTGCATCTTGTGCTTGGGGGGCTGCGCTAGCAAATGAAAGACATGTTGTGATTGATTTGGGTCCTGACCTATCCTTCTTGGGACCACATTATGTTAATTCAATAAGAAATATGTTTATGGGCCGATTGGTTATGTGCTCCATCGCTTCATCCACACATTTCCTTGATGTCGACTTGGGTTGATGTGCAACTACGTGTAAATGGTTTTGGATCACATTGAAAGAAGTGCTAAGAGTTTTTTGGTCCTCTCTATCTTCTGGATAGGACCGCATCATGTTTTGGTGGTCAACCAGTTGATTTCATTGCTTATCCTTTTCTTTTTGAAGTGTTGCGGTGGATATAAATGCAAGATCATTTCGAATGCAACAAGATGGATAAGTGTACAAGTGTGAAGAAGTGTGTACGAATCGTATTGAATATCCTGCAGTGATAGTGCTAAAGTGTGTGAAAGGAAAGATCAATTGTGCTATAACGCCTCAGTCAACAGAATGTTGTGTTTGCAATCATTGTAATCCTCTCTAAATCATATTGTATCTTGGTCTGAGATAGTGAATCTCATCAGGTCCTTATATCTTGCTCCTAAAGTCGTGTTGTCTTCAGTTCAGCAAATCCTATGTATCTTTCTCTAAGGCAGTGAGCCTTCTTGCAAGTCCTTTTAGCAATAACCCTTATATTGTGAGTTAACTCTCACCGTGGTTTTTCCCTCATTGGGTTTTCCACATAAATCTGGTGTTCTTGTTCATGAGTGTGTTCTCTATTTCTCATTGTTGTTGATCTGGTTAGAAGTAGAATTGCTATATCTTTCATTGTTCAAGAAGTGCTAAGGATTCAAACTGCTATATCATTCTTTGTTACTATTCTGCTTAAAGGTTTCTTGATCTAGTAAACAAGGTTGTCTTGTACATAAAGAGTTAAGTTCCGGAAGGGATTAAGTTTTGATAAGATTGATTCACCGCCGCCCCCCCCCCCCCCCAACTCTCAGTCTCCAGAAGTATTCAACAAAAGACATTGATAAAAAAGGTCAAATTTGATATGTCGTGGTTACTATTCCTACAATAGTAATATAGTCGCAAGATCTTGTTAGATACTTCAAAAGGAGGCATAATATTTCTATCTACTACAAAGGTTTCTCATTATGGAAGATGATCATCCAAAACCAATGCATATCAACCAATTTGTACAGAATTTCTCATTGCATGATCATGTCTACCCACCTCTACCATGATTCTTTGAAAAAGTCTTCTGATGGTTTTCAAGCTATGTGCTATCCATGACTAAATTCTCAACTCATGTGGAGTGTTTACTAATTTTTCAAGCCTATAAATTTTTTGTGTAACCCATTCTATTTTCCTTTGTTCTTGCTCATAAAGAGCATTTTTTATTTCCATATTTTTGTATTGCGTTTCCCAATTTGTTATGGATTACTATATCTCCACATTTAGTATATAAAATGTCATGTTTTGTCAAGATCATTTTTAGGTGATTTAGTAATAGTCTAATTCCATCACCCAATTGATAAAGCACCAATCTATTACAAAACCCGTGATTCTATGGTTTTCCTATGCCGCAAATATACACCATGGTCCCAATGTAGCCAATTGTTGTACCCAATCGAAGACTCAATGATTGTGTTACATGGGACTTGTTTATCATAAAAAAAATCATTTATGTGTCAAGCTAAAGATAGAAATAGTTGTTTCCAATTAGATTACACGTTGTCACGTCAAAGTCTAGTATTCGAATTAACAAATGCTTGCAGATTGTCCATGGTAGTAAATTTTTAATAAATGGTGAATGGGAAGTGAGACATAGATGTTAGAAGGAATGGAGTAATCAAAACAAACAAACAAAAAAAATCAATTGTATCCTCTTTCTAGATTAGTAGCCAGCTTAAAGTTGAAATTAGCATTCAAACAAAGAACAATTTTGAAATTTTAATGCCAACATCAAAACAAATCAAGATAAACACAAAATAAATAATCCAAATCAACATTTGAAGAGTGTTGCCTCAACACAAGGAAATCGTCCAAAAGAAAGGAGATGCTTTTTAATATTTCAAGAGATAAAACAAAGGTTTGTTGTCAATGTCTAAAAAATAAACCAACACAAAGGGAATCACACCATTGACAATAATATATGTCTTGGACAGCATAGTCAACTAGGAAAAAGGTACATTATTTTGAGATTGGATGATTCAAAACAAGGCATTTAAAAATTATAAAGCACACTTTTTACAAGTGTTTGTCATTTTTTTTAAAATTTGGCAAGTTCAAAAACTTTGCGTAAAGTTAAAATATTCCATAAAGTGCACTTTTTGGCAACAACCATAATAAAAAGTTCCTACAAAATAAAAATAAATATAAAAAGTGTTGATATTGAGATGCACTTTTTAGTGATAATTGTAGTAAAAATTTCCTCTAAAATGACAAACAGGTCATCTTCAGGCATGAAAATGCCATGGCAGAATACTCAAGTTTGAGTGTTTGGCATATCATCATGACTAAAGGTTTCAAATTGTTTTCAAAATATTCACCTTGATCAAAACAGGGGAAAAGCTTCATCAAAATCATCCAAAGACAAACTTCACCGATGTTAAAACATTCTATAAAGTGCACTTTTTGGGAACGACCATAATGAAAAGTTCCTCAAAAGTGCACTTTTTGGTGATGACCATTATAAGTTCCTCCAAAATAAAAATAAATATAGAAGGTGTTGATAATAAGGTGCACCTTTTGGTGACAACCAGAGTAAAAAGTTCCTCCAAAATGATAAAGAGGTCATCTTTCAAGCATGAAGTTGTCATGGAAAAATACTCAAGTTTGATTGTTTAGCATATCATCATGACTGAATGTTTTAGATGTTCTCAAAATATTCACCATGATCAAAACAAGGGAACAAGTTCATCAGAATCATCCAAAGCTACCTATCTAGAAGTTTATTTTTAGCCCACACTAAAAAAAGCATATATTTAGTTATCACCTTTTTCAAAAAAAGGAGCATCTTTTGGGATTTTTCTTTTTAGCTAGAGCTCTTTATAGCTTAGGATATTTTTAGCTAGAGCTATTTATAGCTTAGTCTATTTTTAGCAGTCTCTATTTTTAGCATGAGGAGATTTTTGAGGAGTTAGCTATTTATATAACTTCGTTTTTAGATCTCTTGCCATGCAAGAGATGTGGCTTCTAAAGGATAAATTATAATAATTTTAATCGTCAATCAACTCACAATCACATGCCTTAGAACTACAGTTAGTGGATAAGATTAATAATTTTAATCATCAATTAACTAACAATCACATGCCTTAGAACTACAATTAGTGGATAGGATTAATTTGTAATAAAGCATACATTCATGCGATCAAGCTATTCATAGTAAAATTGGCAAATAATTTCCTTCATTTATTTTCATGCAACGCTCTATAAACAGTATAAAAACGTTTTATTTTGCACTTAATTCATAATAGTAACTCTCACACTTGCATATTGTTTATGTTGCTATTTGCCTAATATTCAGTGTTATTGTTAAATTCAAAATTCATAATTCAATAGAATTTAGCATAGATGCAAAACTCGCAAGTTAGAAATGGCAGCAAGTAACTCACCAAAAAACTCGCCATTGGTTTTTTATAAAGTCATGGCAAATTTTTCACAAAAAACTCATTATAAATCTATGATTTTTTCAAATAAACTTACGAAGTCAGTAAAAAATCAGTTTTTCCGCCCAAAGTTAAATGGTTATTGTGATTTTAGCATCTTTGGGACATGATTGGGGATGGATATGGCGACTTAGAGCACATGACTAAAAGAAACTTAGAGCACACAAATACAGAGGTTTTCTTTGCCTTTTTATTTGCTCGGCCCTTACATGTGAGGGTGATTGGAAAATCCAAAAATTTCATAGTTAAAAATTTTAAAGTTACATCCAAATCCCAAAGTCAAAGAATGACTGAAATTTGTGTCACAAAATCACATATATTAGATTGAATGTCAAACAAAAATAAAATATTTTATTAAACAAGCTTCCAATTACTATCAAATTATCAATGATCATCATGTTTACAATCTACAATATAGCTTTTAAAAAGCCATCTAACTGATAGTAACCAAAAAATTCTATTTACTTATCATTTATGAGTTCCAAAGCTTTGCAATTTGCCAAAACACTTAACAATTTTTTACTATAAACTTTATATGAGAGGCAGATTTACACACAATGATTAAAAAATATATATTACACTGATAAAAAACATATTTTACAGTGATCAAATTTTCACACAATGATTCTTAGTTTTTATTGATATCGAAACTTGAATTTCATATGTATTCAGAGGTTGAACTTGGTTTTTGGTCTATGATATGTTTAAAACTCTATTTTGATTTATATATAATGGAAATCAGTAATATGTTCTACAAATTCAGTAATATGCTTTTGAAGAATATTTTTTAAAAATTATGTATTTTCAAATGTTCAATAAATTTGTTGAGTTATTGCCGAGTTTTTCCCTGAATTTTTGCTAAGTCTTGAGTTTTTGTAAATTTTGGGCCTACCAAGTAATTGTCAAAACTTAGTTTTCAACTATGGAATTTAGTATGTCTATTTCACTTCTAAATTACAGTTGAAGTGTTTTCCCCTTGTGTTATTGTGCTTTTAAAAATTAAAACTTAATAATCACTAAAAGTTTTGCATTGCAATAGGTGTTAGGTCAATAGTTGTAGCTTTGAATGCAACTGCCATGTTTAACTTATAATGTCTTATGTATGTGTTTTAGCATATTTAATCCTTATGTTGTACTTGAATTGTTTAATCTTTGTTTTTAGATAAATAGCTCAAGCATTTAGTCTTGGGATTTATTTTCAATCAAAAAACATAAAAAGCTTTGCCTTGTGTTGAAAGAACAGCTCAGCCTTTTACCCTAGGCAAACACAAAACACATTTAAAATTTATTCAACCTGAATGTGAAAGCCCAAATAAACATTGTAAATATTGTAAATTACAAGTACATATTGTTCATAGTAGGTTAATTTTTATTTAACAAGGAGTTTTTCCTTCTAATTTGAAGAGCATTTCTACTGCATATGTTGTGTTTTGTGTTGCACTAAAAGGTGCAAACTGCAAAGTAAAATGCTGACATATCCGAGGCTAGAAGGCCAAGCTGGAATATTCTAGAAGGAATCAAAGCACTTCCTCAAGAACTCCCCTAGCATCCAAAGCCAATGTAGCTCCATTAGTAGAAACAAAGCTTGTAATATAAGTCTGCCCCTGTGGTCTAAGGGCAGCCGGTAAGTTGTAGAACCAGGTCATTAGAATGGGGCCGAGTCATGCTAACAAAAATGAATAGACATGATGTTGATGAGAGAAGGCTGGGGAATCTAAGTAAACCAAGTAGTGAGGGTGTGCTAAGTTAAGTACCACCCAACTGACCAATCAGCTCTGATATGTGAATTACCAATATCCAAAGGAGATGATTTAGTTGAATGCAAAAATGAAAGGTTAGTCTGTCATCTGAGATGGGGGGTAGGAACATCCATTAGTGCAAATGGATTTCAACACTGCTTAGGGCTGTTGAAGGGGTAATGATGAGGTCATGGCTGGTAGAGTTTTGGTATGTGTTGATCTGTGGCATAACAGATGATCTTAAAGTAGCCTTTTGTCAATTCCATTGGAGGGTCTTTCAAGGTTGATCTAGTGGAGGGTGGGCACCATGGTGTGAATCATTTCCCCTGCATTGATTGCAGCCACAGTGGCTTGTCTAGGCTAGAGGCCAAAGGCATACGGTTTTGTAAGCTTCACATTTATCCTTTTATTGTCAGATGAGAGTCCTCAAAAAATCCCCTCATTTAGCAATCAAAAACTATTTATTTTACTATTATTTTGCAATCTTTTATCTCTCTATTTGGACCTACCATTTTTGTATTACTGTTCTCAAAAGTCAAAACAAAATGCCAATAACAGAACGATGTAACCAGAAACTGCAGATTGCCCCAGCTAGCTGGTAATGAAAACCCAGACCTAAGAAAACAAACCACAGCACAGAGAAATGCCCATATAAAACAAAATTGAAAAATATTCTTCAAATCATAAACGACATTTTTAAAAATAAAATAGAAATTATGTAACTCCAGAGACTAAAAATTTGACACAAAGGTAAACGAGGACTAAGTGTAGCATTTACAAAAAGTTTTGTAACAAAACAAGTCAACAAATTCAGACATATGATTTTCAATCAGTACTACACCCAAAGAACAGAAAAATAATGACAACAAACCTGTATATCTCTGCCCCAATCAACAGGATCACTAACAACAAATGCTGCATGTACATGCATGTTAGTTATATCAACCTCTCCTTCCAACTGTGAAAGGAGCTTCTTATTGTGGGATGAAAGGTTTGCCCAGGACTTATATTGAGCCAAAGGATCAATGTTGATGAAAGAAGATGCATACTCATCCATAGAAACAACCTTCCTTCACATCAGAAAGACAGGTTCTAGGCTAATTAGGCCATGTGAAAAGCAAAAGACACTGAAAATCATTTTTAAAAGAATATTCAAAAAACTTCAGAAATGACTGACAGTTTATGGGAATTAAGAAAAACTAAGAGTAAGAAAGATACAAGGATATGCATGCCTGAAACCATATTCAGACATCACATTAGCTGGTTCACCCTTTCCTACAGCAAGGACCAGCTCATCTCCAAATCTGTCACCAATAAAAGTAAGTAATCAGAATAAAGGATTTCCAAACATTGAGATTTTAAATAAATTGCAATAAAAACATACACAATGACAGATTTAAATTAACAAACCAGCAAGAAAGCCAAAGCTCCTGTGCACAATGGTTCAAAGTCGAACAAACTTTCATAATCAAATTTAAATTATTTTTTACCAATGATTAGAGTGAGATACCCCATTCATCCTAAGAGAAATGAAACTTGGTTGGTGATCATAGACCAATTTGGGTATGAGTTTATTAATAAATGTTCAAATTGTAGATGTGTGGTTCTGTCAATTTAAAAGAGCTTTTCTAATAAATTAGATTTCTTTTGATAAGGTTAATGAAAATATTTAAGAGGAAGCTCTTTATTTTATAAACAAAATTCATAAGATGTTTTATCAATTTAGTTTGATGTCAAATGAATTGCGTAATAATATACAGAAATAATTTTCACATATGGAAGAGTGACATGTATTGAAAAGAATGAGAACAAGAAATCAAATTTTTTGTCAAGGTAAGATATATAGTAGGAAGATACAATATGTAGTGTCAGTTGAGGGAAAAAATTTACTTATTACTGCATGAGTTGATACATTATTTATAGTCTGTTGCCATGTGTTGCTTAGAGTAAGACCATATTCTCTATTAATATTCTTAGGTTTGTTGGTGTTTAAATTAGCACCTCTGGAGTGCTGATTGTAAACGTTAACAGTTTTATGGCACCCACCGTGGAGCAACGAGGCATCAAACTTCAAGAAAATCTAACACTTTTATGTCACAGGAATGACTATCTGGCGTCCTTGGGCCCTAGTAGAACAACCTGATCTTGCTCTAGCAACTCTCCAACCAGATCTTACATATATTGAAGGAGAGCAATCAGACATCATCAGCAGCTTGCGTACCTTCATCTTTGAAAAGAATACCTCAACTGCTCAGTGGAGAGCCGCAGCTATTACTCTGGACGAGGAAGAAAGAAAGGCTGATCGAGCAGAGAGACCAGTATTACCACCTCCTACGTGGCAGTAAGCATCCTGGCTCACCAAGTATATACGAGGAGGACCAATCCTCTTTTTCAAGAAGAAGTCGGAGAAGCATCTGACACAGAGCAGATCTATCAAGAGGTTCGAGAACAATTTCTAGAAGAACCACAAGAAGGACCTCCTGCTCAAGCAATGGCCGACAACGTTAACATCAATAACGGCAATGGCCATAATAATGGTAACAACGGCAACAACATCAGCAACAACGGCAATGGCAATTACATCAACAACCTTTTCGGCAATGGCCGAAATGCAAGAGTTGTAAGACGTCCTACCCCACTACCATGGGGTAACAACATAGGTCCATTGGCCCTACAAGGTAATCATGAACTTCCCAAGGGATCACGAAAGCATTTCCCAAGATTCTACGGCGACGGGGCTAGACACCCCGATGAGCATCTTTCAGCATTCACAGCGGCTTTTTCCGTTCTGTCTGTACCACATGAAGATATTGCCATTCGACTCTTTGTCGAAACTCTTGAAGCAAATGCAGCTGACTGGTTCAATCACTTGCAACCAGGAATCATCATGAACTGGGAGGACATGAGTGAAAAGTTCTTAGCCAAATTCAAACTTGCCGAAGACAGCCATCAGTTGTTTGCCAAGTTATCCAACTCTAAGATAGAGTCCACAGAACAAATGAGAGAGTTCGTAGTGAGGTTTAATCGCATCATTACACGTCTTTCTCACACTCTCAATCCATCAGACGAGATCCTAATGAGCAGCTTCATCAACGCCCTTCCCTCAGAAATAGCCTTTTTCATAAAAGGTAGTCATGAAGAATACTTGCTAGTCGCTCAAGAGAAGGCTATCGAGCTCGAAGATCACATGATCACCACGGGAAAGATGAAGGACAATGCTATCAGACCGCTAGTCCAAGCATCAGCAGATCCACTGCTACAAAAGGTAGCAAATGAGGTGACAATTCTCAAGAGGCAGTCACCCAACCAGGGGCAGAAAGCACTACCCACACCACCACTGTATCAACAACAACAACAGCAGTACCAGCCGAAGAAAAATAATTTCCAATCTTTCAACAACTTCAAGCCGAAGTTTTCAGGACCGCCAAGACAGGCAGAGCCTAAAAAATCTAATGTGTTATGTTGTTTCCACGACTCAGAAGAACACATCGGATCTTCATGCCCCGAGAATCAAAGAATGAACCAGATCATGGGATATGCCGGTGATGCAACTCCAAGCTAAAATTCAGTACCTTCAAATGCGAACATTGCTCCACCTTAAACGGACAACTTCGATGGCGACCCCGCAATGGGATACTTTCATAGTGAACCCATAAATCAAGAAGAAGAAGACTACCGTAAGTACAATCTCGCTATTAATCACGAGAACCTTTCAACGCCTGTGTTTACACGTGCTCAACACTTCAAAGCACAAAAAGAAGAAGATGAGAGATGGAAGTCCAACAAAAAGGGAAAAGAAGCTTCCACTTCTAATCCCAAGTCTACACATGAGTTTGTCACACCAACTTCTCAAGATCCGTCCTCGACGAATTTTGACATAGTGACATCCATGATGAAGACGAAGGTACAAATCTCACAGCTAGAGTATCTCCAGGATCATCCCGATCAACTAGATCGGATTCTCAAGGTAGTTTAGAAGCCGGCTGCCATACAACCTACATTGCTGGAATCTTCCGTACCAGCGGGAGAAAAGCTGAAACCCTTCTACATATCTTTGTATATGGGTGGGTATAAACTCAGCAATTGTATAATCGACTCAGGGGCATCTAACAATGTCATGCCTTTACAAATCATAAATGCTTTGGGGCTATCATGCACAGAAACACACGACAAGTGTTATTCACTTGAATCAAAACCTGTGCCCTTGGTAGGCCAATTGAAGGATGCTCAAGTCAGATTGGCATCCTGCTCGAAGAAGAAGATCATGATGACCATTCTCATAGCTGATATCCCAATCAGTTATGGAATGCTCCTGAGTAGAAGCTTCTGCAAGGATCTCGGAGGCGAGATTCAACTGGATTGGTCGTACGCGACAATCCCACTAAAAAAGGGCACCTTCAAGTTGGAACCTGAGGCTAAGTCAACATTCACGGTGGTGAAATCTCAAGACCCACAAGCACAAGTGCTACATCAAAGCACGGGTCCTGGCACGTATGCCATGCTGTCAGAAGTAACTGAAGAAGATGAAGGTTTTGCACTTACCACACAAACAATGAATGAAGATTCAAGAATGTGGAATATGCAATTCGACGGCAGTTGCTCAACAGCAGGTTCGGGAGCAGGAGTTGTCATTACCGCTCCCGAAGGAACACTGTACCCATTTGCTTATCGCTTGCAGTTTGATAACACAAACAATACTGCAGAATATGAGGCGCTCATACTTGGCCTCAAAAATGCAAGAGATATGGGTATAAAATACCTTCAAGTTGAAGGCGATGCAGAGCTGATCGTTCAACAGGTCAGAGGACTGTATCAAGTAAGGAGAAGCCGCCTTTCTTCTTACCGACAAAGGGTGTGGAATGCGATCGACTGGTTCGAAGCATTTAACATCAAATACATACCACGTGAGCAGAATAGCAGAGCAGATTCCCTTGCGGTATCAGCAGCTCTTTTCATGCCCCATTCTGATTTTCGTCAGAATATCTTTGCTGTTGAGCTCATTTACAGGCCAGCCATCCCGGACAACTGCGACAATTGGCAGGTCTTTACTAATGATGATGATATTCAAGAGTTCCTCTGCATGGAGGACAATTATCAAGAATTATTCTTTGAAGGTAGTGCTTCTCCCTCCAGAGAATATATGGCAGAAGATTCCGAAGTCACGGAATCTGGTGTCATCCAACTAAAAGGCAATAATATCCCCAAAGGTCTAGTATCCTTGGAGGATATATTTGATAGACACGACAGACGTGTTCAAGACCAAAGGAATTCTAACGACAAGACGTCAGCCGACTACCGACAAGTCAACATTGGTACGGGAGATAAGCCTCGGCTTGTCAACCTAGGCAAGTGTTGTACGGCGGAAGAAAACGACAATTTCATCTCTTTATTCAAGCAATACCGAGACGTCTTTGCATGGTCCTATGAAGACCTAAAAGCATTCAAGCCAAAGGAATTGTCTCATACAATTCCACTTAAGTCTGACATCAAGCCTTTCAAGCAGAAGCAGAGACACTACAATCCGTGTGTCCAAGATACAATCTACGCGGAGGTGAAAAAGATGGTGGATGCCAAGATCATATACCCGATCCACTATTCCACCTGGGTGTCCAATATCGTTCCTGTACGCAAGAAGAGCGGAGAAATCCGGATTTGTGTAGACTTCAGGAACCTGAACCAATCGTCACTAAAGAATAATTATCCTTTGCCTATCATGGAACATACATTGCAAACAGTAACCGGTTCGGAAATGCTGTCATTACTTGACGGATTTTCGGGATACAACCAGATTGCAGTAGCTGAAGAAGATCAACTCAAGACAGCGTTCACCACTCCATGGGGAACGTTCGCCTACGAGAGGATGCCCTTCGGCCTCATCAATGCCGGTGCTACTTTTTAGCGAGCCATGGACTTGGCTTTTGGTGACTTAAAGGACAAATTGATAGTCGTCTATCTTAACAACCTTACCGCATTCTCAAAGAAGCGGCAAGATCATTTTCAACACTTAGTGAAAGTGTTTGAGAGATGCAGGCATCATCACATATCACTAAATCCGAAGAAGTCTATCTTCGCGGTGACAGAAGGAAAATTGCTTGGTCACATCGTCTCTAAAGAAGGGACTAGGATAGACCCTAATCGGGTAGATGCAATCAAGGACCTGACTCTCCCCACCAATAAAATTGGAGTACATTCTTTCTTCGGCAAAGTCAACTTTATACGGAGATTTGTACCTGACTTCTCGGAGCTGACCAAAGACATCTCGGCAATGATGAAGAAAACGACCGCTTTCAAATGGACCGATGAAGGAAGGAAGGCGTTTGAGAAAATAAAAGAGGCCATCAGTAAAGCGCCAGTGTTGGTTCGACCTGATTTCAATAAAGAATTTATTCTTTATTGTTACGCGTCGGAACATACTCTCTCCGCCATACTGACTCAGAAGTTGAATGAAGAGACTGAGTCACCTATCGCTTTCATGAGCAGCAGCTTCAAGGATAGCGAATCTCCGTACTCCCAAATAGAGAAAAACGCATATGCAGTTGTGAGGGCTGTTAAGAATTTCAGATTCTACATCCTAAACTCTCACACCACTGTGTATGTTACAGACCCCGCGGTCAAGAGTGTCCTTACTCAACAAGAAATGGGCACCAAAAGAAGTAACTGGATCACAAGAGTCCAGGAATACGACTTGGATATCAATCCTACCAAGCTCATCTGCGAGAGAGGTCTATGTCAACTAATGGCAGAAGACGGTGATCTAAAACACCAAACTGCTGATGGCATCCCAGGAACGGAAATGGAAGACTTCCCAATGGTCTTATTAGTTGAATCTGCTCAAGAATGGTACACAGAATTGTGGTACTTTCTAACCTACAGGGAATGCCCAACACACTTGGGTAAGCAGCAAAGAAGAACTTTGAAATTACAATCACAAAGCTATGTGCTTGGAGGAAATGTTCTATACAAGCGTGGGCTTGATGGAACGTTCCTACTATGCGTCAGTAAGGACCAACAACGAAGGTTGTTGGAAGCAATCCATAACCAAGCATGCGGTGACCACTTCTCATCAAGGGTTACTGCATTCAAGATCCTACAAGCATTATTCTTTTGGCCAACTTTGTTCCGCGACGCATATGACTGGGTGCACAGATGCGCGTTGTGCCAACAATTTGTTGGTAAACTTAAGCTATCAACCCTTCCACTAAGGCCGGTGGTGATAGATGCTCCATTCCAGCAATGGGGCATAGACTTTGTGGGACCCATCAATCCTCATTCCAGCAAGGGACATGTCTACGTCCTAACGACGACCGACTATTTCACTAAGTGGGTTGAGGCAATCCCTACAAAGCAAGCTACTTCCGAAGTAGTTTGTAACTTCCTCAAGGAGAACATCATTACAAGCCTCGGAGTACCAAGAAAGATCGTGACTGACAACACTACAAACTTCTCGTCAAAGGAGTTGGTAGAATTTTGTTTCGACTACAGCATCACATTGTCCCACTCTTCATATTACTATCCACAAGGTAATGGACAAGCTGAGTCATCAAATAAGAACATAGTCACGATCGTGCGCAAGATGGTTGATTCCAATCAACAGGCTTGGCACACAAAGTTGAACGATGCTCTTTGGGCTGATAGGATCACGCCTAAGAGAGCTATCGGCACTTCACCCTTCACAATCCTATATGGCACGGAAGTTGTATTACCCATCACTCTAGAGTTGTCTGCTTTACAACTGGCATCTGCAATAGAAGATGAAGAATTTAGAGATCCCATCGAGAATCTTGTGCCTGATGAAACTTCAAGAAGAGAGGGTGGAGATAGTTGATAAGACCACTCAGCATCAAGAGCGAGTGAAGATCTTCGACAAAAAGGCTCGGCAACGAGACTTTGAGATTGGAAATAGAGTCCTGTTATGGGACAAGAGACATGAACCAAAGGGAATGCACGGTAAATTTGACTCCCTTTGGCTAGGGCCGTTCCTAATTCATGATATTGCATGAGAGAATTCTTATATTCTCTCACATTTAGATGGGAGGCTCTTTCCACTGCCCTACAGCAGGCAATACTTGAAGCATTTCATCCCTTCAAGGATGGGGTGAGTATATACTGTAAATACTTTTACTTGCTTTAACGTTATGTTGTTTTGTGTTTCCCCGTTCAGTAAAGTATTGTTGTGTTTTACGTGATTTCTTAGAAGTCTTGTTGTAGGTGAATAAATTGGGGAACCCAATAAATAGGTGAACTCTAATCTTAGGTGTGTGTGGAAATAAAGTCCTGACTCCATTACCCAACTGATAAGATATACTGGTCTGCAAAACTAGAGATTCTCAGTTCTCCTATGCCGTAGGTATCCGACATGGTCACCAAATGGAGCCTAATGTTGTACCCAAAATAATTTTTTGGCATTCTACTTAAATAGAGCTAAATCATGAAAAAATGTCGTCAAAAGTATGTTTTAGGTCAAACCAAACATAGGGTCTTTATGGGTTTCTGTTAAGGAACATGTGCAAATTTCTGAAAATTTGAAAATTAGGGTTTTACATCCCTATTTTCAGGGAAACCCCTGAAAATAGAACCTTCCCGAAAATGATTGAAAATGATTTTAATAGGATTAAACGACTTTTCGATCACATTGGTCAAGTCAGAATCATCAAAAGACATATTTTACTCTGATGGGTCTATTTCTATTTTTCAAGAACAAAGTTAGGAGCTTCGCAGCCATTAATGGCAGATTGGCCAGTACCAAGTGTTGAAAGCTAAGCTTCAAAAGCTTCAACAACGCAACCATGGCGAAAAAAGGTCTAGAAAGATGTTTGACGAAGGAGATTCTCAAAACCAGAAAAGGTCGAAATTTGACTAACTCTGGAAACGTTACGAAGGAGAAATCAGTTCATGATGCAGAAAGAGCCCTTTCTAGAGAAAAGCACCCTTCAATCTCAAGGGTCAAACACAGCCTGATGAATCATCCAAGGCAGTCATCCTCGACGTTCTCCTACTGGCTCGACAATGAAACAATCAACAAGATCATCTAACGAAGTGATCACCGATGGTTGTCAGCAGAGTGAAAAGAGGCAGTTGACGAAGACATCAAAAATGGCTGTCAAAATGATGATCCAGCATGAAAATGGCGCCCTTTCCAAGGAGAGGCGCCCTTCAATAAAGAGGTTAAGATGTCACCCAGTGAGAAAAGTTGCCTTCATATGATCTCTCTGACTCTGTTCCAGCTACTCAGTGAATCTATCTGCTAGCCTGTAAGATGAGTTTAATGACTATAGTGTCTGATCAGCTAAGCATGCTAAATAAGGGTCTAATCAATGAACTGCAAGCCAAAAGTGCCCCTGCTGACCAGGGGCGCCCTTCTTTTTGAGGCACCTATTGATGGATTCAGCAGCTACCATGTGTGAAGAACTTGTTTAGTTATCAGCCAGTCTCTCAGTGAAATCAACAGCACGACCATCAGAGTTGCCAAGTAGCCAGTGGAAGCAATCAAGTGGAAAACGCCAGAAAGAGATTGTTTTGAGAACATTGGAAAATGTGCTAAGGCAAGGTGAAGAAGGCGCCCTTTCCAAGGAAAGGCACCCTCCTTTTTGAGCCCTTAGATGTTGTCAGATGTCAAAAGGCCTCCCAAGACGATCTTCTTAGTCAGGGTCAATCTCAACAACGGAACTGCAAACATGAGCATCTGACAAGTCAATCACCAGATAGTCAGGATCAAACAAAGATCATTCAGCATAAAGAAAAAGATCATAAAAAAAGGACTCAAACTCAAAAGGGACGCCCAAAAAGGTCAAAGGCATGTTTTGTTGACCAAATGAGATATTTTGGAGGCAAACTTGGCCAATTCACCCCACAATCAGTGGAAACCTACCTTTTGAACTCCAAATCAAGCCAAATCAGCTTTAGATCATGAGTTAAGCTCCCACACTTCAAGGATTAAGGCTTGAGTCTATATAAAGAAGATTTAGGCATCCCTCTTCATTATTTCCTTGCAGGTTGATGATCAAGAACAACAATAAGCTCTCAAGAACACCATTTTTGGATCTGACCAAGGTTCTTGACCGTTCTTCGATATTTCTTGAAGATCAAAGACAGAAGAAGATTTCTAATCAGAGGCTGCATTCAGAGACATATTTTCTCAGGGAGTCAGATTAAAAACTTCCAATCCATCTTCTGTATACTTCCTCTTTTCTTGTCTTAGGTATTCTTGCATGTCACACAATTCAGCAAGCTACCACAGATCTGATCAACTGGGCAGACTCAGAATAATTTTCCAATAAAACCCATCTTGTTAGATTTTCCAGAATCAGCAAACTTGCTGCCCCTATTTTTGGGGGTTTTTCCGAAAAAGTTTCAAAATCATGTGCCAGATTTTTTTCGGAAAAATACTTCTCAACAGGATGTTATTTTCAGGGGTTTTTGAAAATTGTCAAAACAGGGTCAATTGTGCAGTCAATCTTTAAGTTACTCAGGATGCAGTACTCTCAAATACAATACAAGACCAAGACAGCCTTGTACCATGATTACCTAAAAACGACTGACACAAACTTGCATCAAGTAAACCCAATGGTTGATCTAGAAGACTTGGAGGGCATGAATCAAATCACGTTGCAGAACATAGAAGAGTCCAGGTTGCTTCAAGTTGCGTCCATCCCCATCACATTACAGAGTGTGGAGCTTGTAATTGCTTGTATTAAGCATTACAATCCTACCACGAGAGAAATCGGGTCAGTAGATTGGAGGATAATCTGCAGTTTAAAGCCCAAGAACATTGAAAAGTGTTTTGATATTCCACCATGCCCTACCAGCAGGGTCATATCAGTGACAGAATGCAACAAGGCATTCGAGGCAGCCAAAAGCAAATGCCAAGGAATAGTGGCAGAAAATGGCTGAAAGTGAAAAAGGCTAACTTCCCTAAGTTGGTTGGACAAGGAGAATGCAAAAATGAGTATGCGGTGTTAATCACTCTACTCAACAGAATCACTGGACAAGAGGATGGCAATCAATTCCAGCCGTGGATGTATTATGTCATTGCAAAAATCATTAGTGTTACACCCCGATTGTATAGCTACTACTGCATAGGGAAATGCACTGTAATGATTGAATCTTTTAGATGAATAAAACATGTTATTGTTATCAAATGAATGTGTCCTATTTAAATGATTGTCTCATTTGTCTAATACTTCTATTGATGTAATTCTTGAATAAATGTTGCATGTAAGTTATGGAATAATGTTTATTCTAACTTTTGAGATGTTTTATGTATACTGCTTTGTTTTGAGCATATGAATTCCATTGTCGTGTCATAATGTGCAAGAAAGAGGATCATTCCTCCAGGCAGAGGAGAGATATCACTCGGGGAGGAGCTTGGTCGGGTAAACAGTAACAAGTACCAATTGAGCATACACACATGTCAGTATAGGTTCTGAGAAACCAAGTCAGTTATGTTGGTCTAGATAAGTCATCCATAGGCTTTTGGAGTTATGTTTACTTCCTTGTGCTTTGTAAGTGATGATTACTTATTTATCTGACTTACTATGCTATGACCTCTGTATGGAAAATGTGAAAGATATAGGTCTAAGGTTGAGTGGGTACGTATAAACATGTATACATTGTGTACACGTATCTATATGTATAAACATATCGATACATACGTACGTTAAGCAGATGGATATGCTCATACGTATGTGTTGACATGTATATATGCATGCATACATATACACAAGAGTATATATGGTTATATGCATGTATATACGTACACACCCCGCCTAATATCTATGGTGAAAATAATATTTTAATATTATTGTCTAGGAAATTTACATATATATGTATGTATATAGGTATATATCAATGGAGTAATTATATTTTATGATATATACATAGATACATAAATACATGTGTAAATATATATATATATATATATATATATATATTTTATAAGGTATAAAATATATGTATATATATTAATTAAGGGAATATATGCATATATATAAATATATATATATATATATACATTACGATGGTTATGTCGAAAATATATATATTTATATATATAAATATATTAATACTTAATAAAAATACATATATTATTAAATATTTAAAGTGAAAATATTTTTAAAACTTAAAGGTGATAAAATTAAAAGATTCAAATCTTTTAATATGAGCAATGTTAATAAAGAAAACTATTGAAGAGAATGGTCGCTAGTCTTAAGGAAAATATAAGCCTTCAAAAAGTATCGAGCTTTTTGAACATAAGGAAATAATATGAATCAAATATTTTGGAGGTAACATTTGAAAATAAACCAAAAATATGACCGAGAATTTTTCCCGTGAATGAAAGAAAGCTTCAACGCAGCGAAAACCTCTGTTTACATACTCGGCGATTACTCTCCGAGTAGACGAGTAATCGATTTTTTTTTGGCTGGGCGAGTAATCTTCACTTTTACTCGCAGGAAACCCTAGCCGATATTTTTTCTGTTTTTTCCTGAGTAATTGCCGTGTAATCTTTTGTTTACTCGCAGAATAACCGGCACAAAAACCCTAATGCGTTTCTGACGCATTTTTCCATGTGTTTTCATTTTCACGGATATTTTTTACTCGTTTTTACCACGTTTTGGACGCAGTTTCATGCTATTAAACCCTCGTTCTTACCATTTACAGTCACCCTCGAGCGATCTACAGTGGTGGTTGCGCGATTTGGACTGGTGGCTGCGCGATTTGGACTGGCGGCTGCACGATTTGGACTTGTGGCTACGCGATTTCCAGGTTAGTTTGAAACTTTGATCAAATACCTGTGCGTTCAATGCGTGATATTTGCCTGAGCTTCATATGCGGGTATCTTATTGTGCTCCATATTTAATTTTTTTTCAAATGCCCGACCTTCAGAAAATGACGCGATTTAATTTTATTCCGCTAGACATAATTTTTTTCAAATCCCTAAGCTTTGACGCGATTTACATTGGATTTAATATTTTTATTATTTTATACATATGCTTTGTATAAAATAATAAAAATATTAATTCGTTTCTTTTCTACATCAAAATAATATTTATTATTATTAAAATTTCGTTTTCATATATTATTTTATTATAAATTTATAATAATATCATGGAAGTTAAAATGTTCACTTTTCTACATAATATTTAATATTTATTAATTATTATTAATTTATTATTTTAAAACAAAAATTTCATATATTATTTTATTATAATTTATAATAATATCATGGCAAATAATACTATTGTTTTACATTTCTTATTATTATTTGCCAAGATATTATTAATATATTATAATAAAATAATATATAGAATTTTAGTATGAAAATAATAATAAATATTAAATAAGATGTAGAAAAATGATATTATTATTTGCAATTTCGCCATGATATTATTAATTTATTATAATAAAATAATATATGAAATTTTACATTTAAAAATTAAAATAATAATAAATCTGATGTAGAAAACACTTAGCATTGAACATAAAACATGCTCAAACTCATACAATGTCATATATGATTTAATCTTTAATGAGTAAATTGAAAACATGCTCAAATTTCAGCTTCTAAAATGATTGATGCTAATATGATATCACAATACACTGATAAGTGAAAGCTGAAACAAGAAACAACAGAAAACTTGCTGCTCCCACGGTCCCACCTATAAATTTGCAACAACCAACAGGATTAGGAGTTAGGATTGCAATGCCAATTTGCATACAAGTAAATTAAATCAATGTGCATCCAACAAAAACTAAAAATATAAGAATGAAAAAACTGAAATTAGAAAGACAGCATACTGAATGAAATGTCTTACAGTCTTTCACTTTGATAGTTTACAACTTTACTGTTTGATAATGATTGAAATTATAACGTTGAAGTTAAACAATTACTTGATTGTTGATGTTCCTTTCACTTTGTATTAGATTTGTTACATCTTCTAATACATTCATTATTCAACTTCTGATATTGTAGGTTAATATTTAATTGCAATGGCATCCACCTTTGCATCTGGTTCGAACACAGCTGCCTCAAGCCAGAACATTGAAAGGAGACACCCTGGTAGCCGTGATCTCGCTTGGAAACATGGCTATTATGGGCCAGTACCAAGGAGTGTTATTTGTACTTGGTGCAAGAAGAAGATTAGTGGAGGCATCAATCGCCTCAAATACCATCTTGCTGGTATTCCTTGCCATGATGCAAGGGCATGTCCAACAGCCCCTGCAGAGGTGAGACGAGAGATGGAAGCTCTTCTTGCAGCACTTGATGAAAAAAAATTGGAGAGGGCAAAGACACAAGCAGCCATACAAGCAGCCATTGCTCCTAATTTGACTGAAGATTCTGAGGTGAATATGCAAGGCATTGTGGGCTCTAGTCATGGTCCACGTATACGTACCCCATCCACTTCATCCACTTCGAGCAAATTCCAATTTTTTGTCCCTAGAAATGTTCAAGGATCACAACCTTCATTGGAAGGTACTGGGTGGAATAAGGAGGTGCACAAAGAAGCAGACAAGGCTTGTGCTAATTTTTGGTTTTATAACAACCTTCCCTTCAATGTAGCAAGGAGTCCGTATTGGGAGTGTTTGGTGACAGCATTGACAGTTGCAGGGAAAGGGTACAAGGCTCCTAGTCCAAGAGATATAAGTGGCAGGTTACTTGAAGATGCTATTGTAGATGCAAAAGGAATTGTGGAAGCTCAAAAAAAGCAATGGCAAAAGTATGGATGCTCAATTCTTTCAGATGGCTGGACAGATGGAAGAAACCGCACTCTTATCAATTTTATAGTGGCTTCAAATGGTGTGCTGGTTTTTCTAAAGTCAATTGATGCTTCCAACATAATAAAGAATGCAGAAAATTTGAGTTTGATGTTGGAGCGGGTTGTTTTAGAGGTGGGCATAAAAAATGTTGTCCAAGTTGTTACTGACAATGCAGCGGCATATGTGGCAGCTGGTAGATTGCTTCAAGCAAGGCATCCAACACTTTTTTGGACCCCTTGTGCAGCTCATTGCCTTGACCTTCTTTTGGAGGACATAGGCAAAATTGACTAGGTGAAACCAATTGTAGAACAAGCAAGAGACATAACAAAATATATACATAATCACCCATGGGTTCTTCAATTGATGAGAGATCACACCAAAGGGAAAGAGCTTGTGCGATCGGGCGCTACAAGGTTTGCAACTAATTTTCTTACGTTGCAAAGTATCACTAGTTTATTGACTTCCTTGAAGCAGATGTTTGTGAGTCAACCATGGGTAGACTCAACTTACTCAAAGAAGGTTGATCGAGAAAAGATTCAAGCAATAATCTTTGATAGTCAATTTGCAACTAGAGCATTAGAGATTGTCAAGGTAATTCAACTCTAATGAATTTTCAGATTGAATCCTTTTTTGTTAATTTAAAATTCTATAAGTATTTTGTTTCATTGTAAGGTGTAATTTAAATTTGGTTCTACTTTGTAATTTATAGGTGACTGAGCCATTGGTGAGGGTCTTGCGCTTGGTGGATGGCGAGAAAAATGTGATGGGATATCTTTATGAGGCAATGGATAGGGCCAAAGAGGCCATCCAACACTATTACATGGGGGATGCAAATAGATTTAACCCTATTTGGGATATCATTGATCGAAGGTGGAACAATCAACTCCACCAACCCATTCATGCAGCGGGGTACTTTCTCAACCCCAAATTCTACTTCTCTGATGGCTTCACGGATCCTAATGGGGAGGTTATGGAGGGCCTATTCACATGTATTGACAGGATGACACTTCAGTCTGAAGTGAAAGACCTCATCCTTATAGAGTTGCAACAATATAAGGCAGCTAGGGGGCCTTTGTTTTCTTCCACATTATGTGAACGAGGAAGAGAGATCCAAACACCATGTAAGAAAAAGTGAAGCCTTTATCTTGCAAGTTATGAATTACAATTATTATTACTTATTAGTTATTACAAATTATAATATTGTTTATTAATATTTACAAAACCTTGAATATCTTATTTGCAGGTTCTTGGTGGGAAGATTGGGGTGGAAAAACCCCAAATTTGCAAAGGGTAGCCCTCCGAATTTTGTCTCAACCTTGTAGTGCTTCTGGCTGTGAAAGAAACTGGAGTTTGTTTGATGCCATTCACACGAAGAAGCGTAATAAGTTGACTCAACAACACCTCAATGATCTTGTTTTTGTGCAGTATAACCTTCGGCTTCGCACAAAAAAGGTGCAAGAATTGACAGATGAGCTCATTGATTTGGATGACATTGATCCATACAGTGATTGGACCGTGCAGGATGATGAGGCCTCCTTGTTTACAGAGGATGAGATTGCTGATTTCGAGAGGCAAGCTATGGAGGATTTGCCTGCAGCAGAAGCAGGGGAGATTGGATTGGATGGCATTGATGTGGTGGAGGAGGAGCCATTACCACCTACCAGCATGGTGGAGCCACTGCCACAATCTTCTACGCCAAGTAGGGAACCAGAATCGAGTGCAAGGACCATACCCTCTACCTCCCAATTTTTCACTAGGTTGGGGAAGAGGAAATTGTAATTGCCTAGATATGAAATTTATGATGATGATTTTCAAATGCAATCATCATAAATTCATTAGTTATTAGCAGTTTCACTATGTGGCTTCATATAATGATGCCATTTTGTAATCCATATGTATTGAACTATGAAATTTAATATAAAACACTCCCTCATGGTTTTTAGACTCATTTGATGCATTTTGTAATTGAATTTTGCAAAAAAAAAGTGTTTTTATGAGAAATTTTGCTGCTTTTTAATTTGCCGAGTTTTTCCCGAGTTTTTCCCGAGTCAAAATTTTTCGGCTTGCCGAGTACTCTCTGATTCCGAGTATGTAAACTATGGCAAAAACAATGGACGAAAGCTTCAGCGCTGGAGAAGAGGAAATGCCAGCCAGATAAGGTGTGTTGTAGCAAGCAAAAACTTGACAAAATCGCAGCAAGCATGAGTCATTCTTTTTCATGCGCCAAAGAGGGACGTTTTTCCTGTACGTGGCGATTTCTAAGCTTTGAGTTGAATAAATCTGGTTATGCTGGCTCCAAGAGGGTCGAATCACTCCTTTTTGAGATGACATAGGGTTTATAAGTCTGCCATGTAGCATTTAACTAAGTTTGGGCGCCTTCTTGTCAATTTACATGCCCACAATGAAGGAATTTTTTGCAATTTCGGGCCTATAAATACAAGCCCAGCCATTCATTGTTTCATATCCTTTGAGCAATTTGATTCCTACGTTTTTAAGAGCTTCCTTGTCCATTATCTAAACTGTTGTGTTTTTCTCTATTGCTGCATTTTTCCATTTTGCTGAGTGTTAGAATTATAGAAGCTTTTATCAACCAATGTCAGTATACTGTGTTAAATTCCTTTAAGCTTTGAAAGGAGTGAATCTATATTTGAATTGACTGCTATTAGAGAAGTGCCATTTGTGAAGAGTGACTTGAAGAAATTGTCACCATTGAAAGAGAATCTTGCAAAGCAGCTAACTCCATTTGGGATTCAGGAAATTGTTGAAGGAGTGCCAAGCAGAGCAGTGCTGGGAGAAGGAGTTTAAATTACCAGGCATGAAATCTATTTTATTATAATTCTTGTTTGAAATGCTGCATTCACTTAGTTTTATGTTTGATGTTTGCAAGTAGATCAAGCATAGTTAGAAATGTCTCGATAAACTTTCAATGCATTTAAAGGGAAAATGTATAAGGGAAAATGTATAAGGGAAAACATTACAATTAAGCGTAAATACATAAAGGAATTCAATGCATTTTAATGGTAGATGAAATGAAGGATTCCAGGATAAAGGGGTTGTAAAAAGGGGATCAAATGTTTAAGAAGCTGAAGGGTAGCTTTACTTAATTTGCATTATATAAAGAAGGGTTTTTAGATGCATTTGATTGAGATTTGCATTTTTGTATGATCTTTGTAAATGGAGAATACGTAGAGTAATTAATATCTACTAGGAACGAAATGATGTCAAAACCAAGTATGGTCTCTAGCTTATGTTATTAGGTTAACCGTGACAAGCTACACTCCTAGGATAAAGATTTCCTAAATCAAGAGTTTGGATATTAGACACTTGTTGATTGACTCATTTCTTAGTAGACTGTTTGAGGTAGGAAGTCTGGAGTAAGCTGAACCCATTGAAGGACATAGCCTACACATAGAGTAAGGTAGCCCAAAGTCAAATCGGCCCTAAGTAGTGTTTATGATAGATGACCTTCATTCAAAGTACTAAATGAGAATAATTTGGCCAAAGTAGTGAAATGTACGACATCCACTTAGGTGTGAGATAGTTGAGACTATACTGTCAGTTCATTGTGATCCTTGTACTAGTTCGAGATTGTGAAATAGCAAGGTTCTAGTTGTCTAGGACACAGCACTATGCTCAGTTGGTAATCGTTAAAGGATACCCTACAAATCTCTTCTTTGAAGGGAGGGCCATCTATCTAACGATAGGTGTGCAGAGGACCGCATTATAAGTTCGTCGTTGGCGGAAAAGTGCCCGAGTGATGTTTCTCCTCCACAGCAAGCAGCCGATGTACCAAGATTTGAAAGGACGAACACCTGGACCTTCTTACTTCTATTTGTGCAAAAGCTTACGAGCTATGAATGTAATTGTTTTACTTTTGTACTCTAAATTATATTTGCAATGAAAATGGAATTCATGTGGAAATATTTTGTAACTTGTATACAATTATCAATGAAGAAAGGAAAAATTTTATCGTATTTGCCTTTGTTACTTGTTACCTTTATATGATTAGTGTATAATTGGAAAAAATTTAATTTACGCAAGGGGAAGGTCGTTACAATCAGCAAGAGGGAACATTATGACTGGGCCACTCTAATCAATGATACGTTCCACCAACAGATTACCGTGTTTCTAGAAGCTCATAGGTTCCACATGTGTTCTTACCTGGTATACCTGATTGCCTTCCAAGGCGAGTTCAGGATATTAAACAATGTGGGAACCTTAGGTGTGCAGAAGGTTCATGAACACTTTACACGTCTTGAGTTTACTCAAGCAAAGCAACACTTCAAAAGAACAAGTGATCATTTCATCATGCACACTGTATGAGATCTAAACCATGAGATGCACGTGCATATTTCACAAACAGCCAGAGAGGCAATGGCAGATTGGGCAGATTGGTTTATCCAATTCCCTACATTTTCCTACATACGCGTGTATGGCTACATTGGTCACCCCGCCATGATGTCGCAATACCCTTCAGATAGGGTAGTCTTCATGGAATTCCTAAGGTAGTTATCCGAAGTTCACATCTACTTGCGCCTAAAGAAGAAGACAGCTGTAAACTTTCCCATTGGGATGGGACTCTACAGATGCAGGACAGCGACAAATGCCAAGATGATGAGCCAGGAAATGGTGAGGTTTAAGCTCAAATACCTCATTGAGAGAAGGTCATATGATCCCAGAGGGCTCTATGCAGTGCATCTTGAGCAACGCTCATCACATGAATCTTCTATGGAAGACTATTGGGTCAATTGTAACGATGAGTACGAAGTAGGAAGAAGGAACTATAACAAGTTCAAGCTCTCGCAAATTGCTGACTTTTTGTCAGAAGACATCGAAGGCTTATCTGACGATGAAGGGGAAGTCATTCTCCCCTCATTCTTCGTAGATTCAGTTGACTCACAACCACTCCCAAGAGTGGATTGGTACGCAAAGGAAAAACAACCTATAGAGGAGAGGATGAGTAGAGTGGTCAGAAATAGTCAACTCTATCTCGACAGCAAGAA
Source organism: Sequoia sempervirens (assembly GCA_007258455.2). Taxonomy (NCBI): domain Eukaryota; kingdom Viridiplantae; phylum Streptophyta; class Pinopsida; order Cupressales; family Cupressaceae; genus Sequoia; species Sequoia sempervirens. The sequence goes on along the minus strand of VDFB02270651.1, from coordinate 12,627,083 downwards.
GACAAGGTGGTACCTCCCAGAATAGAGCCGCCATAGGTTCAATCTACACCACCTTCCACATCAAGAAAGAAACCCAGGTAGAAGCAGTGGTGGAATCCTCCCCAAGGGATGAAGATGCCAAAGCATACAAGGCCAAGAACACAGGGGATACATGTGGAGATAGCCACACACAGTCCCGAAATAGTCATGGGTATTGCTGCCCCAGAGCTAGTAATAGAAATAGATGTTGAAGAAGCAGCAGTTGCCCCAGAACCAGCAGCAAAAGAGGCAAAGCCAACAACAGAAGAAGCAGCAGCAGAAACGGTGCCTGTAATAGAAATAGAACCGCCTACATCACCACCATCACAGCAATCGCAAGTCCCCATCGACTTGGACTCACCACTGAGAGACGTCACTCCAGCACAGTCTCACACATCGGGCATTCAAAGGCCCCATATTCCTCCTTCTAGCGAAGCTAGCAGAGATTCCATTTGACTTGAGGGTTTCCTAGGAGGAAGACGGAAACACCCTCCTATGAACTTGACTTTCACTGAATTCGACCATGTCCCACAAGACATACCGGCGAAGAAGTTGAGGAAGCAAGTTCACGTGGAAAGGAATACAGATTGTGAGCTCATCATAGAGACTCCTACCCCACCAAAAGATAAAAGCATACATGAGGTACAAGTGGAAGACTTCACATTGTCTAAACTTAACCTCGGAAAGACCACACGATAGGTGGAGGCAGACCTTCTCGGAATCGCCTCAATGAGTGCACAAGGATGGCCAAGAATGGAAAACACAAAGCAGCCTTGAAGGCTAAGAACCAACAATTGAGGTCGTACATTTCCAACTTGATGCATGGCACCCCGAACGTCTCAGCTTACCACCAGAATTGTTGGATCTTCCCGCATAGCAGAATCATCAACAGCTGATCACATACGGAAAACACTTGAGAGATCAAGTGGAGGAGTTTGTTCTCAAAGGGCGATGCGTACTGGCAAATCTTTACCAGTTACGGGATAGAGCACATGGACTTCGTGCAGAGATTCAGCAATCAGAGCAAAGAATTGCAAAAAAGAGGCCACAAGACGAGACCACAATTGCACACTTCAATTGGCATATCAATCAGTCTACTCAGAGGAAAACAAGCAACATCTCTTTGCTTGGAAAGAACAACTAGCGTACAAGGTGAAAGCCTATGACGCCCATTCAGTAGAATTGATTGACTATAGACGGGTGGTCGCCAATATTATCAACTTCACAAGAACGATGGTAATATCCTTTCCTCGCATAGAATATCAATGCGAGGGAGGAGAATACATTGATATGGTTATTGTACAACATCAGTTCAGAGATGTCATCCGCAGCACCTTCCTTGATGATCCAGACGGTTGCAAGTTGGCCAAGGTGGCAGCATTGTCAACCAAGTTCAATGAGGCAGCTGCCCAGTGTATAGACTTCCAGCATCAGCTCACGACAGGCAAAGTAATGCTCAAGCGCCACGTCATCATTTTGCAAAGCATTAACTTCCCCGAAGCTGAAGAAGTCAACGAATGGATAGAAACACTGTTGACTAATAGTGAGTTGTAAAGGCACCAAGAAGGAAGTCCTACCCTCCAAATGGCATTTATGATACTTGCAGTTGACTTGATGCTTCTTTCCAAGTCAACTCAAGAAGACATTAAATATAATTGGAATTAACTTGATGCCCCTTTCCAAGTTAACTCCACATCGCACAAATCATGCATTGTCAGATCCCACTGATTAAGGATGTCTAATCGGCTTCCATAATTTGTGGATCTCAGATCTCCACTAAACGTGGATGTCTATTTTGGAGGGATACTTTGTATTAAAGTTCACCTTTAGTTTAGTTTAGTTTCAGTCAACTGAAGTAGTTTCTAGTTGACTTTTTGTTTAGTTTCAGTTAATTGAAGTAGATTTCCAGTTAACTATTTCTTCCCCCTTTTTAGGAATAAATCTTGCTAATTGATTCACAAGAACTCATTGTTAACTCAAAGAGATTTTAGGGTTACCCACTCCTTTGAGTTCTATAAATAAGAGTCTTAGGCTCATTATTTGTTTAACCTTTACTTGCTATGCAAAATTGTTGCGCCATTGTTGCCAATAGCTTTGAAAGCGAATATTTGTTCACTCTTGGATGAGAGTTCATTGGTTGATCGTAATTGTGCATGTTTTCGTGCCTTTGTTGTCCCAATCTTTGTAATTTGTTCAGAAAGCTTGAAGAAAGAAATCAAAAGGCACATGCAATTTGATATAAGGATTTTAGTTCTTCCATAACGTCTTTGTGCTCAAATAGCTTGTTGTTTCATTTCCCTCCTCGGATAGGGGTTCCTCCTCCCTGGATATCTATTATTAACGATTATCGTTTGTTGTTGTCTAATGGATTGTCTTTCAACCTATACTTCAGATAGGGGTTCCTCCTTCTTAGCAAGTTTGTCGGCCAAGACATCGTAATTTGTTGTTTCTTGTAAGTCGTTTCCTATCCCATACCTCGGATAGGGGTTCCTCCTCATTGGCAGGTCTCAAATCAAACTTACTGTAAAGAGCGTTTGCTTGTATAAAACCTTATCCCAGCGTATATCCGAAAGTTCAGAGCCTCGGCCATATTCTAAGGAGACGGCGGATTCAAGTGATCCAACCAATCCATTCTCGCTCCTATGCCCTCATGCTCTGTTTACCTTGAGAAGATAGGATAGATTAAAAGCTAGAATAGTCGTAGTTAAGATCTGTCGAAACCAGAGAAAAAGCTTAGCTATGGCACATTGTGTTTGTGCCATAGTCCCGGGACTCGCCAGGACTCGCCCGGACGCGGCGAGTCGCGCTCCGCACGACGCTGCCATGTTCTGGGCGCGCGGACGCGGACGCAGCCGTGTCCATACGCATCCAAGCCGGACGCACAGCCTCCAGGCGAGTCTCGACCCCTGGACACGGCCGGCGCAGCAAAGGCCAAAAAGGCCCAAAAAAAATAGAAACTCAAGTTTTTTTATATTTTTTTTTTACTTATATTTTCTATTTAGCCCTAAAAGCAACCTCATTTCATTCATTTGGCAAAATAGGAGGAGAAGAGAGAGTTGTGAAGAAAAATAGGAGGAGAAGAGAGAGCAACCAGCAAGTTGTTGAAGACAAATCCAGGGTCATATATCATTTGGGGAGCTTCATACCAGCAAGGAGGTGCATTGAGAGCTCATTACCAATGATTGGGAGGAGTTTGCATTGCATTCCAAGCCAAATCTAAGAGGTAAGTTCGATTTTAATTGATTTTTTTGTGTTTTTTTAACAAATAATTCATTGTAATTTATAAAATCATTGTTTTTTTGAGTTTGCATATATTTTTTACAAACCCTACTTGCAACTTAAATAATTTTAGAAACCCTACTTTTACAACCACATTCATTTGCAAATCAAACCATATTATTATTTTCACAATGTCTCAAACCCTAGTCAGAAAAGACCCTGCTTGGAATCATGCTGAAATCTTTCCCGGAATGAAAAGAGGAGACGCCAAATGTTTCTACTACAAAACAATATATCATGGAGGCATAAATAGATTAAAATACCATCTTGCACGCATACCCGCCCATGATGCAGTGGGTTGCCCTAGAGCACCTCCTGAGGTTGTTCGTGAAGTGCAGGTGCAATTAGAAACTTTTGAAATGCAAAAAGAAATGAAAAAGAAACAGAAGCAGGAGTTGGTGAGTGTTGGAGTTGGACAGGGACTTGGTGCTATTGGAGATGCTTCTTCCATGCCTCCATACCGTCCTAGTGCTAGTGCTTGTGCTAGTGCTTTTGTTTCTCAGCTATGCCTATGCGTACTCCTAGTGCTGGTGGCGCTGCTACTGCTAGTGGTAGTGGCAGTATTAGCATTGGCCCTAGAGTTCGTAAATCTAGGGTGGACTCATATTTTGTACCACACACTACTCCTGGTTCCCAACCATCGCTTGAGAGCATGGGTTGGAACAAGGACGACATGATGCAGCAAAAAGTCAATTGTGACTTTTGGTACTACTGCACCATTCCCTTCCATGTAGCCAGTAATTTTTTTCGTTTAATTGTTTTAAAATTTATATTTAAATTTTAGAATCTAGATGTATCTCATTATCGAATTCAAATTTAAAGTTAAAACTTAAAACTTTTTCATTTTACAATACTTATGTAACTTATAAATTTATTTATGACATGTTATAGGTCACCTTTCTGGCAAAACATGGTTGATGCCATAACCATATGTGGGGCGGGGTTCAAAGCCCCTAGTGAAGATGAATTAAAGGGCCCACTTTTGACAGTGGAGAGGATGAATGACTTGGTATATGTTCATTACAACCTTCGGCTCAGATACAGGAAGCTTTTTGACCACGACAAAACCACGATCAGTCTAGAGGAGGTTGATCGACAGTCTGAGTGGGATCACTGAGGCTACAAATGCAGTCTTTAGTGACGAGGACCTTGATTGGGTGGACCAGGCAGAGAGAGCCCCGGTTGTAGCCATGGCTGAGGAGGAGGCTAAAGCACGAGGAGACATAGCTGCTGTCGGTGAGAGTGGCATGGAGAGTCAGACACAGGCAGAGACTATGGCTGCAGCTGCAACATCATCCAGGACCCTTAGACGCCTTCGTAGGAAGGATGTTGGCTCCACTATGCCATAGGGCATAGAGTCATTGACTTATAGCTATTGTTTTACTTTTGATATTTCATATTTGTATGGAACATTTGATGTCATGGATTTCATATTCCATGAGTTTTGTATACATTTGACTAATTTTATATATCTAAGTATGTTATTTCCTTCAGCAGCGCAACTACAATTTGTGTATTTTATACTTATGTAATGGTTGTAGACTTGTGCATGTGATCAAATTTGATTTTATTTGTGTTGTATTCAATAAAGGGTGCTTGAAACAAGTTTTAAATCTTTAAAATCTCTAAATTTCTAGGGTTTTTTCAACTTTTTTTCATATTGCCGTGTAGAAACCCCTGTTTCCCCTGACTTCTGAAACTGTGTGATTTTTGTTTGTTTTTGTGTATTTTGATTTTTTTGGGTTTTTGTGCAATAAAGAGATAATGCGATTTGGAAAGAAATTGCTTAAAAATGTAAATAAAATACCAAAAGCTTACAAATGGTGAAAAACAATAGATCTAATACTGCCAGACTGATATTGAATCTTTTGGATTGATTACATTAAAGATCTGACTATAAGCAAATGAAAAAAGCAACACTTTATTTGATGAAAACCTAATATTGCAGCCAACTGGTAATCTCCATGAAATGGTACGGCTGAGATATAGATTGACTTTCTCCTGCGCCAGATGAAAGGAAATGATGCCAGGTATAAATGCGCCTCCAGTGATGAAGCCTGACTACCAATAAGGAAGGCGATTTGCCTTAATCAAAAAGTACGGCCCTTTTCTCAATGGTACGGCCTGGTACAGCAGATGTACGGATCTGGAACAGCAAATAAAGATTTGGTACGGCCCTTGCCAGAGATGCAAAATATGAAGCAAAGAATAGGCGCCTCTGTTTGCTGACTGCCAGATGAAATCCAGATCAAAACCCTGACTGGTGAATACTCTGTGAATGCTCTGTGATCACTTCTGAATGAAGAAATCTCTCTGAAAAGCAATAGGTCAGCTAGTATTTCACAACCTCTGAATCGCAACACTGAAGATGGCTCGTTCTCCAATGTCTGTAGACAACAGAAACCCTAGGCTTCGTTCTCCGAAAAAAGACTTGCTCAAAAATTCAATATTCAACATAATAATGGCTCGAATCCCAAGGCAAAAGCCTTATATTCTTTGAAAAGTGCGATTTTCCCCAAAAAGGCAATCATTAAAATAAAATTGTATTTCACCTTTTAATTCTTCCTAAGTTGGACGCCACTTTTTAATTAAAAGATTAATTAAAAATAGTCCCCTTTACAATGATGGTCGACCCCTTGATATTCACTTAAGTTATAATATTAAAATATTATAACCTTATAATATATGCTCCACTTAATTAATATTTAATTAAATCAATTAAATATTAATATCTCCCTCAAGAAGTGTCTGATTCATGAACCGTCTGAAGCTGGGGAAAGAGTGAATGATTCTGCACATGATCAAACCATACTGCTAAAAATAGCAGGGGTGCCTCGCTGAGTGTCAAATACTGCTAAAAATAGCAACTCAGGCAAATAGTGTCCGAATGAGCCCGAACGAAAACCAACTGGAGAAATTCTGACAACTGAAGCCAAGCCAAGCTCCATCAAGACCCTCTATCCATCCTATCAGCCTACGAGGGTCGCATAATAGGCTAATCATCAGCTCTGAGAGATGTCAACCAGAAGGGGACATGATAGTTCGCCCCTCCTGAAATTGCTTGTCCTCAAGCAATCTCAACTCCGGATGCTGCAAAATATCCTCGCTCTCCCATGTAGCATCCTCCACTGGCAAATCTCTCCATTTCACCAAATATTCCCTGATAGTCCTCCTACGCAACTGTCTCTCTCTATACTCCAGGATAGACTCAAGTATTAAAATCAACTTTCCCTCATCATCTAAGGGAGGTAAAACAGCAAAAGGTACCACACGGTGTCCCAATGCCTTCTTGAGACACGACACATGAAAAACATTGTGTACCTTGCTCAACGTCGGAAGCTCTAGCTCATAAGCCACCTCCCCAACATGCCTCAGGATCCTGAAAGGACCATAATATCGTGGCTTAAGCTTCTCTGAACCACTCTTCCTAAGAGTAGACTGACGGTAGGGCTGCAGCATAAGATAAATCATGTCACCCACCTCAAAAGACCTCTCTGTCCTCTTCTGATCTGCGTACTGCTTCTGTTGATTCTGTGCCTTAGCAATATTCTCCTTGAGAGCCCTCATAGTGTCCTGACTCTCCTGCAAGAAATCTCCAGCACTCGGCACTCTACTGTCACTCAGTAGCAAATCAAGAAAGCTCGGCGCCTCATAACCGTATAACGCCATGAAAGGTGACATCTGAATGGTCATGTGGAAGGTAGTATTATAACAATACTCACACAAATAAATCCACTTGACCCAAGCCTTTTGCTGCCCTACAATGTAGTTCCTGAGGTAACCCTCCACCCATTTATTCACTATCTTCGTCTACCCATCGGTCTGCGAGTGGTAACTAGTGCTCGGTGTAAGCTTGGTCCCACAAAGTCTGAACACCTCCCGCCAGAAGTGACTCAAGAACCAACTATCCCTGTCGCTCACTATGCTCCGAGGCAACCCATGTAGTCTAAATACCTCACGGAAGAAGACCTCTGCTACCTGTGTAGCTGTGTAAGTGGTGGTAATCGGAAAGAAGTGGGCATACTTAATTAGTTGATCCACAACTACATATATGCAATCTCGTCCTTGGGCTTTAGGCAAGCCCGTAATGAAGTCCATCGACAGGCATTCCCACTTCCTGTCAGGAATCGGAAGTGGCTGCAATAATCCTGCCGGGTACGTGTTCTCCTACTTGTTCTGCTGACAAACAGGGCACTCACGCACATACTAAAAAATATTTGCCTTAAGTCCTTTCCATGTAAATCTCTCCCGAATCTGTCTATACGTTTTGAAATACCCGGGATGTCTTGCTGTAGGTACATCATGAAAGGCTCGCATGATAATGTTCTTCATCTCTGAACCTGGGACCAAATAAATCTTGTTCTTGTAAATGATCAAGTCATTCACAAGCGTGTATCTAGTGTCAACCATTGATCCCTCAACGATACTGGATGCCCAAGTATCCTTGGCATACTCTGCCACAATCATATGCCTCCAATCCTCTGTAATGTGAACCATAGAGCTCAAATAAGGCCTGCGTGAGAGAGCATCAGCCACTACATTCTGGGTGCCTTTGATGTAAGAGATATCAAAGTCATATGCCTGCAATTTGCTCACCCATTTCTACTGACGATCATTGAGATCTCGCTGCCCCAGGAAATGCCTCAAACTGTTGTGGTCAGTTTTAATGCAGAATTTACTGCCCACAAGATATTGCCTAAATTTTGCCAAGGCATGCATTATAGCGAGCATCTCCTTATCATAAATACTGTAGAGCCTCTCTGGCCCTCTGAGTTTACGGCTCTCATACACAATAGGGTGCTTGTCCTGCATAAGCACCACTCCAATGCCCTCACCAGAAGCATCGCACTGAAGCTCAAAAGGCTTCGAAAAATCTGGTAGTGCCAACACTGGGCACGTAGTCATCAACTCCTTAAACCTCACAAAACACTCCTGTGCCTCAGGAGTCCAACAGAATGCACCCTTTTTCAACAAGTCCGTCATAGGTGATGCATGTCGTGAATAACCATTCACGAATCTGCGATAAAACCCACACAAACCAAGAAATCCTCGCAGCTGTGTAAGGTTTGTCGGAGTAGGCCAGTCTATAATAGCGCAGATCTTCTCAGGATCCATCCGCACTCCCTCTGCACTGATGATATGACCTAAGTAGAGCAACTCGGTCATCCCCAAATCACATTTGGACTCCTTGGCATACAAGGACTCCCTCTCCAAAATACTAAGCACGGTCTCCAAGTGAGCCAAATGCTCCTGCCAAGTCCTGCTGTAAATAAGAATGTCATCGAAGAAGACCAGTACAAATCTCCTCAGCAGTGAATGGAAAACCCTATTCATGGTGGACTGAAAAGTAGCTGGCGCGTTGGTTAGCCCAAATGGCATCACCACAAACTCGAAGTGCCCACAATGACAACGGAATGCAGTCTTCTCAATGTCCTGCTCACAAACCCTAATCTGATGATATCCTGACCTTAAGTCTATCTTCGTGAAGTAGCATGCACCATGGAGCTCATCAATAAGCTCATCGATACGAGGTATTGGATACCTGTTTTTGATAGTCCTCTTATTCAGGACTCTGTAGTCTATGCACATGCGTAGGGTGCCATCCTTCTTCTTCACCAGAACAACTGAAGAAGCGAATGGTGATTTGCTAGGTCGAATGTGACCCATAGCAAGCAACTCCTTAATCGTCTTTTCTATCTCATCCTTCAACCTCTTAGGATGCCTGTAAGGAGTAATCATAATGGGCTTAGCGCCCTCCTCGAGCTCTATAATGTGCTCAATGCCCCTGTCTGGAGGTCTCCCTGGTGGAATATCACTGAATACCTTGTCATGCTTGACTCTCAACTGTGAATGTCAGGATGATACTCAGTCTTTTGTTGTCCCTCCTGTATAGGTGCCAATGTGCACTCGGCAACCCACTCTACCATGTCGTGTCGCATGAGTCTCTCCATCCGACGAAAGGAAATAGTTTTGATGTTGCTGTCCCGAATTGCCTTCAGAATATGTGTCTTCCCTGTCCACATCAAAACGAATTTCCATGTCCTTGAGACGAAGAGTGACTTCCTCAAGTGAATGAAGCCACTTCATGCCCAAGACTAAATCGATATCCCCCATGTTCACCACGTAATAATCAGCCTTGAACTCATAGTTGTTCAAGCGCAAGGGGAGATCCTTAATCATGCGTTCACACCTGAGAGTGTAACCGTCAGCCACCTTAACCCTAATGCCTTCGAACTCCTCAGTGATGAGTCCGCGCTTCTCCACAAATCTAGCATCGATAAAATTGTGGGTGGCTCCTGTATCAAGAAGGGTAATGACCCTCTGTCCTGCCAAAACTCCACGAAATCTGAATGAGCCCTCCTGCTGAATGCTAGATAGACGTGCCTCCTGAATCTGAAGCTCTGACTCTGCCTCTGCCTTAGGCTCTGAAGCCTCTGACTCTGAATCCTCAGAACTCTCCTGCTGTTCGGAATTCTCTGATTCCGAATCCTCATAATAAGCCCACATCACCCGATTTGCCTTGCCCTTAGGCCTCAAAGGACAATCGTGGTTGGCATCATAGGGACCTTTGCAGTAGAAGCAAAGCTTCTTCCTGCGTAGATCATTAAGAGCCTCTCGATCCAAAGGTGGTGCCGCTGATTTACCCTTTGAATCATTCTTGAAATCTAATTTATCTTTGTTAAAATCTGATCTCTCTCTATTTTTATTGAAGCCCTTATTGTCCCTGAATGAAGAATTGTTTCTGGAGTTAAACCTGTTGGATGGTGCTACCAACTCCATGCTACGCGCCTTCTTCATGGCTTCCTGTAACGAAGGAGGATCAAAGGCTTTGATCCAACCTCTCAATGGCTCTGTCAGTCCCTCCATGAAAAGCACTACAAGTCGCCTCTCTGAAATATTAGGAACCATAACTGATAACTTCTGGAAGTCACCAATGTAAGACTCCAAACTGCCACTCTGTCGCAACTGAGCCAAATCTCTGAAGTAGGATTTTGGATCCTTCCTGTCAAATCGTTCCACCAACCTGTCAACAAACTCCTGATATGAGGTGATCCGATCATGCTGGAGTGTCACCATCCCGTGGTGCCACCAGTCGTAAGCTACCCCCTCAAGATGCAATGTCACATACCTGATAGCATCTCTCTCAGCCATCGGACGCAATGTGAGGAACGTGTCTAGCTTACTGATCCAGGCTTGAGCTGTGACCTTGCCACTACCATTGAACATCGCTAGATTGAGTCTGTTTGTAGCATGTTTCAGATCATTGTTCTGATGTCTAGGTCTCCAATCCTGTCGACCTCTGTGATGTTCTCTCCTCTGTGTAATGAATCTATCAAAGGTAATCCTCTCTCTAACATCCGGTGGTACTAACTCCCACTCCTCATTCACTGCCATAAGTGTGTCTGCGAACAACTCCTCATGCTCCTCACCTGCAATAGCCTCATCGGGCTCCTGTCTCACAAAAGTAGGCCTAGTGGGCCTGTCTGTCGTCCGTGAAGCAGTCCTAGGTGCTCTCCGGGATCCTGCATCACTCCTGTCCTCGTCACGATGTGGTGACGGTCTCCTCGACGTCCCTAACCTCTGGATTGCCACTACCAACTGCTGTAGCACATTGTTGGACTGCCGTTGACCTGCTCGTAAATCTCTGAGAGTGTCTAAAACCTCTGCATCGTCCTGATCCCTAGGGTTATGAGGGATATTTGTTCTAGGAGCATTTGTTCTATCATCCATGTTTCCCGGCTGCCTGTTCAAACCCTGTTGCCTGTCAATCAAGGCTCTCCTGCGAATATAATACCTGTGTGACCCAAACTCTCGTGGCTGCATAAGATTGCTAAACCCTCAGGATGGCAGGATTTAGCTCTGATACCACTGTAGAAACCCCTATTTCCCCTGACTTTTGAAACTGTGTGATTTTTGTTTGTTTTTGTGTATTTTGATTTTTTTGGGTTTTTGTGCAATAAAGAGAATGCGATTTGGAAAGAAATTGCTTAAAAATGTAAATAAAATACCAAAAGCTTACAAATGGTGAAAAACGATAGATCTAATACTGCCAGACTGATATTGAATCTTTTGGATTGATTACATTAAAGATCTGACTATAAGCAAATGAAAAAAGCAACACTTTATTTGATGAAAACCTGATATTTCAGCCAGCTGGTAATCTCCATGAAATGGTACGGCTGAGATATAGATTGACTTTCTCCTGCGCCAGATGAAAGGAAATGATGCCAGGTATAAATGCGCCTCCAGTGATGAAGCCTGACTGCCAATAAGGAAGGCGATTTGCCTTAATCAAAAAGTACGGCCCTTTTCTCAATGGTACAGCCTAGTACAGCAGATGTACGGATCTGGAACAGCAAATAAAGATTTGGTACGGCCCTCGCCAAAGATGCAAAATATGAAGCAAAGAATAGGCGCCTCTGTTTGCTGACTGCCAGATGAAATCCAGATCAAAACCCTGACTGGAGAATACTCTGTGAATGCTCTGTGATCACTTCTGAATGAAGAAATCTCTCTGAAAAGCAATAGATCAGCTGGTATTTCACAGCCTCTGAATCGCATTACTGAAGATGGCTCGTTCTCCAATGTCTGTAGACAACAGAAACCCTAGGCTTCGTTCTCCGGAAGAAGACTTGCTCAAAAATTCAATATTCAACATAATAATGGCTCGAATCCCAAGGCAAAGCCTTATATTCTTTGAAAAGTGCGATTTTCCCCAAAAAGGCAATCATTAAAATAAAATTGTATTTCACCTTTTAATTCTTCCTAAGTTGGACGCCACTTTTTAATTAAAAGATTAATTAAAAATAGTCCCCTTTACAATGATGGTCGACCCCTTGATATTCACTTAAGTTATAATATTAAAATATTATAACCTTATAATATATGCTCCACTTAATTAATATTTAATTAAATCAATTAAATATTAATATCTCCCTCAAGAAGTGTCTAATTCACAAACCGTCTGAAGCTAGCGAAAGAGTGAATGATTCTGCACATGATCAAACCATACTACTAAAAATAGCAGGGGGTGCCTCGCTGAGTGTCAAATACTGCTAAAAATAGCAACTCAGGCAAATAGTGTCCGAATGAGCCCGAACGAAAACCAACTGGAGAAATTCTAACAACTGAAGCCAAGCCAAGCTCCATCAAGACCCTCTATCCATCCTATCAGCCTACGAGGGTCGCATAATAGGCTAATCATCAGCTCTGAGAGATGTCAACCAGAAGGGGACATGACATGCCGCGTCTGCGCCGCATCCGAGTCCCGAGCCGCCGAGTCGCGTGCTGAGTCGCCCTCGCCGAGTCCGAGCCGTGTTCGAGTCTCGTTACTATGGTTTGTGCACCCTTGGGTCCTACCGCTGAGTACAAAAAGATAGGAACCTTAGTATACTCTACCCTCTCTTACGCATTACATCAGCAAAGAGGGACTTCTCCTCTTTAAATAACGAATTGTTGCAAAATATTTGTAATAGTTGAACATTTACAATCAACACTCCAGAGGTGCTAATTTAAACGCCAACAAAACAGTAGGGCTTTTCTATCAACAGCAAGGACTTCTTTTGACTGGGCTTCAAACAGCGATCTGGCATCACTTTCTTTCTTCACAGCGACTTCAATGATTTTAAAACTTATTTGTCTGGCACCTTCAAGATCTCTTTACAATAGCTACTATCAACTCTCCATCAATTTTCGACAACTTCTTTTAGCAGACAACGGTTTGCACTCTACTTATTAGAAACCTCTGACTTCCTAGCGGCGCATGATATCCTTTTGGCTTCAATATCTTCTTGAGAAAGCTTCTTCACATCCCTTGGCAACAGGTCTTCAGTGACTACTTCTTGATATTCTTCGGTGATCCTTTCTTTCAGGGTTATGACAATACCAACAATATGAATCTTCTGAACTCTAACCTGGTTCTTCCTCAACAGCAAAATACTGTAGTTTCAACAATTCCTTTGGACGGCTTTCTTCTTCTACCGTGTGTCCTTCATGCAACAATGACACCTTTGATCTATTCCTTTGTAGATGCAAAGCCTTCAAACACAGCTAACTCCTCAAGTAGCGTCATAAAATCTTCTAATCCTGGGCTTTTTCGGATCTGTGTCCTCCCCTTTGTGATTCCTCCTCCTTTTAGTAATATCTCCTCTAGCTGGCTACGTGGCTTCCTTCTCCAATATGCGCCTCTTTTCCTAAGCGGCTTTATACACCTTTCAGTTGCATTCTCATCTTCTTGGCAACGGCCTACAGTGACCTTCAATCAGTTTCTCAAATGGCTTCTCCACAAGGCACCGAAATCTCGGTCTTGAGAGCCTCTCTTACATTTTGGGCGTTGATTTTCTTTTTGCAGCCTTGACCTTTTCTAAGGTTGTGATCCCATCATCAATAATCCTTCCAATGCGCCGAGCTCTTCAACAAAACACTCTCGAATTCTTGTTGCACTAATAGTTTGATGCCCACGATCTTCTCTACTATGCCTCTTCCTTCCTTTGTCAGCAAACTTTCTTTGGCTTTGACTAAGGCAACCTCTTTGCAGTGATTCCTATTCTTTTGCCAACATCGCCAAACACTCCCTCTCAATTGCTAGTAGTGAATTCACCTAATGTGATTGTTTTTTATTTACTTTTCTCCGATAGCTTCAATCTACAATCTATACTTTTGCGAATTCCACTTTGCTACATAAATCCTCCTTGCTTTGGCAGGTACACATAACAACAACCAATATATATACCAACACTTTATCTCTACTTTGGTCGGCTCTCCTTTCACTTGATTTTAGTGCTCCTTCAATTTTCCCTCATTTGTCGTTGTATGGTGGCTTTCTTCATCAATCTGAGATTTCTTCTTTTAGCAGCGTCGCTCCACTTGAATGATTTATGCTCTCTCCTCATACATGTCTTCTTCGACAATCTTCTCTCACATCTTCAGGGTCTTCTACCATTAGCTCTGATACCAAATGTCAGATTTAAAAGGAGGAAGATAAAAACATAGAAACACAAATTGATAGAGGATTTCAAATCATTCGATTAAACACCATTATAGAGCAGATATAGAGGAGAACAAAATGAAAAACAAGCACTAGAAACAGCAACCCAGTAATTTTACATTAATCAAAATTTTGTTTTCTTTTACAGAGTTTCGGCTCTTTCATCATCATCTTCACTTCATTACAAACTTCTGATATATTTTTGTGCTCTTGAGAGCTATCTCCTTCTGAGTTACACTCCTACATAGCAACCAAATATAAAACCCTAAAAAGCAACTTCTAGAGACATCAACATAAACATAAAATAATCTACTTTGATGCACCCACAAAGCGTGTGAGCCCTGCACAATAGTTAAGGCAAAATCCTTCCATATCATACTCAAAATCTGACTTCATAAACTGTCTTTAATGCTGAGATCAACTTGTGATCCAATGCAAATACGATGGTTGTTTGTCTTCAATGTTAAGATATACAAAGTTGATACAGAGCATGTTGAAGAGATAGGTACAGATGGATAATTTAATATGGCAGGTGAGATTATATCTCAAACACCATGGTCATCCCCCTCATTCTCAAGTTCAAAATCTGAATCATGTTCACTATGAGAATGGATTTCCATCTCATCCCCACTCATGTCTTGGGTGCTCATTGTGAAAGTGACACTGCATTTCACAAAATAAAAAAAAAATCAACCTAGTTTAACAAATTGAAATACAAATTTCAAATTTTAATTTTGAAAACAAAATTTATAATTTATAATTTAAAATTTTTATATTGTTTAAAAATTAAAATTAAAATATTAAATGATAAAATTTGATGTTGAATCTTGAGGAAAAATGATGAAGATGAATGGATCATTCATCATTTTTCCCTCAAGATTCAACATCAAATCTGATTTTGACATGAATAAGAAAAAAAATTAAAAAAACAAGTTTAAACTTTAATATTAAAATTTGATGTTGAATCTTAAGGGCAAAATGATGAATGATTCATCCATCTTCATCATTTTTCCCTCAAGATTCAACATCAAATCTGATTTTGAGATGAATAAGAAAAAAAAAACAAGTTTAAACTCAGAAAATAAAACAAAAAAAACAAGAAATCTGAAAAACCCTACCTTGTGCTTGAAATATCTCTCCAAAATGCAGTAGAATCCTCTTCCTCCTCTTCTTCTTGCTCCTTCTCACTCCTATCACACTTGCAATCACTTTTTTCACTCCTTCAATCAGACTTCTACAAGTTTTTCCTCCTCTTCAGCTGGCTGCAAAAAAAATCAGTCTTTCAACATGTGACTGAAATCACCAAATTAGATGGTTTTGAGTTGTTTTGGGGGAAGGCGTGGGACCCTCGTCAAATTAGGGTTACCCCAAAACATAAAAAAATCGAAATTTATTTTTAAATTTTAAGTTTAAATCATCCATTGACGTGGGGCTAGACGGGAGACGGCTAGACATCTCCCCGTCTCCCGAGAAATGCCTAGGCGTCTCCCAAGGAGGCGTGGAGACGTGGAGACGTCTCTCAAGGAGACTTGGAGACGTCTCCACGTCTCCTTGGGAGACGCGGAGACGTTTCCCCATCTCCGGCGGAGCACCAGTGGCAGTGGCAAGATGGCGGGAAACGTCACGTACCCGTTTCCCTGTCCTATAAATGTCCCAATCTCCGAAACACGGCCAAAAAGGGAGGGAAATGCATTTCCATGGAACACTGATTATTAACAACCTTTGTAAGAGCCATGTGGGAGTGGCGAATTAGTTTGTTGGCCGAGCCTTTATATGAAGCGACAGCTACTATATTTGGCATGCTAATTTATTATGGAATGTGGCACCAAAATTTAAAGAGTCGATTGGTAATTAATACAACCGACTTAGGGTGAGGCCGCGGGCTTAAGGAGAGAAAAAGCATTTCATTTGAGGATTATTCAATTCTGAGTTTTGTTTTGGGGAGAGAGCAACGATCAGCTATAGGCAGAGAAGAAATCTTTTCTAATCATTTTGCTTATGCATTGTTGATTATTCTTTTTCTTATGTTTGTTGGGGGTGACAGAGAGGAGAAAGGGGATAGTGTAGTGTTGGCGTCTCAATTAGCACCTTTGGAGTGCTTATTGGAAAAGAACAGCTATGCACAGTGCGTAATGACTGCTCTTCGAATTTGTTGGTGTTTCAATTAGCACCTTTGGAGTGCTTATTGGAAACAAACAACTATTGCAAGTGTTTTAGTAATTGCTCCTTCAGATTATAGAGAGGAAGATCCCTCTTTGTTGATGTTTTGCATAAAAAGTACAGTAAACTAAGATTCCTATCTTTTTTACTCAACGGTAGGACACAAGAGCGCATAAACACAATGCGTTGCAGCTGAGATTTTCTCTGGTTTTTGCAGATCTCAACTACAACTAAACTAGCTTTTAATCTATCCTATCTCCTCAAGATAAACAGAGCATGAGGGCATAGGAGCAAGAATGGATGATTGGATTACTTGGTCTGACCATCTCGCCAAAATGAGTCTAAGACTCTGAACTCTCAGATCTATGCTGGAATAAGGCCTTATGCAAGCAATCACTCTTTACAGTAAGATGGATCTCAGACTTGCCAAGGAGGAGGAACCCCTGTCTAAGGTATAGGCTGGGAAGCAACTCACTAAAAACAACAAAGTATGATGACTTGGCTAACAGGATTCCCGAGAAGGTGACGACACCTGTCCAAAGTGTAGGCTGAAAGACAACTCATTACACAACATCAAACGATAACTGTTAACAACAAAATATTCCAAGGAGGAGGAACCCCTGTCCAAGGAGGAGATTGAATGAATGAATGAATGCTTTTAATTACATCCACGAGACCAGCTGGCCTATGGGACGCAAGATATAGAGCTGAAATCGCCTTTTTGCAACAAACAGAGCAGCCGCCGACCCCACCAACTACTCCATGTTTCCCTCTAACTCTTTGCTGATTTTATTTCTTCTACTGTGAATTTTGATCAGGTAACTTGCTGTTTCAGCAATCTTCTCCTCTTCAAACAAGGCCTCTAACAATTTGACTTCAAGCAGATCCAAGTAACTGCACCTAATGTCCTCATAAGCCTTACACTGCATGACGTAGTGCCACTCTGTTTCCACTAAACCCAACGAGCAAAAACGGCAAATCCTCTCTGCCCATGCCTCCTTGGGTATTTTCCATCTTCCCGTTTCACACCTCAAACGATGAGAGCTAGTTCTCAACTGGGCTATCAGCATTTTAGCCTTCCACTTTATATCTGCCCCCACGTAATACTTTTGCTCGTGATCACAAGTTGCTCGTAATATTTTCGAGGAGTTGAACATTTTTTCATTATTTTTTTGTGATGAAGTGCCTCTATTCGATCCTCGATTCCAGTTGCTCAACTGATCTTGAGGTGTCGTTAATAGATCCATTGCCGAGATGAAACAACTCTAATGAAGTGTGCTTGGGAGCTGCAAAGCTCAAAACTTGAGTCTGATCCCTCTGATTCTTGGGCGCCTTTTCCCAAGAAGGTGCATTTTTCTCCAGACTTAGTCAATTTTCTTGAGTGTTCTTCAATTCCTTCAGTTTGACCCTCAGTGCTCTAATCTGAGATCACCACTGACTGATGAGTTTGATGATCTTGCAAAAACATGGGATGGATAACCAGTTCAGTCCTAGAAAGGATGACTGGCTTCGTGAATCCTGAAAGTTGATTTAGGTGCTTCAAAAGCTTGGGCACACCTAGCCTGCAGGGGCACCTTTGACCTTTTGACTTGTTATTTTCAATTTGCAAACTTTCACGATCGGTCCCAATTTGATCTCTTTCATCAGATGTTTGATCTGTCTGTTGTCTTCGTTGACAGTGTCATTGTTGAAATTGATCAAAACAAAGGAGGTCATCCTGGAGATCATTGAGCTTATAGACTTCATCTGATTGCCCAAAAAGTTGGGTGCCTACTTCTAGGAAGATGCAATTTCCTTGAAACTTAGTCAATTTTTTATGTCTTTCATCTTGCCTTCACCTTTAGTGTTTTTTGCTTGATCTTCTTTTGCGAACGCTTGACAAGTCCTATGAACATGCAGCTCGATTGATCACAAAGCTAAGAGAGTGTTGAATAGATGCCTTGTAGAAAGTAGTTGTTGAAAACCTCATCATGTGACTTAAAATGAAGGGCGCCCCTAGCCAGCAGGGGCGCTTTTGTCTTGATATACACTGATTTACCCTCCATTTTGCACGCTCTAGCAATCAACAATTGTTGTCGTTCAATGTGTCTTGCAGGCTTGCGAACAGGTTCGTTGCAAGGCTGAGCTAATGCTGGGGAGATCATCCGAAAACAAGTTTGCTCAAAACTGACATTTGGATCATCTTGTTCTTGGGTGCCCTTGGTCAACAAGGGCGCTTGCAGCATCTCCTGACCTCGTTTACTTTTGTCGATGACTGATCAATCAGGTGACTTTGCTTGACGATGCGCTAGAAAGCCAGCAAAAACACAAAGGAGATGACTTCCTTGGTGAAAGTTGATGACTGTCTTTGACCCTTTGTAGTTTCATCATTTCCTTTGAAAAATTTTCATCTCTTCATGTTTCATGTTTGCCATGTAGCTTGATTGATTTGAGCCTTGTCCTTAACAATGCGGACGTGTGCATCCTAGCAATCACCTTCACCACATTAAGTGTTCAGGTGTTGTTAAAATGACTAAGGCATTTGCACTGCATGGCCTCCTTCTGGTAGCAAGGCGTGCATTCTCCATACTTGGCCAATTTTCGGCATTTTTCACTTTTGAAAATCCCCTCTGTTGCAGAGCATCTTTTCGAGCATTTTCGCCATGGATTCTTCATTGAAGCTTTTGAGGCTTAGATTTCACCACCTGGTACTGTCCATTCTGCCATTAATGGTTGTGGAGGTCTCAACTTTCTTCCTGAAAAATGAAAATAGACCCACCAAAGTAAAACAAACTTTTTGGTGATTTTGACTTGAACAGTGTGATCGTGAAGTCAAATTATCCTATCCAAATCATTTTCAATCATTTTTTGAAAAAGTCCTATTTTAAAAATATGTTTAAAATAGACCCACCAAAGTAAAACAAACTTTTTGGTGATTTTGACTTGAACAGTGTGATCGTGAAGTCAAATTATCCTATCCAAATCATTTTCAATCATTTTTTGAAAAAGTCCTATTTTTAGGGTTTTCCTAAAAATAGGGGTTTGAAACCCTAATTTTCAAATTTTTAGAAATTTGCAAGCATCTTCCTTAACACAAACCCACAAAAGGCCTATGTTTTGTTTGACCTAAAACATAATTTTCACAATAATTTACATGATTTAGATTATTTTAAGAAAAATGTCTAATTGAAGCAAAAATTAATTTTAGGTACAACGTGTAGACTATATGTTCCAGTGAGCTTTGTTGGCGTTTCAATTCACATCTCTGGAGTGCATATTGGAAACGGATAGCTATGCACAGTATTAACTGCTCTTCAAATTAGGAGGGGAAGCTCCCTCTCTTGTTGTTATGCGTAAAAAGTAAAGTAATCTAAGTTCCTATCTATTTTACTCGGCAGGTAGAGGCACAAGGTTATAAAACCACTTGGATTGCAATTGAGGTTTTTCTGGTTTCATAGATCTCAACTACAACTAGGCTAAAACTTAATATCTATCCTATCTCCTCAAGTAAAATCAAAGCAAGAGGAATTAGGAGCAATTGGGAATGGTAGACAATAAACTATATCTCAGGATTCCCAAGGAGGCGAGGTGCTTTGTTCGAGGTGTAGGCTGAAATAAAGGTTATTGGAAACAACATCAAACGACAAGCTAGATCTCAAAATTCCCAAGGAGGCGAGCTGCTCTGTCTGAGGTGTAGACTAAAATGAAGATTACTAGAAACAACATTAAACAATAATCCTAATCTCTAAATTCCCTAGGAGGCGAAGTGCTATGTTCGAGGTGTAGATTGAAACAAAGATTATAAAAACAAGTGTTGATAAACCTTGAAACTTTGGATCAAAGGCTCATTGCTCTCTTGATTTATTTCTTCAAACTTGATCAACGATTACACAAATATTCGAGATAGCAAATGGTACGAAATCATACAAGATGTGATCAACCAAACAACTCTTAGACAAAGAGTGAACCAATATTGACTTGCAAGCTTGATGGCTTAACGGCAAAGAAATTTTGTAGTAATAAAAGTTCAACAATAATGAGCAATGCTGCTCTTATTTATAGAAGCTCAAAGGAGTAGGGAACCCTAAAATCTCCTTGAGTTAACATTTAGTTCTTTCCAATCTGCAAGATTTATTCCTATGTCTAAATGCAGGTAACCTAACAGTTAACTGGAAAGACTACTTCAGTTAACTAATTCTAAACTAAACTAGAACTCCATATGTACATAGGTATCTCCAAAATAGACATGCACAATTGGTGGTACAACGAGTTAACTTGGAAAGAGGCATCAAGTTAACTGTTGTGTCTAATGTCTATTTGGAAAAGGTGGGACATCCTGACTTAGTAGTTCACTGACAATGATCACGAGCAATCAACTCCTCCAAGAAGTCGTTAACTGCCTCATCATCCGGAGCACTAATACTCCTCTGAAGAACTCGATTTCTTTGCAGCATCTCTTCACCATTTGTGATCTGACTCTGCAATTCTCTTCTACTCTTGGCTGCTTCATCGAATTGTGCTGACATGGTTGCAAGTTGACTCAACTTATAGTCAACTGAATCATTGCTGAGAATACTACGGATGAGTTTATGAAACTCCGACTGCACGTCGGCAAGCTCGATGTATTCACCATCCTCACACTGATACTAACAGTTCACTAATTGGTAACTTTGGTGGCTCTGTAACTGGAGTGATGACCTCTGTTTCTTCTGCAGCTTTATGCTTTTGACACTTTTCTTGATTCTTCTCAATGGAAGAGTGTTGGATGATGAAACCACGAAGTTTGACTGTGAACACTCCAGCTGTGAGAAATGCACATGAACTCGTTGCACATGCAGAGTTCCAACAATATTCAACCCTCTAGACTGGCCTCGAAAGGCTATCAGATATACGAGGTATGAAACCATATGGACTTTGAGTGTATATGCCTGTCAAATTGTCCAAATCAACCACTGTTGTGCTCGATGTAAATCGGTGTCAGCCATTTTCAGAAAGTCATAAAGCAAGACCAATTTGGTCTTTAATTCAACTTGGGAGAATTGTATTATGAAAAACTAGACTCTTGACTATAAACACGGATATGTTCGAGCAACTTTTTCTAGTGAAGCTAAAAATAGCTTCTTGATGGGCAATTTTTATTAAAAATTTTGAGACATGGGTTTTGTAGAGAATACCTTTTTGAACAAACCCACAACATCAAAATTTCCAAAAAGTGACTTTTCCTTTGACATGCAACAACCTCTCGGGACAGAAGTTGCAAGGGCTGTAGAAGCCTTTTTTTCCAAAAAATTCTAGCACATGGGTATTGTAGGCACCTGAGAGCTAAGCAAACCCAGTTTCTCCTTTTTTGAAATGATGACTTTTTCCATAAACCTTAAAAATAGGGGGCAGCAGGGCAATTTTCTTGGAAAATTTTGGCATGTGGATTATGTTGCCAACATTGTGCTAAACATACCCAGAAGGCCAGATCTGTGAAAAAATGTCATTTACTTGGACATGCAAGAGAAAACCTAAGACAAGGATAGAAGAAATGTGAGGGGGAGAAGATAGAAGTTATCAACTGCCTCTTTCAATCCTCAAGAAAAACACCTCTATATAAACCCAATCTGATGAATTCCTGGCAAGAACGTACTAGAAAGATGGAGTATGGAAAAATATTCCTCTATGCAACCTAAACCTGGAACTGCGAAGAACACTAAAAAACGGCCTCTGTTAGATCCTTCAAAAGGCATTGGAGAGAAAAAAAAAATAGCTATATTTTGCTTCAACCTGCAAGAAATAATGGAGAAATGATGCCTAGGCTTAGATAAATATCCATTTTGGAGGTGGGAGTGTCAGTTGTGGTGCCAACCCTAATTGAAGAGTCAATGTGTGTGATTGCCTTGTTAACTGCAAGTTCTCCACTAGTTTTGGGATGCCATATGCAAGAGGAAGCATAAAAAAATTGTAACTGAGAGACGACTGGGCCTACTTTGACTTTTGGCATCCAAGCTTTGGGGAGTTGGAAAATTTTTAAAGATTTTCAACTTCTGCTAAGACGAACTGCCTCTGTTTGACCCTGAATTCCAGTCGCCTGGTTGATCTTGAAGCTTGGCTGACAAATTCATCATCAAGCTGGATCAAGTCTGAAAAGATGTTCTTGGGAGTTAAAAACCTTGAAAACTGAATCTGGTGGCTTGAAATCTTGGGCACCTTTTGCCAGAAGGATGCTTTTTTCCCTAGACAGCCATTTTTTAGATGCTTTTCAACTTCTTCAATTTGACCTTTTATGCTTCAATCTGCAACTACGGGTAATTGACGATTCTCGTGGACTAGACATTGAATCCATCACGAAGCTGGAAGAATTCCAGAAAGGATGACTGTATGTGCAGGTTCTGAAAACATATTTATGAGGCTCAAGTTCCTAGGTGCCCTTGACTTGCAAGGGCGCTTTTGTACCTCTGGGATATATTTTTCACTTTGTAACCTTTGACGAAATGCTCCAGTTTGACCCTTGTTGCCGGGAGTTTGACAGCTCCAATGTTCGTGTTGACGATCTCATCGCGGAGTTTGATCAACTCTGAAGAGATGTTCCTGGGAGTCACAAAGACTGAAAGCTGCATCTAAGGCCTCAAAAAAGTTGGGCGCCTTTCCCAAGAAGGGTGCATTTTCTTTAACAATCAAATTTTCATGTTTCTCATCTTGCCTTTACTTTCAACATTTCGTACTTGATCTTCGTTTGTGAGCATTTGACAGATCCCGAGAGCTAGCTACTGGATTCATCGCGTAGCTAGAAGGATTCTGAGCAGATCACTTGAAGCAAACAATTGCTGAAAAACCTCATCTAATTGACCAAAAGTTTAGGTGCCCCTGGCCTGCAGAGGTACATTTAACCTTTTGACTTTCATTTTATCCTCCATTTTACGTGCTTGTTTGATCAACAGCTATCATCGTTTGATATGTTCTCCGAACGAGTGAACAAATTCGTTGTGAAGCTGGATTGAAGCCGAGAAGATCATCTTGAGATAGTCAATGCAAAAATTGACATCTGATGGCTCTTATTCTTAGGCACCCTTGAGCTACAAGGGTGCAATTTCATTTGTACACTGCCATTTTCGATGACTGTTAACCTTTAGCATCTTCTGCCTCTACCTTTGTTTGTCGATCTTTGACAAATCTGTTGGATTTGCTTGATAATTCACCAAAAAACTAGCAGAATTCTAATGACTGTTAACTTTCCTTTGAGGAGGGAGCAAATTTTCCTATGGGAGAAGCCTTGACCTTCCCCTCGCGAGGGGGCATTTTCATCCTTTTCTGTAATACCCCTCATGTTGCTGCTTGTTCTTGACATTCTCTGTGGTTTTGTTTGGCACATTGTGGTTTTGATGATACTGTTGATATTATGTTGTGGTAGCTTAGACTGTTACTGATTATATTACTCTTATGATGTCATGGATATTATAATGATATTTTTATTTACGATTGTTTTGATGGAGTTAATTGGAATGCAGTAGACTAGAGAATAGTAATTGATGATGTTGATGCAAGTTAATGTAATTCTATAATGCAATAGATGATGATATGATTTGGTGAGGGGACAGGTAGCATCACTCGTTCGCGAGCGCCCTGCTACACTGCAAATCCTTCTCACGATGCTTTGTAGTTGTTTATATGTATGTATGTTGTGTATCACCTTGTTGGATGCAGGCTTTGCAGGAATAAGACTCGATTCCACCTATTTCGATAGGTCTGGGCGAGCATTGTACCTACCCAACGGCAGGAAGTTGAACAAAGGTGACATGGAAGTAACTCTGTTCCAAGGTGTCAACTGTCTTGTACCTTCTTGGTTTTGTCCATCTTGGTCATAGCTATTTTGTTGTTTCGTTAATTGTGATTTTATGACTTATCTAATGTAGTGTATGGTTTTATGTTGTGATTTGAATAATTAAACGATTAATAAAATAAAGCATAAAATAATAAATAAATAAATGTTAGTAGTAGTTTGTGAAAATATTAAATTTATTTTAAAGAAAATCTTGCAAATGGTTGATTTTAATTATTTTAATGTGCATGTAATTATTTAATAAAGGGTTTGTGGAGATGATAAATAAATAAACAAATAAAAGCTCAATTTTGTGGATTTGAATATAGTTAATTTTTAATCAAATGCATGATAAAAGAAAATGAAATGCAAATGCATGAAAAAGGCAACAAAAAATGAATTATTGGGGGTAACAATTATTTTCATTTTTATTTCTTGAGACGTGACTTCTGGTATTCACGGGAAGAGGAAATTGAACAGATTTTTTGGGTGTTGAATTTATTAGGGGGTTTTTTCTTTGTTGGGGGAATTGCATTCTATTGTGAGGGATTCTGGAGAAATTTTGCATTCACCCATTTTTTGTCATTGTATCTTTTTCTATTTTCTGGAGAAATTAAAGAAGAGGAAGGTTCAGTCTGAGGGAGGATTTGGATCTGTTGCTGGAAACAATCGGCAGCGAGGGATTAGCTCTGCAAAAGGGATAAAGCTTCCACAGATCCTCTTCAGGCATAGGACGCCAGGTTCTTTCTCATTTTTAATTATTTACTTTCTGTAGCATCAAATGAAATAAAAATGGTTTCTCTGTATATGAAATTTTCTCCTAGGGTTTGAAATCAAATGTGTGTGGAAAGAAAATCTTCTGGGTTTTTAGAAATGTTTTGGACTGTTATTCAATTGAAAGAAATTTTACTAGGGTTCGGGATTGTAGTTAAATGAAATTATTTGTTGGGTTTTGGACTATTGTTTATTAAAATAAAATTTTGGTTGAATTCTGGAAATGAATAGTATTACTATAGTTTTGTTTTAAAATATATATATATATATATATAAAAAAGAACAATTTCTTTACTGTGAATTTCTGGATTGTTATATTTTCGTTAATACATATATTTTACAAAACACTTTTATATATAAACGTGTACAGTAGATTGTACAAATGATTATCATCCTCTGTTTTTCGAAAAATTTAAATACAGTATATATATGTAAGTATATATATATATATATAGAATGTAAATTTAATTTTAAAGTTTTGAAATTCGCCGAACTCTGTCGGCCTTATTGTATTATGTTTGATATTATAAAACCACAGACTGAGTGGTGGTTCGGCCTCGGCCATACCCACCACCCAGCCGACCCCTGTACCGTGCGACAATCTGTGAATAGTCTGTAGACTGTCCGCGGCCGGATATATATATCTCCGTGCTTTTGTATGGGATTTATTTCCCATTCGAAATGGTATATGCTTATTCTTGTTAAAACGAAAATTCTGTTTAACTTTTAATGTGCGTGTATTTTTGTATAAACACATAAATATATATATATATATATATATATATATATATATATATATATATATATATATATATATATATATATATATTTGTATTTATATATTTATTAATTCATTTAATTACATTTCACCAATTGCACTGTTAAATTAATTATGTCTGTAAACAAATTGCTTCTTTTTCTGGTATGAATAAAACAAGATTGCATTATAGTGAAAATATGAAAATAGAAAGGAATTTCTATTAATTTGTTAAATTATGAACTTTAATAGGATAATGTAGTATATATCAGCATTGATTGTTTAATTCTTTATTTTAATGTGTATATGGTGGAAATGGAATTTAATATGGAATTAAATAAGTTATCTTTTTATTTTTATTTTGTGAAGTTGAAGTCTTGTAGACTTGTTGGGTTTGGGACATTGTGAGTTCATTGATGTGGGAACCCCATTTGTGCTAAAACTGTAGTCTTCCAGAGGATTGTGATTTTGCTGATTTTATATCTTTTTATCATGAGCTTCTGTTATGTTATGTTTTACGATTGGGGTGTACTGAGTTGTGGGATTTTTGTTATGGTATTTATTTGCGAGATGGGTTATGCCTCGCGTATTATTTTATTGTTGCATTTCGATGTTTATGATTGGTATGGTACAACCCCTGTTACTTTTTGGTTTTGGTTGGGTCCCTAGGGAGAGTGGCTCCTCGTGGGGGCCGGCGCCCCGTTTAAGGGGAAGGGCACAGGATAACCCACGAGTGAGTTAGTAATCAAGTGAAAACCTAATAATTAACGTAGGAGGGTTGGGTAGTAATATCATTATAAGATTTAAAAAAAATGGATGCCTCGTCTTCATTAGTGCTTCCGCAGACTAATGGAAGGCTGAGAAGGCCATGGTCGGCAAGGTCGTGACCTCGTCTTCACAAGAGGTGTACAGCTCCGCATGAGTCACCCTATGGACCGGCGCCTCCAGTTGGGAGGAAGGGCACAGGATAGCCATAGATGGGACCGGCGCCTCCAGTTGGGAGGAAGAGCACAGGATAGCCCATGTAGGACTATGCGATGACACTCTCCCCTAGTTGCCCATGTGTTTTACTTTGTTGTGTTCCTCTGGAAGTAGGTTATGGGAGTTGGTTTAGATTGTTGTTTGAATTGATTTAAATTGATTTATGATTATTGTCTTAATACATCTTTGGTGTACTTTGTGGTCTTGTATGATCTCATTGATATTTATGACCTTGTATTCTTATGGTATTGATTTTATGATGTTAATGTTTTGTCCACTGTAATTTGGAGTATTGTGTTATGGCTCTATGTTTGGTACTTCTTGTATGTTGTACATTCGTTCTTGTCAGTTGACAATCTTGGTCGAAGTTACTTCTCTGTCACCTCATAGCACGGGGGTGGTCGGGTGGAACGTGCTCCGCACACCGTTGGGTTCCCCATCAGCATTCGTTGGCTCAATCTCATCCTTTTTGAAGATTTGTACCAGTTGATCTCTATGCATTTTGATAATCTTGTATATTGTATTCATCCCACATGATTGGGAACCATGATGTAAACTACATGGATATGATGTATAATTAAAAGATGTTGTAATGTAATTTCAATCTTGTATCCTTATTTGGCTATGGAATTCCTTATGATTTTACTTTATGATGGATACTATGTATATATATATCTAATGTTGTCATTAATAGTTCCTTTGTTGTTGGAATGTTATCTTATGTGTTGATGTCTTGTAATGTTTAATCTGATGTGACCTCGTGTGCCCCAAAGAACAAAGTTGGTTATGTTATTTGTATTGTAATGAAATGAAGTATATAGTCATGTTTATGATTATTTAATTTTTGTATATTGATTATTTATCTTTTAAAAAAAAAAATTTGTGCTTTTTATGTGGTTGTTCTTTGGGGTTTGCACGGCGGGCGTTACACTTTCGAATTCCTTGATGAAGTGAACATCTTTCGAAAGAATTCCTTGATGACTGAATCGATTTGCGAAAAAACATTCTTGCAGTTTCAAACAGTGCGTCCCTTAAGTGGACCCCTCTTCTTTTGAAGGGTTCCCGAGGGACCCCTTTGAAAGCCTTTCAATTTGTTGACTGTTTGCGTGACTGTCTGTTTGTTTTCCTGCGTGGCTGCTTTTTGCTTTCTGACATGTTTTATCTGCGGATTAACATGTTGCTTTGCAGGTGCGCCTGTGAAGTCGCTTTCCAGTCTAACTCTACGAAGTCCCCTTTCACTGGGCTTCCTTCATGAGAGAGTACTTGTGTGACTGTCTATTTGTTTGCCTGTGCGGCTGCTTTTTGCTTTCTAACATGTTTTATCTACGAATTAACATGTTGCTTTGCAGGTGCGCCTGTGAAGCCGCTTTCCAGTCTGACTCTACGGAGTCCCCTTTCACTAAGCTTCCTTCATGAGAGAGTACTTGGGGGAATGCCTTCTTTGCAGGTCTGCGGACCTGTGAAGCGCTTACATCTTGCGGGATTTGTCCATCATTGGTCTGAGGGCCTTCAGTGTACTTTGTGCAACTTCATAGTTCCACGGAGCTACAGAGTCCTTTGTTCGAACCTCCTCAAAAGAGAGTACCTGTGGAGTCCTTTGCCTGCCCTATGCTTTCGAGTTCATCAGATTGCGGTTTGCTTCCTCGACGGTTCAGGTATACATCTCTAACTCTTCAATCTACTTTACCGAACACTCATTGATACTCGTACTTGCTAAAGTGGGGGAAAAATGTATAGGAGCGAATTTGCACCCCATGTGTAAATTCCCCTTTTGCATACCCTCACCATAGAAAATCAAATCCAAAGGCGAAATTCCACATCACCCATTTGCCTTCCATCCACATGTCGCATGTTTTATGCGTTGGTGAGGGAATTTTCGTCAGGGACGCGAGCACGGCGTGTGGACATCTACATAGCGCACTGCCATCCCTGACAGATTTGTGCCTCTAGAGTCCGCAGGGACATTACACACCTCATTGGGGTCGAATCGTAATGCCTCTGTGCAACCAACCAACCCAAAACGGCTCCTTTTGGCCTTCAAATCCATTCCATTCACTACCACTTCACCTTCTTCACATCTTCACAGTTTTGGGATCTCTTGAGCATACTCTTGAACCATTCTACTAGCATTTTCACAACTCCATTGAGCATTGCAACAGCTGGTTACTCCATCAACTTCATCTTTGCACATGTTGTTGTACCATAGAAGCTACGAGCTTGGAGTCTTGCGCGACCTCCCTTCGTCACCGCTATGGCTATGGCGACTTTGCCAAGTTCGTTACCTTGCATTCTCACTTCATTGGCCTTGAGTGCCTTTGGGTGGAGGTGGTATAGCATCACTTTACTTTTGCATTGTGATTTGATAGAGTAGCTTTTATCTTTTGAAGTGTTCAATGTATCTATTTCTTTCCTTTATCATACTTTCTACTCCATTGCCTTTTTGGTTGTCTGTGGAGGTGGAAACACCAAAGCGGGGGTTTGACTGAGGCAAACCCCTACACAGCCCCAACAATTTTCCCCTTCTTGCTTGTGTGTAGGTGAACGTGTGTGTGGAGCTCGTTGGCGAACTAGCGTTTCAGTGAGTTAATATTCATCACCCTAGTTTTTATTTACTTGCTTTATCATCTCTACATTTACTTTTCGTACTTTATCATTCTGTTATTTTCATCAAAATCAATTACCTAGGCTGTTAAGTAGGTTTTTGGCATTTCTTACTGTACCATACATTTTCTGGCCATATGGACATCAGCATGCCACTCTGTTGTCGCAGACCCGCGCTGTTGTCCTCAGACAAAGAGCGGTTTGAGGTGCAGTACAAACTCCAAAAACCAACTCATCTAGCTCCAACCAGATTTTCGGGTCTGTAGAGTAACAGAAGCACTTGAAAGTGCTCTTCATTCTTGATCCTTATTCCAAAACATCTGTTAGAGTGAGGTAAGTTAGGGCAGCCCTCCGCTCTCAGCTCTCAGTGACCTGGAGCCTTGGTGTGGTTGGTCCACCTCTCTTACAGGTTCTATCATTGAAATTTAGAAGTAATCCTTAATTAAGCAATATGTAGAACAAAGCACAAACATGCCTTTAGGTTCAAGCTAGAATTTAGCAAAAGTAAATTGAAACTAGTTAAAAACTTAAACACTATATGTGTGCAATTGACTTTTATATGTCAGCAACGAAATAATTTGCTAGAAATAGAAGACTCAAAACTTAATAATTGCTTACTACTGCTCGAAAAACCAAGCAAATCTCTATGATATCCTCAATGCCTTCCCATTCAAGATTAAGGTATACAGCGATTATTTTGATTGTCCAACGCATTCACTTGGATAAAGAGTACCTCAATTATTCATCAAATTATTAACAGACAAAATGTCACAATGAGTAACAAATTCTCAACCTTGATAGTGCAAAACCTCATGGAAATTTTATTTCTAGTGGCACACACCCTTTATGATTTCGGGAACCTCTGTGATACTTGTTGCATCTTAGTTTTCTAAACTCTTGATGATGTTAATTACAGAAACCAGTAGAGAATAAATTTTATCATAGCTTTTCCTTTCTCGGCATGCAGCTATTAAAAGTGATTATCTAGTCAGATGAAAAGATCGAAAATGGCCTGTCAATAAAAATTATTGGTTGGAGATGATTTATAAGTTGCGCGGGAATAAATTGCTCAGTCATGCCATTTAAATCTTCCATACAAATCAAAAAATATAAACCTATCAAGGCTCTTTATCCAAATTGTTGACCAAATATTTCAACCTTACAATATGAGTTGCACGAACATGTTAAAAAAAAGCTTTAAATTATATAATATTGACCATAGGTACATTTTAAACCCATAGTGCTAATATAAATTCAAAATCAATATGATAAAAAGAAACATTACAGGAAAAACATGAAAATTGGGCCTTATGAAACAATGTAAAGTTGTATGGAACACTGAAATTTATGACAATCAAAAAGCCAGAAAAAACAATAGTAGCATACCAAACTCACTCGCAAACACCATGATAAAAGAATTCCAAACAAAATCTGAATAGGCACAAAACTTTATATAATCTTACCCACAATTCAAATTTCAATTTATACAAATTCTAAGGTGGTCTTACCTGGGCAGCAGAATGACCCATGCAATTCAAAACTTCATCTAATAAGTTTTCTTGCAAAGTTATCTCTGTAGCTGGCATGCAGGAAGGAGAAGTCTCTATTAATGCGGCAGATAGGAGAGTAAACCTTTTGGCCACCATGTGAGTTGCAACTGTCATAGATAAAGGTTCAGCAAGGCATTCTAAAATTTTCTGACGCATTAATGGTATAGCTTTCCCATCCCTTCCTTTCCCAGTAACTGCAAACCGCATGCAGGTAGCCCACTCTGCATTTGTTTCAACAGTCGGCTGGCGTACTACCTTGTGAAGTGCAGTACACAGCCAACTTTCCCATGCTTCTAAAACTAAGCTTACATCAGAATTCAAAAGACCTGCCAAAACCTCAGAAGCTAGACACTGCTTGTCCCGTTCTTCTGTAGCAATCAGTAACTCTTCTAAAGGGTTCTGCAAAGCCTGCAGTACAGTTTCACCACACTCTTGAACAAGACGTTTAAATAATTTAGCAAAGCTGGGTAGAAATGCACTTCCCCACAAGAGTGAGTTCCAGTTCCTTGAACGTGGCCACGGGTCATAAAATGCTTGAAACCATCCATTAATTGATTTATCTCTAATACTCTGTGTCATACGGTTTCCTCCACCAGATGTGTTATTTGAATCAGCAAAAATGTGATCACATGTCAAGCCATTAAGCATGTCCTTGAAAAAACCTTCCCCTGTGATAATAGGATTTAGAGCATCCTCAAGGGAAGATTCAGTAGCTACATTTAAACAACTCGATTGCAAATTATCATTAATTGATTTCTTGTAGGGAGATGCTTGCAGAAGAAGAACAAGAGAAGCAGCTGCAAGAACCCTTACGGGAGGAAGATGGCTCTTGAGATGCACTAAGAAGTGACCTACAAGAAAAATGAAGAATTTTATAATCTTGCATTGACATGCCTGACATATTAATGATAAAGATTATGTCTAACTCAAAGCAGTATATTCTCAGAACACTGCATTTGAAATCACACAAACAAAAACACCGCATCTGAAATCACACATAAACAAATAAGTTAGAGAGTACTACATTTTTTAAAATTTAGAAAGAAGCTGAATGAAGAGTATCCTTTTGATAATCATTGTTGATAAATGATGAGCCTAACCTTCATTATTTTGCCTAAACAACCAGTTATATATCTTTACACACAAGTCTTTTTCTGAACTCCGACCAAGATAGTTAGAACTTACACCCTTGTCACCATTCACAAAGAATTCTCTGATGTGACATGGCCAACAAAATTTCATTTTGTACCTATTAGAATGAAAGGAGAGAGATAACATAATATGAGACAACCAACTACTGATTCTATTGGAAGTCTGCCAAGACTTGACTCCAAATAGGTCTACAATGTAATACTGAAAATTATTTTGGAGAAAACCTTAGGCGGTGTAAAGCTTTAAAATGATTGACCAATTGATCCTGGTACAAGAAACATATAGGCAATTGTGTACTCATGCATGAGAAGATATGAGCAGAAGCTCTAGAAACACTAAATCAAAGTTGCAAGGAATGGGAGAAAACAGGTGAATGGAGAGTATATGTGAAGGGGAGCCACTTGTAAATTAAATACTCCAATACTAATGGGCATAGCAGTAACTAGCATTTCAATTTTCAACTGTGTTGCATTCCAGAGATTGCACTTTCTCAATTAGAAATGCTTAATAAAGAGAATTTACCTCCACACAAAAGTGAAACATGCAAAACAAAAATATTGGATTGCTGACAGGTGAAATTTCAACCTAATGATCATGTAGCGTCATGGTCATTAAAATCAAGCATTACCACAAGAAAACAGCATGAAACTCCAAATATAGTTTTCTCAAAACACTTGTCCAACCATCCTTAAATGTATAATTTACTATGATGCAAAACATGAATGGTTGTTGCGTGGCATATCAACTAACAAGCTATCAACCAAGGAGCGCATTAAAATGACAATAATTTTAACAAAATTTGTTCAGAACTTCTTCACGTTTGATTACAAGTTAAATTTTTCCATACAGATAGGTTTCTGACTTCATCATATCAAACCCCAAGGCTTGGCTTTAGGGACAAAAGTCAGAAAGGATTCAATTCCACAATGAAGTATGATTCTTGAGTCTCAAATAAGTTCTGGTATACAGTCTTTTGATAAAAGGATTTCAACTTTGTAATAAAGATTTCTCTGGATATTGTCAAAAATATTTGTTTCTATGGCATGAAAATGATGTGAGAATTTTCTGTTGTTTGAAGGGTATATGCTTTGTCAGCCACCTATGGGCCAAACTGATACATGAATATCAAGATTTAAATTTTCAATGGTCAAAAAAGTTCATGCTAATTAAGAAATTAAGAAGATATTGAACCAGATATAAAAATATACTCAGCCACCAGCATCAACCTTGGCTTCGAATGACAGCATTAACAAGCCCTGAATCAGTAGTGACAGTGAGATGCCCTACTAAAGTTCCTTTACAATCAAATTGTACCTTTTCTCTGTTCTTATTAAATCCTTCCTTCTGTTTCTATAGCATAAATTGTTTCCCTTGGAAACTAGTTTAACTAAATCTTCAGAATGCAAGATATAACTCTGTGTACCAGAAAGAAGAGACATCTATAACTTGCCAATATTATAAATGAACAAGTAAAGCAACTTACAAGCAACTTCCTCCCTCGCTTTTGATGAGAACTCAAATTTGTCATTTGAAGGAAGTACCATTAGGAGAAGTATTCTATGTGCCATCAAGTTATATCTGATAAACAAAACAAGAAAGACTCATATAGAATTTTTGCATTTATGAAGCTTTGTTCCAACTAATAAAGGAAAGAGACTTACCGCCAATGCACATTTTGAACATCAGAACTGAGAGATCTTATTTGAGTGATAACACTCATATAGGCAGACTTGTCAGATGACTCTGTGCAAGATTGAGATTTGTTCCTTGGCAACCCAGTATACTGAAGGTTAAACCCGATAAAAAGCTATGAACATGCCAATGACATTGGACTTAGCATCTTTCTGATTAGAAAATGCAAATATATTTCTGAATACACTATTAAATAATGTAAAATATAAATTCTGAAACTTATTGCCAGGTTGACATATACCTCGCTAATGGCTTTCTGAGCTTTCAATGATTCATGATGAGAACTGCATTTAATGCAAACAATATCAGAGAATTAAGAATTCTAATGGAAAATTTCCTTTAAAAGATGAACAAAAAAATTACATTAGAGCAGTATCCTCCAATCTGTTAAAAAAGTAACCAAAAGAAAAGTTTTGGCAATGATAAATCTTGTCATCAATGCACTGCTCATTTAAGATTTATACCTCCCAAGTAAAGCTAAGACAAACGATGAGAAAGCACTCCAATCCTGGAATATAGACAATCAAGCTCAGAAACAATTAGGAAGAGTGAGACAAACAAAATTTTTAGCTTCAACACTTTTGTAAACCTTCATTATGTGCCGCATGACAGTTCTGGATTGAAGTATTGCACATGCACCCAATGCAGCATGTTCAGGTGTTCCTGGGTTTTCTAAGCTCGCTGTGAGTTTTGGCATACAATGTTTTATCAGAGATGGAAAACGCTTCAGCAATTTTATGAGAGACTTCCCAGCAATCCTGTACATATCCGCTCCATTAGATTAAAATAAGATTTATTAATTATTAGTAGTTTCTGGTTTCAAGTTTCAACCCAAAGGCTATGAAGCTTTTTAAACTGATTTAAAACCAATATTCTCTTTAGGATGGAAATAGATCCAAAAAAAAAGTAATGCATTGAAGGTAAATTTTTGTAGGAGCAAAATGCAAATTATCCATCCCACAAACAGTGACTCGGGAGATCATCAAAAAAAGATCAATTTAAACAAAGACAACTACTTTTGAATTTCTCAAATCTAGAGATGCAAATAATGTTCATCTTAGGACAACATAGCTGGTAGTGACAAGATTGAGAAATATTACTGCAAATATATTGCCAGACAATAAATTGAACACGAATTTTAGTGAAGTCATATGCTACTGTTTACACATGGAAGCAACATATGGTATGTTCAACACAACCTTCAAGATACGCATTTGACTACATATGTAATGCAGATTTAAACTCCAAAATAGTGGACTGGCAATCCGTTCCCTTAGCGATAATGAGAAGCAATCTGATAGAAAAAAGCAAAACTGGCAGTGTGTCAAGAAAAAGTTGTTGAATTCAATGAGACAGGTTGTTCTTTACTTGGGTTACAAATTATTGAATGCAATCTCATACTTCAGTAGATTTGGGGTGCACTCAATTTTCTTTTCTTGGGAATTTGTGAAAAAGGAATAACTTTCTGTCCTAGTAGACCCAAAACACCATAATATAGAACTAGAAGACGGCTAAGACTACCAGCACCAGACAATAAAAGAAATATAAGAAGTAGAAGATGGCCATGATACTCAGGCCTAGACCACGAAAGAGCTAAACCACCCTCTCTTGATCCAAGTGAACAATTATCACAAAAATTTTGTCATTATAATGATCAGAAAGTATTATGGAACTATGTGGTATAAATAGACCCATCAACATAATATTCCATTACAGATAGCAATCATATTCTTCAATTTTTGAGGGAATTCAATAAAATTAATTGAGGATAAAAAGGATCATCAAAAAAGGACATTAACACTTGGATTCCTTTATCAAGCCTTATGGATGATGACATACGAAATGGAAATTAAAATGATTAATTCCAGGATCTATTTCAGAACCTTTGTAATGTATTCCTTAAGCAGATTTACATCCAGGAATCCCAAACAGAGAGAATAATTACATGATAGAACTGGATGTCAGTACAAATATCATGTACAAGGTGTCTTGTCAACTAAGCTGTGGAAAGCACGTCTAACAATTGCTAAAAATGGCTTCAATTAACTCTTTGAATCTTTACTACAAGAACTAGTGTTGTCAATGAAGAAGAATGATGGCACAATGCCTTAGTGGATGGACCACAGTGCCTATAATACACCCATGAAAACAATGCATATCCATTTCCTCAAACTAGTTATCCTTTTCATAGCTTAAAGGGAGCATTTTATTTTCTAAAATTGATTTTAAGGACTGGATAGTTTTACGACTACCTTAAGAAGAAAGATGTGTACAACAGTCTTTACCACCAGTCAGTTCTTGTTCTACTTACAAAAACCCCAACCATTTTTACAGAGAAGCCATCTTATCTTTTCAATCCTTACTTGTAGTGGTTCTCTAGATGACATTTTAATTTTCAGAAAGAAGAGCATGATTATTAGAAGCGTGTTTATCTAATATGATGTATCCATTATAACCAATTGCCTATCTGCATCTTCGAACACAAAATGCCTCCTGGAATACAGCAGTCACAATATAAGATGCATATCCACTTCCCTGAAATGATTACCGTTTCCATAGCTTAAAGGGAGCATTGTATTTTCTAAAATCAATTAAGAACTAGATACTCTTAAAAAAATATAATGAAGGCAGATATACATAACACAATCATATACTTTGTCAAAAGAATTATGGTTGGTAGGGCCACTTGGTTCTCATGTTGGAGACTAAGGTTTGATTTACTGCAAGGGCATCTTGTTAGAATTGTGAAAAACACAATCCACAAGATCAAACACAAGCCACGTAAGAGAGCTGCAAACAATAATATGCTATATCCTCGACAAGAAAAAGCCACAAAATGAACCTCAAGAGTCTTCAAGGAGATCAACAGTCCTCAAAGGTTATCAAAAGGTTATCAAAGATATGATAATACAATGAGGGTTGAGTGCTATATAGGAGCAACCCTAAATGATAAAGGGATTAGAACATGACAAGTTGCAACATCTCATGCAATGAGACAGAATGATCTAATAATAGCTCTCTAGTTAGCATAAAAAAGCACTCCTAAGTTTAGCTTAAGTGCATGAAAATAAATTAGACTAATAATCAATTAAATATTAACTAATTATTAGCTAATGTATGATTACTCTAATAACCCCCCTTAAGATGAACTTAGGGAGTAGCTAAACACCCTAAAGGCTATAGTAGACAATGAACTCTTTTTTATTAAAGTTGTTTCTATGAATTGTTGTGTTCGCCTTTTTTAGCTGCTATCCTCCTAAATGTCCCACGCCTCTCATGGAATGACAGGACATCCTTCTCTTTACCTTTTTGACC
Source organism: Sequoia sempervirens (assembly GCA_007258455.2). Lineage (NCBI taxonomy): Eukaryota > Viridiplantae > Streptophyta > Pinopsida > Cupressales > Cupressaceae > Sequoia > Sequoia sempervirens. The sequence goes on along the minus strand of VDFB02270651.1, from coordinate 12,590,037 downwards.
ACCAAAAAGAGTGGCAACTAGATTTGGCCCCTCTTCTTCCCTCACAACAACTATGATTCCCCCTTGAACTCCCACATCATGCTTCTAAACTTGAGATTGCCTTTTAAGATGGTGCAGCTGAGTTTTTAGAATCTATGTTACCGGTTCGTTGCAGGTAAGCCCCGGATCACGGTCCAATCCAACTCGAGTTCGAGGTCCGGGTCCGGTCCCCTGTGGGTTTGGACAGGGTCTGGCCCTGCCAAACTCGGGCGGACCCAAGGTGTCTTCAAACGTTTCAATTTTTTTTCTGACTTCTTTTTAACTTTTTTGACTTTTTTTAACTTTGAAATGTCCAATTCACCCCCTAACCCTAAAATAATGTCTACCATGAAGGTTTGTGTGGCTTTGAAGGTCTTAATTTGGGTCTTATTGTGAATGTAAAATGGTGTATGCCACGAAGGTTTGTGTGGGCTTGGTGGCAGGGGCTCCACCCCTCGACCCCCCCTGGAGCACACTGAGGATGCTACCCCCAGACCCTATGAGGGACGTTGCCCCTCAACCCTGCAAGGAGCGTTGCCACCAAACCCTCACAAGGGTGTTGCCTCTAGACCCCTACAAGGGGCATTGCCCCTCGACCCCATTTGGAGCATTGCCCCCAAACTCCCATTGAATTCATTTGATTTGCCACATACTCTCCAAGCCCAAATTTCCAAGTTTGCCTACAAGTCTTCATCTATAATATCATCATCCAATTGGACAATCTTCCTTGATGCTTACCTACAAGGAGAAATACAGCAATGTAGTTAATTTTGATATATAATATATATCATGACATTTGAGTTTGACTAATTGATATTCTAATGTTTTTTATTTTTATGGTCGTTTTATTTATTATACAATATATGATGCTATGTGTGGTATTTTAAACTTAATTACTATTGTAAATATGTATATATTTTTTATTTTTATATGTTTTTGTCTGGACGAACCCAACCCCAAAAGAAATTTTGATCAAATCCACAAACCGAACCCTCGAACCCGAACCAATAACTTAGTTTAGAATCCTAACAGCAATAAGAGTACTCAACGATTCACTTTTTAGATTCTATGCCACCCTTGGAAACCTTAAAACTTGTACCGATTGCTTGGAATGTAAAATAAGGTATGGCTGGTCTTGTCAAGGCCAACAACTAAAATAAGCATAAATTCTAGTCATAAATCTAGAATAATTTATTGCAATAAAAAATAATCCTACAACCTGCAATGAGAATTTGAAATAACCTATAATCCATTATAAGCACAAATTTGACGTTCATATTAAGCCAACAATAAAAACCTAAAGGTTTTCATCTTCCAATTCCTAAATAAACCTGAACGGTTTTTGTCCTCAAGGTAAAAGGTGAACCAAAGCTCTGCAAACAAGAGTTTCTAGAAATTGATAATGAATAGAATGCCTTCTCTTTTCCCAATAATTCCCTTTTATCATTTTCCATACAAACCTTAAAAGTAATTAACATATCTTTTGATTAATAATTCACCTTCTCCCTCCAAACGTAATTATATTTTTAAATAATTAAATATAAATTGTCCTTTACTTTAATATCATTGTTACCTCGAGTTTTTGGGACGAGGACGGCAGGGGACGGTGGGATGCGTCCCCAAGTCCCTGATTTTTCAAGCCAATTTTGGGGACGGCTAGGGTACGGCTATATAAAATATATGGAAAAATTTTAAATATATAGGGAAATTTTAAATATTCATATGAAAACATGGATAAAGCATGCATATATACATTATAGAACCTTGACATATACTAGCCCAAAACCACCTCTGTTCCAGCACTCAAACTAAACTGGAATGACTGAATATGATTAATGGACCTAGAGCTATTGTGCTTTGTCATTGACAGTGATATGTAGAGGCTAGAAGCATATGAAACCCTTCGCTACAGCTGGAGGGGGTTTAATACAATTTAGGAGGTGAAATCTCAAATTAGTTGTTTCTGGGTCTTCTTTGAGTGCAGTGACCAACAGACTTGCACATCAGTCATTGTTCAGTTTACAGAACTGCAATAATCAGTTTGACACTATTTTTGAGTGTTGAGTGAAGATGGGCACTCACTGAGCCTAATGCTATAGCAGAATGACAGACCTGCAGCATTACTATTAGTGAAATCAGGCCTATATTTGTCTGTTCCGAGCCTTTGTAAGTGTTTTGGGTTAATCTGGGCACATTATTATCTCATTGCTACAGCTGGGAAGTCACAGTGTATAATGGAATGACTGTTTGTAGCTGTTGGCGATCAACCATACACTTATTTCTGCCACTGTGGACCTGCTACCAGATAGTAATGCTTTATTCCATGTGCTGGGTGTAGGGAAGTGCTTCCAAGCTTATTACTACAGCGGAAAGATTCATGGTTGGGGTGTTAAATGGTGTGGAAAAAGGGGGTTGAGTTGGACCTGCCTACTTAAGTCCATGCTCATAACTGAATTTTTGGTGAAGTTTCTTTGGTAAACAGAGGACTATCACATTTCGTAGCAACAGCAACAGGTCTGCAAACTGTGTATCAGACCGGCATCTTCACTATCATCTTGGTTCTGAGGTATTTTGTATTGGAAAGTAATGATAGTTCATTTTATGATGAAACTCCCATGACAAACGTATGCCTTTAAATAGCAGTGCTTATGGATTGAAATAAATACTATATCAAACTTTACTTGAAAGAACTTAGTCTGTAATGTTATGTTATGTTCTTCCATTTGGCTTGGTTTCAAAAAGGAAAAAAGAAAAAATATAGGGTGATGGAACTGAGATATTAGATTTTGGTGTGGAGTTAGCCTCTTCCTAGCACAAAATCACCTCTGTTAAAGTTAAATGCACTTCTTTTTTTAAATAAAAGCCTGCTGCAAGGGATGGCTGGATGTCCTCAGCTGCAGGCAAGGAATCCCCTGGTTTCCAGAACGTTTCCTCTTTTCTTGCAAATTGAGGATGCCTAGGGGACGTCCCCTAGCCATCCACGCATCCCCAGGACAAGGACGGGGGTTTCAAGCCCAAGGACACATCCCCGGGTAACACTATTTAATGTTTAACCATTTAATAATTTAACTATTTTCTACACAACCATCAAAGTTACGAAAAATAACAATACCTTTTAAGTGCATAAGAAATCAATCTATATGAAGATTGGTGCTCTCCTACAATGACGGACTTCTCCAAGAAATGTGGAATGTTCCCAAAATGTTGGATCCATACATGGAAAGTACCATTGTACTCATCTTGGCTCCAAGAACTCTCTAGCACTGTCAAAATACCCTTTTGATAAAGTTGATGTTCTCCAAGAAAGATGGAGTTTCCAAAAATGTTGGAATGGACAAGAAAAGGGACATTACATATTAATGGGGCGGTTATGAATGGCCTCTCAGCATGCATTGAGAGGATGACAAAAAGGTTGAGGTGAGAGACCTAATTATCAATTCCTTCCCTGGCTTTTTGTTTCTTTCCTGTTCAATACAAATAATTTGGAATTTGCAATGAGCAGTTTGATGATGTTTTGTGTGATTCAAAAATATAACATAACCCTCATTGAGATCTCTATATGGTTGCACAGATTCAAAGGTGCTAAATTGGTTTAAAAAGGCACACAAATTCAATAGAAGGTTTGCAACCCCACACTTAATCAAATTAAAGCTGCAGACATGCCATTTACTCAAACATATAGCACATCATCAATGTCTTCCCTTTATTCCATAGCATAAGCTATCCATAAGATGACAAATCAAAACCTATCTCTTAAGAATCTGGTATAAACTATATAGACATGAACCATCTTCATCAATGTAATGTCCCCTTTTGGGAAAACCCTAATTCTTGCCCTAGAAACACAAGTTAATGCAATTAGGGTTACAACTTATCAATTAAATGCTTCAAGGAGATGAATCTTGATTTATGTCCTGCAACCATGTTAGATAGTAATGGAGTATAATTTATATAGTCAAACATATAATAAATATTCTTATCTCTCTAAAATATCAAACATGTATAATAGATATCCTCATCTATTTGCACAATACAATTATATAAGGAAAACAACATCATATTCAGGGAAGTTCAATCATAATAGGAATTGGATGGGAAAGATAAGTCCACCCGAAGCTATCCATCTAAGCCCAAGAGCAGATATACCATCCCTCTTGGCTCCCGATGGCATGACATACCGTCATCCACCCTAGGAGTGGCGTGCTTAGGAGATACACTTGTACCTGCTTTCCTTATCCATCCACATCCCCTAGTTATGATTGGGGATCCCTCAGGTCTAATCCAATATCCAACCATGCAAGAGTTGGGGAGAAGATTACCATAGGAGGCCCGTAGGCATTCTCTCTCTAAGCCCAAGAGCGGATATCACCCCCTTGGCTCCCGATGGCATGACATATCATCATCCACCCTAGGAGTGGCATGCCTAGAGAGAAGTCTAGTATCTGCTCAACCTATTGGCATTTCCTCCCAATGTTCCCCTATGGTTGATTGTTGAATATAAATAACAAGACACATTGCATTCGATAATTAGATGTCCAAAACATACTAGTGCTGTTACAAGAATAAATAATATGCATGATCTTGCTATTTCAAAATGACATTAATTCTAAGTTGCCGAATCGGGTACGGGCATGGGTACGGGTACGTGGGTACGGAAAAAATTTTTGGGGGGTTGGGTACGGAATCGGGTACGTCCGTACAAAAATATAATAAAATATTTAAATATATATATATATGCAACCTAGAAACAAAATAAGTTTAGAATGTCATATACCAATACATATGATAAACAATACCATGACAAATTTCAATTTTTGAAACATAATTTACTAATTTAAATTCGGTTTTCAATATCAAAAGGATCAAACTTGAATGTCATGATAGATAATCATTGTTTAACATTTACAAAATACAAATAGTAACCAATTCACTAATTTCGAATTCCATCAAATGGCTCATCATCAAGACTAAGATCATCATCAACATTAACATTAGATGATGGAACCACATTAGCACGTGCACTAAAAGTATGTTGACTACTTGGCTCCTCAAAAATTGAAGAAGATTGTGCAATTGCAGCCAAAGAAAGATCTAGGTCAGCTCGCTCTGGTTCTACATCCCACATCTTTGCTGCCCCTTCTTTGTACTCATCCTCTTTGTGAGTAAGAAGGCGCAAGTTGGAATGAACATAAACTAGCTCCTCTGCTTTGTGTGATGCCAATCGATTGCGCTTGACTAAGTGGATGAAGGAGTATGTACTCCAATTCCGCTCAGCTGAAGAAGAACTAGCAACCTATTGAAGCAAAGGGAGCTCTCATTAGAGTTGTTAAATTAAAAAAATTGTAAATCAAACTTCAAATTTGTAAATAACACATTTTAGTTTTAAATTTTTAAATGATAAAACTTAAAACGTTAAAACTTACTTGAGATAAGACTTTTATTGCAAGAACTTGGAGGTTTGGCATCTTGCAGCCATTGAGGTACCACCAAGAGTGAGCATCCTTCTTATATTTGTCACGGATAGCAGCAGAACTTTGATTATTAGAGTCACAAAAACTAGCAAATTCACTTGAAACTACATCTTCCATCTCAGTATCAGGGAAGAATTTAACGAGAGCTTTCCTAAACCCATCGTTGACTTCTGTATCACGGTATGGTGGCAATCTGTTTGGCATAGCAAGGACTTGGGGGCTGTAAAATTTGGGTGTCAATGCGAAGGCAAGAAGATGGAGTGGGGTGGTCATTTTGTTCCACCGGTCAACACAAATTGCATGCACCTCTTTGAAAAAGGTTTCTTCAGGATCTTGCTCTTTTTCACATATGATGTTTTTCATCCTCTCAAGCATTGTGTCAATGCCATCATAAACCTCCCCCATGCATGGTTTATCCATGTCAGTAAAGCGTATCATGCTCAAAATGGGCTCGGTGAAAGCAAGAAGATATTCCACTCGATCCCACCAAATGTCATCTAGAATCTTATGTTTTATATTTGCTGCCCTCTCACTGTTTGATTGCCTCCATATAGCCCATGAGTGGCTAATGACCATAGCAGCAAGCGCCTCTCGCACCTTCACAAGTCGTCTCAAGACGATTGTGTTGGATGCAAATCTAGTTTCAGCCACCTATTTGAAAATAAAAAGTAAATAATTAAAATCAATATATATATATATGTATTCTAAATAAATTATTGAAGTAAAACATAACATTAAAGAAATGCAATGTTTGAAGTTTGAGTTACCTTCAACAGCTCTAGTCTTGAGAATGATCTAAAGATAGCTTGTGACATGTGGTGATTTGTTATGAACATTTGGATCTCTTCAGCTTCAGCATAGACTTGTTTGATCCAATCTATTTTTGTACCCAACTTTTGCAGCATGAGGTTGAGGGAATGCACAGCACAAGGTGTCCAAAATATATGTCGGAATCGTGACTCAACTATCATACCAGCAGCTCTACAATTCTTTGCATTGTCCGTTACAACTTGGACAACATTTTGAGGCCCCACTTCATTAATGCACTGTATAAGGATGTCAGCAATAAATTGTGCATCCTTGACCTGCCCCTCACAATCCACAGCCTTTAGAAACATTGCCCCTTTAGGGCAGACTGCAATCAAATTAATCAATGGTCTATTTCTTGCATCCTTCCATCCATCAGAAATAATAGACACCCCTGTTTCTTGCCATGAGGCTTTGATGGGATATAATGAGTCTTCTATATGTTTTACCTCCTTTGACAATATAGTGGTACGCACCTTCTCATACCCTGGGCTTGTGTACCCCTTTGGAGCTTCATTTGCTTTTCTTATCATGTCTTGCCAATAAGGTGATCGAACAACATTGAAAGAGATGCCATTTGCATAGAGGCATCTTCCAATGGCTTGGTCAGCAAGTTGTCTTGCATCATTATTGAATGCCTTCTCCAATGGTCCCTTTGCTCTCTTCGAAACACTACCCTCACTGGCATTTTCATCTTCATTTACTCTCAAGAAGGGATGGCTTTCTACTATAGTGACAGGACGAGCAATATGCGTTTGAGATGAAGTAGATGGTGTAGTTGAGCCCTTTCCTGTACTTGATGGAGGCATCATTTTTTTTTGAACCCTTGCATCTGCTTCCTCTTGCTCTGCAATATATTCTGCTATTTTCTCAGGTGTTATAGGTATTTTATTTTTTCCTGGACATGGTTTAATTCCCTTTCCACTAACTCCACACAAATGCCCTTTCACCCTGCTATAAGAACTAGTGTATTTATGTTCACACCCAGGGCATATCCAAACACAAGTCCCCCCACCTGGAACTTGCTCTACTATTTCTACATGTCTCCATAGCAGTGAAGCTGGATCAAACTTGAATGAGGGATTACTATTGCTCACAGAAGCTGCACTATTTGCCATGATATTTGGAAAATAGAAACAATCTCTAAACCTGCAATTACAAATAAATTATAATTTTTTTTAAAATTGTATAAATTATAAATTTTTTAAATCTAAATTGTGCCGAAAAACAAAGGGCCGAATTTTAAAGAAACAGAAACTGTTTCCTCAACTTTCTGTTACTTGTAAATTATATTTTTAGATTTAAAAAATATAATTATAAACAAAAAAATATAATTAAATCTAAACTTTATAAATTATAATTGTGTTGAAAAATTATAAATCTAAATAATTATAAATTTTTAATTTTTTTAAATTATATAATTATAAATTTATAATATATGAATATTATATTTTAAAAATTATATATAATACTATTATATTATTATTTATTAATAATTTCATAAATTATTCATATAAGATTCTAAAAATTAAAAAATAAGACTATAAATAAATTATATTAATTTTAAATAGGGTTTAAGATTCTAAAAATTAAAAAATAAAACTATAAATAAATTATATTATTAACTATTTTAAATTTTAAAATTTATATTTTAATTTTTAAAACCTACCTATGTTTTCCGTTTTTAAAACAATAAAAAAAAATGCAAAATAATTAAAAATTAAAAAATACCTGTTGTCGCCTCTACCCTAGTCGCGCCTTTGCCCTAGCCGCGCCTCTGCCCTGGTCGCGCCTCTGGTTCTTCTTGCTCCTTGCTCCTTGCTCCTTGCTCGTGGTTTGTCTACCAGGCCGCGCCGTCGTTTTTTACCCTCCTCTCTGTGTCTTCTAAACGCCGTCGAACTCGCGTTTTTTACAGTCGCCGCCTAGTGCGTTTTGGTGTGTTGTAAATTCGCTAGATGAGATGCAGACGCTAAAGCCGTGTATTTGACAAGTCGTTCGCCCTAAATTTCACGGAAATCGAGATCAAAGTCAAACGGCGGATGAAAAAACGGTCAAAAAAACGTTTCCGATTTGCCACGTCAGCGAAAAACGTCGGGAATCGCTTTTGTTTTTTAGGAATCGAACCCACAGTGTATTTCGCGATTCCTGTCCGATTCCCACGCGATTCGTTTCGGTACCCGTACCCGAAACGATTCCAAACGGGAATCGCTCAGCAAAGGGTGCCGATTCGGTAACCTAGCATTAATTAATAACAATAACTAGATGAATATCCTTAGGTGTAAATCATATCTTGCCATATTATTATTTAATCTCATGAAATAAATATATTAATCTTGACTATCTACATCCCTATTGTATTTAGTAATATCTTTGTTTAAATATATTAATCATTAATTGTATATTTATCAATCACACACACACACACACACACACACACACAGATATATATATATATATATATTGATCAACCTTATATTTATTAAATATATATGTTAATTATCAACTGTTATTAACTTCCACATTTATCTAACAATCCTCAGTCACTGATTTCAGCATATATCTATTTACATTTATTATTAAGCATTCATTCATTCTTATATTTTATTTCTGAATTACTTACCTGTTGATCGATCTGCAAGAATAAGTTTATTTCCTTCTCTTTCTGCCAGGCATGATGCTATGTTTCTCCTTTTTCTCAGCCACCAATCTATTCCTTTATTTCCTCTTGTTTGGAGTTACTGATCCAAATGATCACTTATTATACTAACTGAAATTATTTATAATTTTGAAACAATAGATCACGATTCTGAAATCATGAATTAATTATACTGCTTAAAAGAGCTTGCTGATCACCACTCTTTTCTTTCTTCCCCATCCATCGATGGCTTTTGATTCGAAGATATCTCTTCTTTAATACCCACGTATGGCTAAGAGAGATGATCTTTCAAGGCATCTATTTGTCAAGGGTCATGTCTATTGATTAAATGTTAATCACTGTCTCTATGCTCTTTGCATATTATTATATTTTTACATATTTTATTTAATATAGTTTATGTTCATTACATTAGTGTATATATATATATTATAATGATTATAAATATTGAAATGGTTAATATTTATATTTATATATTTTTAAATATTCTGTATTGTTATTTTTATTTATTTATTTGTATTTCAAGACTATATATTTTAGTGTTGCAATTTCGGAGGCATGACAATCAGCAGCTTCCTCGCCTAATTGTTAATCAGAAATGAAGCAATCTGCATCACCTACAGGTACAAAGAAATGAAATTTTCACAAAAAGAAACCTTGATATAATATGCTTAGAAATTCATTCAGCCAAGATTGCCTTCTTCCAACAGTCAGGGAGCCTAATAATATTGCATTCCATTATTCACATTCAGAGATAAAATGGAAGCAACTCAAAGGAAAAATGTAAGCCTATTTAAGGAGTGCTAGGGATATTATTATAATGGTCACCATTTACATTTAAGAATTTTTGGATTCTAAGCCTTTTAAACTTAGGTGTACATTACAAATAGTTATAAAGATATTTATGTAAAAAATATAGATATACTGAAAAATCTGTATGCATGTTAATTAATATGAAATAATAGCTCAATGATAATAATAATTAATTTAATTATTAAATAATTTTCGGTTCCCCAATTTTTATCAGCTACCAAACTTGATTTGAATTTTATCCTCGCCAAACATACACACAAACCTTAAGACTTAGATAATGTCCATAGAACTAAAGCTTGTAATCTCTATTAGCATGATGACTGGTAAATACTATTTACCAAGAAAACTCTATAGACATTAATTCTTTGATTCTTTCTTCAATAACAAATAATTTGTCAAAATGATCGGCTCATTTAAGTACATATTGGTTTATTGTTTTACTTTTAACATAAAATGTGAATAGCCAGACAAGGGCAAAAAAATCCCAAAGAATTTAATCTAACAATCACAACCAACCCAAAAGAATTTACCGACATTAATAATGGATTGTTCATTCCAGGTGTAAACAAAACTAAACACAATATGCATTACCAAAAAAGGATAAATCCTAACTCCAAAGAATTTGCTCAACTACCATATCTCATGTGAAAGATGGATTGTAAAAAGTACTAAACTTACTGACGGACTCCATCATATTCTTTCATTGTAAGATCTAAGAGATCATTTGTCAGAAGAATGATATGTTCTGGCAGAGAGATACTGTCATCAAGGCGATACTTATGGTATCCTGATTGAGATGCCCGCCATGTATTATGCATGTCTGCTTTATCTATCAGTGCCCACCTGGGTCTAAATAAAGCACACAAAGTGTCAGTATAATCCAAACACATTCCTCTTAATGGAAATCCATAAAAAGTTACTATTAGTATGGAGATATGTTACCTCCGTTTTCCTTGAGTACTGAAACCAGTTATATAGTTTGTAGATGGTTCTTTTATCGCTGCAGGGTCCAATCTCCCAGCATGTTGGTGAGCACGATAGTTGTTTGACCACTCCGCATATTCCAGGCTCCCTAAAATAGTAGATTGCATTGCATGTTAGAATAAAAGGAAAACTACAGGTTGATATGAGAAGAAGCCAATGAAATTAATATTATAAATAAGCCCTACAACATGAAATCCATATGCAAATATCATACCATAGTTTGCCAATGCATCCAGAATATCAACAAGAAGTTCCAGCAACATGCTATTGTCTGCCCTATGTGTTAATATATATCTGTGTGATACAAACAGCTCAAATAATTATTACCAATTCATAATATGTATACTTTAAAGCCTGAAAATTTATGTTCCTAAAGTACACAGTTAAAATGACCAAAGTTCACAGTTTTGAGTCTACTAACTTGCAGGTGATATCAATTATCTCTGCAGTTTCTTGTCTCAATTCCACACTACCAATGCTTACACCAGCCGCTCCCCAAATAAATGTAGTATTATGTTTCTCATTTTCATGTTTCCCATCTCTTGGCATTGGATTAAAGTCAGGTAAACAAGACCGAACACCTTGGAGGGATGCATCAATTTGCAGAAGAATTACCCTCAAATGTTGTTTATCATATCCTGCACATAAAACATGCTTTCAGTTTCAGGATTTCAATGGCATGCAATTGACCGATAGGTAAATATCCTCTCAAACAAGAGAAAATAACATTGCTGTCAATAAGTTAATAATTGCAATTGAAAAATCATCACCAAGAATGTGAAAGTAAAATAACATTTATCTCATGAAAAGGAAAACAAATGATAACGACTCTTTATTTCTAATCTGTACTACACTTTCATTAACTGAAGTTAATGCTTTGTATTGCTAAAGAGATACTATTATTATAAATAATAAATAAATTGCCCCTTAAACCATTAATTTAGTTCATACTGGCTGTAACTATATAGTTCAGTGAGAATAACAACTGGTTAACTATAGAAGCAAGGAATCATGATCGTGACTCACACTCAAGTTACTACTCTTTGTTAGCTATATTAATTGTACTTTTGAACATTGGTTCTTGGCATCATGGAAGAAATCGGTGAAAATGGCAGATTATGATTGTTCATTTCTAAAATTTAATCTACAACATTAAATGAGATACACATACAAAAGATAATCTACAACAATTTATGAAGGCTGTGAACAACATTAGCTAACTTAGAAAGAAAATATACTAATGTAAGACATCTTGTATTCTCATACTTATTAGTTGATAACGCCTCATTAACTGGGCTACAATCATTTACAAACTCTATGCATTGTAGGCTTCATTTGAACTTTCAATTTCTTCTTCTCAAGGTAGTGATATCAGTGAAAGTTGATTTACCATTAAGTTCCTATTCGCAGCTCATGACAGAGCAAGACAAGAAAACTTAATACATATCTGGCCATTTCAGATTTCATAGATGTGCCCTTATTAGTAAGATTAAATTTGTGAAATTCACATGATGCTGGAAACAACACAGCCCTTAGGCTGCAAGAATCTTTTTTATTACAGTGTGTTTAGTATAATGAATAGGTATACAAATGAAATAAGGAATTTTTGAATATATAAAATCCAGAAAATAAAGTAGCAAAGTCGTAAATAGGATGGATATGGGCTATGATATGTAAATTCTTCAGCTATGAAAATACTTTTGGTATATAAAATTCATTGGAAGGGTTTGAGTTTACAAAAAATAAGATACCTACTATAACCAAAGGGAGAGATTTTGATAAAAGTGCATCCATTGATAATAATGTTAGCCTGCATGATTGGAACCATTCTATGTTCTCAAGAATGTGACATCTTTGTTAAGAACATTTTTTGCATATTGAGGAACCATCTTTGAAATCATCTTGAGATGAACATGTGAGAGATTACCTTTCTGTCAAAATACCTGAGACTCGCAGAGGCCGTAGCTTTTCGTTCAGGCAAACAATGTGAGATCCCGACACAAATACCTTGTGGAGAGCATAACTTTCTCTTATGGGCTTGAGTTGAGTTCCATTGTTTTTTGAAATCAAATAAATTTCCAAAAAGAATTCAATGGTGTCAACTAAATCATCATTGAGTGACGTATCACTGTGGTATCACATCAACAATACCATGCAAAGACCGTAACTTCTTCATACAATCTCCAAATTGTATCCCTTTCTATATCATGTATTTTTTTGAGAATGCTATGATGATGGATTCAAATTCCACATATCAAGCAATACGTAGGGAAAAACTAAGCACCCACCTAGACTAGGCAAGGTTAGACCCAAGTCATAATGTGCAAGGCTATACGATCGACTCACATAATCAAACAATCCCCTCCCAAGCCTCGTCAATTCTACATTTATTTTATCAATAAAGAGAAAATTGCACCAAAAGGTCACTAACATGTTAGAACAGCAATATGAACCATAGTTACCTAAATTATGAGCAAACTCAACACAAAACCTAGCAGAGGCTCAATAATTAGAAGAAAAGATGATATATAAATCCTTTTTAAGGAGTACTTATTTTTCTAAGCACTCTTCTCTAAATAACCTTTAAAGACATAAACTTGTCAATTAAAAACTACTTTTCTCACATGCACGAGTATACATCAGAAAGATGAGCAAAAGCAGATTTGAGGTGAATCAGCATAAGGCAATCTTTTACTTTTTCAAGACTTAACATCAATAGCAATATCAATCACACAAGATCTAACAATTATGCAACACAAGAACACGCGATTTACATTGAAACCCTTACCGGAGAAAACCACAGAAAAATATTGCTTATATAAAACTTCTCTTTCAAACTTCATAGGCACCAACCCATTGGAGACACCAATCTCTTCTAATGAGACGCACCAACCTCTAAATGAATATCATGTGTATTGCTACTTCAATATGCTTCATGAATCTTCCTTAATATCTTCACAAAAATCTGTTATACTTCTGCTCTCAAATCTGCTATATTTCTGCTCTTAGATCTCCTATAAATCTGCTATAATCTTCCTCTAGGATCTGCTATAATTCTTCTTAGATCTGTTGCGATTTCTTCACAAAATCTGCCATAAAAGATATTCTTCAAATCTGCTCATAAACTCCTTCAAATTTTCTTATAGATCTGATCTAGACCTGCTCCTGAATCTGTCTTGAATAGGAAAGATATTCAATAATTGCTTGCTTTCAAAAACACTCCACAAACTCACTTTATATCTTCTTAAAGGGGGTGACTTCATCTAAGGATGTGTCCTCTTCCAACAGATGCAACTCTTGCTTTTTTAAATGTCTTTTCCATCTCCAATTTGAGCACTCCAAAAGGGGTAGGCCCCTATAAATAATAAATTTATTTAAATTTAATTTTAGAAGGAAATGGGCACCACTATGAGGGGGTCGGACCTAAGAATTAGAAAATAATTTAATTTAATTTTTAACTCCAATGAAGGCCGGCCAGAATTAAAACAGATTTATTTATTTTATTTTAACGTATTCAAGGGGCAGTCACATATGAGGAGGGTCAGCCATGATCTCAATGATTTTCCTCCTTTGGCATCAATGACAACAATTTCCAACACTCCCTTATCTAAAAAAATGACGAGTCTAGTTTAAACTTTACGCGGAATACATTTTGCAAGGCATGGCAAGTTTCCCACTCAAACAACCAAACTCTACAGTTTTGCTAAAACTTGTGTTTTGAGTTGTCACAATAATTTGACACATGTTTTAGTAAGTCTTCTACTTGTGTCACCATGCTTGGTGCATTGGCAATTGGATGCCTTCTATATCGTCATGTGTGTCAAGGTACTATGTGCATGTAAGGGTGCAAGATGGTCATATTTTGTCCACTAATGTCCTAATGCAAAAGTTGGGGCACTACAATCTATGGGATTGAGTCAACACAAGATAGGTGCAAGATAAATTGTTGCATGTGTGGGCAGGGGGATATTGCAACAATGCCTAGGAGGTAGGGCAACCTGGCTGAATGGTTGGCTCACATAGCTCCAAAGTGAAAGCTCACAATGTTTTAGGGGGAGTTGCAAGAATTGTTTGATGAGGGTGATGGCAAGGAGAGATCAACAGTCCACAAAACGTGCAATAATGTCAATGTTCAATACATCTTCCAAGTTGTGCAAGTTGTATGATGAGTTTTGATCTCAATAGCTAGCATAGGCTTTGGGCACTAATATCAGTTGTCTATGCAAAGAACTCATTCATTGGTTGCTAACTAGCCAAGTTGGCATGCAATGAGACTAGGGCTAGTTCAACATGGCGCATACACAATGGGCACTAAATAAGGGTCATGACATCAAGAGCAAAGCGGGAGATTCAAGGGCTCACACAATGTTAAAGGGAAGAATTGCACAACAATCCACAAGCAAGTGCAAGGAAGAGATAAGGAGGCTCACTACTATTAATGGTAAACATACACATGGAAGCCGGTGGGATTGTGCAATAACAATTATTATTGGTTTGACACGATCAATGATCATTGAGCACATGGGGACCCATGACAAAGCACTAAGACAAGAGGGTGCAAACCAAAAAACTTAAATCTTGAGTGCATATAGTCTTAAATACACAGGGCCAACATGAACGTTGAACAGTAGTTCAACTAGAAGCACAAACAAAATGAATGAGGCCAAGAATTGGACAGAGTTCATGAGCCAAAAAGGGATCTCTCACATCAATTATCAACACAAACTCATGAACAACTATAAAGGGACACAAGGACACACTAGTGAGGGCAGAAATTTAAAAGGGGGCAGCATAAAAATAATTTGGAGGCTGAAATTCAATGGCCCCAAGTCCAAAATGGAACAGAGTGTGTTTAGGGACCAACGACTATCATCCTCAACAAGACATTTGACAACAAGAGTTGATGAGCAACCTATAGGAGCCAAGGATCACCTACAACCAAAACAACCTTCCACACAAGAGAGAAGCAATGAAAATGCTATGAAGCCATAGAATTGATTAGATGCATATAAAATTGGCACATTGTGTTATTTGATGTACAATGAGACAGCAATTGGATATATAGACAAGGGTGACACCCTAATACCATTACAAGTGTCTTAATCCTATGACATGAGACACAAAAAGTAAATGACCTAAGTAAGCTTAAGTATGCAAGTGTGAATAGGACGTAGAGGGAAACCATTTAGTTAAGATACCCTATTCACACGAACATCCCCCTTAAGTGCAACTTAGGGAGAATGACAAAACATGTAAAAATGCAAGGATGGGTCCCAATGACAAGGCATAGGTACCCATGTACAAACATATCTTTCACAACCAGAGAAAAGGAGAAAAAACCATAGGAAAAAACCCTCTCCAAAGGAGAGAAAAGATGAAAGAAAATATGTACAAGTGATGGAAGGAATGAGGACTCATCACAACCCCGCATGAGTACTTTGTCACCATGTACAATCAATGTTTTCCCCTCATAGGAGAGAAGAAAAGAGACTATATAGGCCCAACACAATGTATAATCTCATGTAGTGATGGTGGAAGCTTGACAAAGAATGAGGATAAATATCCAAGAACACGGAACAACATTCCTCCTGAAAGATGTCTTCTGACAAAGAAAGAAAGATCATGATGTATGATGTTGTCTCTAAACTCTACTCAAATGTCGCCATGTCAATATGAAAGGCTGCCACAATCAAGTCAAGTACAAGCCAAATCGATGGAGGAGGTGACAAGTTAGGACCGAGTGGAAACAAATGAAGAAGTAGATCCAAAGACAAAGATGGTGCGACAACAACTATGTTGGGGCTGTCATCAAAGGGGAGATAAACATCCTCAAGTGTGTCCTCCAAGTCTACAAGATAAGGCTCACAAAACAAACCTGCAATATCTATCAAGTACTCATTCTAATGTACAAAATCTAGAAGACTATGTTGTCCTTGCTGCAAAGAATCACTCAAAGAAATAAGTGATGCAGATGATGTGAACTCAATGTATGTCATCCACCTATTTTCGACATCCCAAGATGATGTGTCCACACAAGATTCATAAATATGAATAATCAAAGATGAGTCTACCAATTATGGAATGCAAGAATTCTCAATCTCAAGATACCAACTCAAAGATAAAGAAGATGAAGCGTCTGAATCTAGATTAGGATTCAAAGAAGCCAAAGAACCAATGGATGCCTCTATAGGAGGAGAAGCCTCAATGTCATCACAACTATCAAGGCTTGCCAACTAATAAAGTTGCTCTTTTGTATCATCATCAATTGTAGATTATCACAATCAAAGGGCACAAGACTATTTATAATAAGATTTGTAGGGAAAGGAGAGTGACATGGATCTCCATAGATCTCCTAAATTCTAGTATGAAGAGTGCATGGGCACTCAATAGGTGAGATGGAACTGTAATGTCCCCTTTTCCTAGGCATGTTCAGATGCAGTGGTTAGCCTATCAATGGGTCCTCGTAGGCTAACGTTGGTATTCAAAGGGCCTTATTTAGGAGTTTTCTTCTCCAGACTTTGGTGATATTCAGGGATAACCTTCCTGGGGTGTTTCTAGCTCCGTTTACACTCATTCACTATTTTTAGTAAGTCACTTGGACATTTGTGTCCAACCTTACTATTTATAGTAAGCCTTTCTGATGAGCAAAGGAAGCAGTGGGTAACCTCGTGGTATTGGCAAAATCAATTTAATGGTGATATTATTGGAGTATGATTTATTAATTATTATTAAAGTATTAGCTTTAATAATAATTAAATTATAAGTGATTTTAATGTACACTTTATATTTTATAATATAAACTTAAGTGTCAATTTAAAGGGATACATAAGGACTTTATTAAAAAGGGATTTAAATGATTTTTAAAGTATACTTTATAATATAAGTTACAGTGTCATTTTAAAAGAGGAGATATAAGTGAGTTTTAAAGTATACCTTATATTATTAAGTTGTGCACCAAAAAGGTGGGAAAAGTGAATGAAATTAAAGTAAATTAAATGAAATGAAGGAAAATGCAAATTGAGTATTATAGAAGGGCATTTGAAACTCATTTTATTGTTTTCGATGATTATTATTCTTGTTTTGGAGAAATTTGGAGAAGAGCTTCAGCAAGGGTTTGTTGGTAGTGAAAATCTCAAGCTTTTTGAGGACGAAACCCCTCAGGAAGGACAGCTCGGTACAGGAGTGAGAGATCTCCTAAGCCAGCTTGTAGACAATTCCATCGCAGGGATTATGCTTGTGCTTTAAAGAAATTACAAAGTTTTCCAAGAAATTATCAAGTGTTTGCCAAGCAAGGGTTTGACAATTTAATTGTTACAAATAAATCTGATCGTGGGTTTCTACAGGGAGTTTGCAAGTCTGATTTGAAATGCCAGATTCATATTGAAGGGTTTGTACAGATTTAAGAGCATTGCTCAAGGTGTTGGGAGGTCTTGAGTCTCCAACAAGGAGTCGTGAAGGCCTGTTCAGGTGTATAACCGTGCACTCAGAAGCCTATACTGCTGTTGCATACTTTCTGTGCATAGCTGGGTGCTTCTATGGGTAGTTGGGAGTGAATATCTGATGCAAACTGCAGTTACAGTCACCAATCCTGTGCCACAGCCAATGTGGATCACTGCTGTAAGCCCGGCATCACTCTTTGGAAGCTATTAATGGGTATTTTAGCATTTTATTGTGATTATATAAATCTGATATAAACTCAAAAACTGTTGTCACACTTTTCAGAATATCATTCATGTGACAATCTGCTCACTGTTATTGTTCATACTAAGTATTCTAGTGACTGAAGCTTTCATCTAGTTATGTATGCTTGTAACACCACTATATGAAGATGTAATACTTGATATTATCATATTAACCCTGCTGCTGTGCATATTAATCTGCTGTCATATCATTGCTCAAAAAGGTTAAGACTGATGATATCTGGTTTCCACCTATTGTAATGGTTGTGCTCATTTAAAGTTGTGAATGTGGATATTCATTATCATATGTTACTGTGAAACATTTGTTCACTATACATTCAGACCCTAGTATGCAATTTGTTTGACATGTGTAAAAGTGAAAATAATCAAACCAATATTGCAAGTTAAATATCCTATCAGGGGTGGCATATTATAGGAACACACAATATTAAAATCAACAGTACTACCAATCAATGCTAGGACATGATAATTTACGACTCCCCATGCTATCTTCCAATTATGTGTGCATGGTTCAAGGACAAGTCCATACAGATGGGGAAAGAGATGAAGCCACATGAGATGTGTTAGGTTGTTGTATTACCAAGACTCATAGTTGCTTATGTTCAAGGTGATTAAAGAAGGATTTGTTCAAAACCTCATGATTCTACAATGACTCCAATACAAATTGGAGATCAAAGCATGTTAAATTGAACCCTCCCCTCCGCCCCCCCCCCCCAACCCCCTACCCCCCAACCCCCCACATTAAAAAATGGCCCCATATTTTGCACAATTTCCAAAGTACAAGTCAAAATAGAAAAATTGACTTCAACCTAAAATAACAAGTACCTATGGCAAAATCAAGAAAACCAGATGGATGGTTGTGAAGTATGTAGAATCAACTTTCCAACACCTATTTGTTTGCGAAAATCCAATACCGTATGCCCAAGTTATGGCTCTAAGAAGAACAACACCTCCTTCAAGGCATAAAAAAGGGTTATTGGCACTGTTTGGGTGCCCATAAGAAAGCAATGGCATGGCCACAAAGACACTAGTGGTGAGGTCAATCAAGGAAGCATTGAGGGCTAGCAACGATTCAATCGAGATTCCAATAAAGGTGGGTAGTTGGCGGTGTCGACAAATCTTGCCTCACACACTCCAATAAAGCCCCTTAGAGGTTGACAATGTGACCAAGAGATTCAATTTGAAAAAACTCTGCCAACCATCCTACTTGGTACAAGGCCAGAAACCATATTACCCCATACCATTCAACTAATAAAACTACAGAAATTGTAAGGTGCCTTGCTAATTCTGATGTAAATTTTCAGATTTGCACACTAGGAATTTCGTCAAACACTTCTCATGTAAACTTGACCAGCAGTTGTTTGATGTTTCTTTTTGTACTTCTCGATGTATATGATGATACCATGAAATAATGAATTCTAAATGCAATATTCTAATAACTGAAATGGTAAGAGATGCAATGCAATGTTTATTTTGCTTTTCTCAATGCAATAGATAACTGAAACTGATGCAAACAAGCTGCTACAACATAAAGACATTTTTATAAACAGTTTGTATGCAAACTGCAAACTCCTTATTATTGCAAGTGAAGACTCCCAAAATGTTACAACTTTTGCCAAAAGTTCTTACAACAGATTACTCTCAAGGAGACAGCTTACAATGATGTATTGACTCAGATTTTAATAACTCTCTCAATGGCTAACCCGAATATGAAGATAGTAAAATGCGGATTACAACTAAGAAAATGCAGTGATCCAATGATTAAGTATTTCATATGAAATGGCAACGTCTAAATGTTGGATTGACAGCAAATACAATGCTAGTAAATGCAGGCCCAATCAACTTATGCAATATAAATGGAAGAGGAACCTGTTTGTTGCAAATAATCATTCGATAGATGTTCAGCATCACTCCCAGCTGCCACATTTTTACAAGCAAATGCTTCACTCTGCAAGTCAAGTTCCCAACTCTCCAATCGCACTATAGAAGTAACACCAAGAACATAAGTGAAAGCTCCAAAATTGAGCCAGAGACAAGGCTGCGTCTGACCTCCAATATGGTGCGAGAATATAAGACTTCAATTCATACTTCCCTAGCTACCACGCAAGACTCCTTCCCGAAGACTCCAAATAATAAAGAATCAATTCTTTTGATGATATCGCCTCAACACCAAAGTCAAGAATATTGACTTTCTTCAGCGCTTAACCTATTTTGTTTTCTAGCAGCAGCTTGCCACATCAACTTCAGAATTCGTCTTTCTCCAGCGTCAATTTTGGCTAAGCTGAAAGCAGCTCCCGAACTTCTTGTGTTGGCGTAGACTTAAGATGATCACTACTCCTTGAAGTGGCCAACAGATATCGAACACCCTTCATAATTATTTTATCGATTCTTTTCTTTATCAATAAAGACGACCTCTCAAAACAATATCGACGATTCTATTATCTAAGGTGGTGGCAAACATAAGACTCCAGTGAATAAGATATTCAGACCATAGGCTTCCAAAATAATAAAGAATCGATCAGAAATTATAAGCTTCAATATGTCATGGCTGGGGGAAATCAAGTAGGACCCGATTTTCTCAATATTTCTTATAAGATTCGTCTTCTTGCTTGTGTATCAAACTTTGTCCTTCTCTAATTTGTCTTATCTGAACTGGTCACTTGTTATTTGTCTTATTTGCAAATATTATGAAATATTTGAATTCCTCCAAAATAGAAAGAGAGTGATATGCGTAGACTAAAATATTTTTTTGCAGAATCGAACTCACCAATAACTAAAATATTCTTCCAGAATTACCTTCACAAATCGGACCAGATAGATAATTTCTCCACAAATGAAATGTATCGATTTTCACAAATTTGGTCACTAACCATTAAATTTGTGAGTGATCAAATCTGCAAACTGTAATCTCCTAATAAATGAAGATGCAACAATTCATCAGTTGTTGCTCTTCCAAGAACTCTGCTTGCAACAATAATCCAGCTGCTGCAAGGATGTAGCAATACCTTAGTTGCTACAATCAAAAAAACCACAGAAATATTTGCAACAATACCTCAGCTGCTGCAAAGATGAAGATGTGATAATAAACCAGCTATCACACCGAATCAGCTAGGGCAATAATACATCTGCTATTGCACCTGATAAATTCTTCAATGAAGCACAATGTAGAAACCCTGGATGGATTCCTCCACAAACTCCAGCTAGGGTTGATCTTTCACAACCGAACCTGGTACTCTAAAGTCTTCAAACTCTCGAACAAGCTAAGCATTCAGCTTCAACTTCTTACCATTCTGGTAATTAGATATGAAATCCAAATCAAGTATGTCCAAATGCCAAGCCAACAGCTCCTTATAAAGATTTCTCAATCACCTCTAGGAAGCTTATGGAATATAATATTATTTTATTACTTAATTGACTTTATAATATAATATTTATTTTTAGTCACTTTAATAAATTAATTAAATATAAAGTTACTTTATGATCTTAATTTATTGAAATAGCTTTATAAATAATTAATTTAATACTTTCTCCAATTCGGGGACATGACAGAAATCTCTACAAATCATATGGATGGCACAGCCCTATGCAAACAAGAATATTCCCATGAAATCTACCAAATATTCTGTCAACTAGACTATCACTATCACTATCACCATCTAAAGCCCACTCAAAACCTCATAATTGGTCTTCAAAGCTTAGCAAAATTGAAATGTTGCATTTAGGAAATAACTTGTCAAACATAAAGGCTTAAGAATCTAATGGCGCTATTGTTGATCAATGATATCCCATTTGGGATAATATTTGTCGTCAACCCCGCCAAAGATGGCTCTAATGGCCTCTTTGGCCTTGTCCATGCTCTCATACACATTGCTAATCACACACTTCTCCAAATTAGCAACACAATGAAGGGCAAGTGAAGGATCTATGACAAGTGAAGGATCTATGACATGTAAAAAACTACATAAATAAATAGAAAGATATGACTAAAGAATAGAAACAAATAAAAATAGCATAAGACTAGTAAAGTGGGCAAAAGTGGAAGAAAACAAGAACTTATATCTATAATTTTTTAACCAAAAGCCAAAAGAGTTGCTCACTAATTATCCATAAATTCTGAAATATATAGAATTTAAGAATCACAAACCTATGCTGACACACTATGCTACTTCTAAATTCAAAACAACAATGTTAGAGAGAGGGACATGTTGATCAAAGTAAGCAGAAAACATGCTACAATAAATGAATTATATACAAGAACTCAATATTTTATCCTAGAAACCCTATAAAGAGAGAAAATCACACTATGCTAGTAGCAAACACCATACAAACTATACTCAAAGTAGTAATTACCGACTGCAATGGATTGCCTATATGCAAGCTGCCCATTGCTCCTTTAATGTCACATCCTATTGTTGCTGCTCCTTTATCAGACTATGAACAGCTGAATCCTCTTTTAATTTGGTCATACAACTTTATTGTTGCTGCTCCTTTATCAGACTATAAACAAGAAGATTCTCTTGAGCCCTATAAGTTTCCCCATATGCACCAAAAGGTGAAATGTCGCCTATTTGGTTCACATTCCAAATTGCTCAATTGTATAGTCAAGGGTTGCTACCACAGTTGCAGACCTGTCCTAGACATTTGTCTTGACCTGTTTTCTGATCAAACTTTATGTTTTCTGTCTGTTTGATGAATTCATTTTACTGTTCACAAAAATACATCTCTATTTACATTTTTATTACAATTTTGATGTACCATACAGATCAATCAAACACCCAAACCACAATATCAATTCTGGCATCGGTGCTCAAGTCAAAAAACAGTTTACTGCATTTTTTCCAAGTCTGAGTCTCAACACCATGTAATGTCCCATTTTTATTCGGAGTTTTACTACTATCGATTATTATTCATTTGGAGTAAATCATATTAAAACATTGATGGCCAACTCTGCCTTGTTCTCTTAAGGCATTAGGTCTGAGTATTACAGTAAGTATAATGTAGCACATTCAACATAAAATCAAGATTAACACGTCTTCTAAAACTATGTCTCAGTAATAACACCCAAGTTAAAATGTCAAACTGCTCAGTAATGGTGTTCGATATTTGAACTCGGCTAAATCACTACTCTATGAAAATGACATGAGTCGAACATTTATATTGGCATTCACTTAACTTATCAAAGGTTTGTGATTGGAGGAGAGGAAGTCGAATACAAATTAAATCAATTACCTGGCATATCATAGTATTAATGTTGGGTCGAGTCTTTATTCCAGCATAATGTCTAAAGGCTATCGGGTCTTGTTGAAGATATCGATTATTACATCCCAGTGCCCTTAATTTTGCCAACGGCTGAATGTATCGAGCCTTCACTAAGTCTTTATCATGGCATATAATAATGGCCCAATTATTATTCCGCTGTCCTCCTTCCTTTGCTACATCACTAGAAGTATTCATCGATCTAACCAATTAACATTAAGGAGGCGATGATATTTGCAACACCATATTTTTGTAGGACGTTGGTAATGAAGCTCCACTTTATTGATGGTATTCGATACAACAAGGTTCAGATATTACTAATTGTGTGTGGCTGATTACATCAGTGTAACAATTCTTATTCGATATGGGCACTGACACTGTGAGTTGATATTTACATTTTGGGCATCGACTTGTTATCTTAAGATAGTTAGTTTAAGCATCAATTATAGTTGGGCAACATTAAGTAATAACTCAGAAATTAATGAAGTTCCAAGGGCAGCGATTAACACAAAAAAAGAGAAATGTCCTTGTCAAGTAAATGAAATGAAAGGTTATGCCCCTTACCAAATCATGGATTAAAAAAAGGATATATTCCAAAGCAAAGAGATATCGGTTAAGTTATGCAGATTTATACATCCATACTCAGGCTTTGAGTGCTCCTAAGGAGCCCATATTCAACCATTCAAGGGGATGCATGATCAATCAGTAAATTCAGATATAGCATCCATTACACATCGCATGAATCTAAGATATCAAGCAGAGACAGCAATCTAACAAGGCCTCAGTCTTTTACACCAATAAATCGCATGAGTATATAGACAATTTCAGGCAAAGCAAACCAATATAGGTCTCAGCCAATAGCATAATCAAAAGCACGATTCTCAATTAATAAATCAGGAACAGCCACTATATTCTTGGGCCAATTTAGATTATTGACCTAACATTTGAACCAGACTTCTTAAACCAAGATTCATATCCTAAATATATTAAAGTATTAATCAGTTGCTCTTTCTTTATCATCTCTTTAAGGTTATTGGCATATTTTGACATCTTTACATATAAAATTGAAAACAAACTTAAGATAAATTTATAAGGGACAACCTCACCTTAACAATATTGGATAACAACCTTTGTCAATCCAATAAGAAATAAATTGAAAATCTATCGATCTGGAGCACAGGTCATTACAGTGGTATCAGAGCAAGTGAACCTGCCAGGTAAATGTCGAAAAACTTGATTAATCATGACAATAGAAGATATCAAACCATTGGAAAGATCACTCTATGTAGCAGGCAACAAGCTTAGTACTAAATTACAATCAAGGGATGATGATTTGAACACACTTAAAGAGGTGGAAGAATGTTTGATCCACATTGAGTAGTCATCCGAAGTGTTAGATATAGCTCTAACTCCTACAGTAACCACCTTGAATCAGCATAAATGGTTGAGGCATCATGATGAGTAAATCAAGTTGCTGGTTACCTCTTGTTTAAGTGAGATAATGAGAATTTTGGTACCTCTAGTTCCTTATGACGATGACACGATGAAAGAGGTATTGCACATGATCGTAGACAGCTTCAAAGACCTAGATGACATCAATAGTACACATTACTCAAGAAGGATGACCATATTAAAGACATTTGTGGAAATCAAGACAAGTAACCTTCTTGTGGACTTAGGGTTGCAAGATCTGATCTACAACATGTTCCATCATTTCTTCACAATGATCAAGAACACACATAATGAAGATGTTTTTGCAGCCATGAAAAATATTATTATTCTAACTATCCAAGAGAGTGATGTCTTCTCTCGACCCAGCATATCTATACTATGGTCTGTTTGGAAACAAGAATGGGTTCCCTCTTCATTGGCATATACATTGTTCCTTGATGTGTTCACACAATGTGAGGAAAAATTAAAACCTCCCTTGGAACAAGAAGAGCAAGAGAGGATCAATTAAGAAGATGAATGGGAGGAAGTTCCCTTAGTTGTACATGCTGAGAATGAAGGCAACAACATGCAAGGAGAGGAATCAGTTTTTGATACTTCTAAAGAAATGGAAACTGTTGATTCTTCATGTGCTTCTTCTATCACAAATGAAATGGGTATTTGGATGCACAAGGGTTATGAGACAACCACTAATACGGAATTAATACATAAGGAGCAAGCTAAAAATGATAATGGTTTCACATCTGCTGTAAGTGATGACTTCTTTCATTTCAATGATGCGGGAGGTTTTTGGTTTAACTTCCAAAATGAGCCTATGAAGAAAAATGCATATGGAATTCCTTTTGAACCAAAGATTGCTCTTACTCCATCTCAAGAGTCATGCATTGAGGATGACATTGAAGGGATTGAGTCTAATTCTTCTTCACCTCTTGAGAAGTTCATGATAACCACCAACAATTCAATACTTATGGATGAGAGGAGTAGTCTTTCTAATGAAAGTAAATCAGAAGATGCATTGTACAACAGATTTAATCACTTTGATGAAAATAATCAAAGAATTGTAGCATTAAAAGATGAGAAAAGAAAGTTATGGATCGCAGAAGGGGGGATGGAAAGAAATGAATCAATAGAAGCACAAAATTCAGAGGAAGATAGAGACAAGCAAATGAGGAAGCTCTTTTATGAAGCAATGGCAAGTAAAAAACCCGGGGAACTAATGGATAGTGCTGAAGATGTGGAAAGTACTCTACGATTGTGTGAATGATGGAATGAGAAAGCTAAGCATGCCAAATGGTAGCCTCTTGAGCAAGAGAGAACTTGCAGAAAATTATGCAAAGGCATGGACACATAGATGAACACGAGGTTCGTACACCAAAGGAAGAGAATGTGAAGAGGGTGCCAGCTAAAGATCATGAGGCCTTAGATCTATACAAGCAAAGAGAAGCTAAATTGATATATGATCAACAAGAATTACAAGATGCTGAAAATCGGAATAAAGTAACTAAACACGTCAAGGAGCAAGAAGACAATGGAAGAAATGAGATTAAGGAATTGGACAACATAGATGAGACCTATGACTCAAACCATTGTTCGAAACAATCAGATAATAAAAGTTTAGAAATAGTTGGATCAAAGTTAGAAACTAAGGATAACTTTCAGATTGTTAATAATCCCTTGTTTGAAGTTTAAGCGAATAAGACCTATGACAACCCGCTCTTTGAGTTGAATAAAGAAGTTCTTCATGAATGTTGTGATGAGATTGAAGACAATCGTAGAACTTGGAACCCTGGCTCATCTCCTATCAGTTAAGTATGGAAACAAGCTTGGAGCAGCAGGACAAACCCAAGTAATGTTATCACCAACCTCTCTTCAATCAAATTGCAACAGATTGCAATTCATGACAAGTCAATGAGTTGGATTCACTCTTTAGATCACAAATCAAATACCGAACATTTAAGCTTGAAAGGAAGAAAGGGTGATTCTCCAACTCCATCTATAAACATACCTCCTATGAGGTTACCAATAGATTACAACTACCCTGGTTTCTCTAAACTAATACCATTAGTTTGTGATCAAGTGGATTTTAAACCATTGATAGAGTGGAGGCAACTAATAATAAGAAACTCCCCAAGATCAATTCAGATCCCCATCTCACCCATAGTGAACCATGTATTTTACCAACATCCTAGAGCATTCATAATTGCAATAAGTTGGAGTATTGGCAATTTTTCCCTTGACATCTTGAGGGAATGTGTCAAGATTTTGATTCTATGGTTGAACAAAATTCTTTTACCATTAATCAAGAATGAGACCAACAATGATATTTATTTTAGTTTGAAGTTAGACAATGAACACTTCTTAGGATTCTAGAAGAGGAGGCAGTTTGGGTATAAGAAGCAGATTATTAAAATCAGAGTAGCGCAGCATCAGCATGATGATTCACTTCTAAAGCTGACTTTGAATCCTGAAATCATTTGGGATTCAATAGTTGTTGAAAGCAAGATGATCTATGATGAATATAGTACATTTACTCTTATAAAAAGACATTCCTTTAAGGATTTGGTGCACCATTGGATTATTCTTCTTTTTGGTAGTCTTCAGGAGATCATCTTTGCCAGTGATCAGAAAGATTATGTTTTGACTGGATGGTGCTACCAAACCTTGGGATGCAAGAATTTCTAGGATGGATAAATTGAATAACATGGAATGGCTTCATGGTGTGATGGAGTCTACCAAACTTTGTGAGTTTAATGGCATCAACATCCTACAGACTTATTTGGGAACCTGGTATCAACATAATGATTTAAGATTGCTTGAGAGCAAGCAATCTTGGGCGGGAGGACTTGTAATGTCCCATTATTATACGGAGGCTTACCACTCAATTATTATTCATTTGGAGTAAATCATATTAAAACATTGATGGCCAACTCTGCCTTGTTCTCTTAAGGCATTAGGTCTGAGTATTACAGTAAGTATAATGTAGCACATTCAACATAAAATCAAGATTAACACGTCTTCTAAAACTATGTCTCAGTAATAACACCCAAGTTAAAATGTCAAACTGCTCAGTAATGGTGTTCGATATTTGAACTCGGCTAAATCACTACTCTATGAAAATGACATGAGTCGAACATTTATATTGGCATTCACTTAACTTATCAAAGGTTTGTGATTGGAGGAGAGGAAGTCGAATACAAATTAAATCAATTACCTGGCATATCATAGTATTAATGTTGGGTCGAGTCTTTATTCCAGCATAATGTCTAAAGGCTATCGGGTCTTGTTGAAGATATCGATTATTACATCCCAGTGCCCTTAATTTTGCCAACGGCTGAATGTATCGAGCCTTCACTAAGTCTTTATCATGGCATATAATAATGGCCCAATTATTATTCCGCTGTCCTCCTTCCTTTGCTACATCACTAGAAGTATTCATCGATCTAACCAATTAACATTAAGGAGGCGATGATATTTGCAACACCATATTTTTGTAGGACGTTGGTAATGAAGCTCCACTTTATTGATGGTATTCGATACAACAAGGTTCAGATATTACTAATTGTGTGTGGCTGATTACATCAGTGTAACAATTCTTATTCGATATGGGCACTGACACTGTGAGTTGATATTTACATTTTGGGCATCGACTTGTTATCTTAAGATAGTTAGTTTAAGCATCAATTATAGTTGGGCAACATTAAGTAATAACTCAGAAATTAATGAAGTTCCAAGGGCAGCGATTAACACAAAAAAAGAGAAATGTCCTTGTCAAGTAAATGAAATGAAAGGTTATGCCCCTTACCAAATCATGGATTAAAAAAAGGATATATTCCAAAGCAAAGAGATATCGGTTAAGTTATGCAGATTTATACATCCATACTCAAGTTTTGAGTGCCCCTAAGGAGCCCGTATTCAGCCATTCAAGGGGATGCATGATCAATCAGTAAATTCAGATATAGCATCCATTACACATCGCATGAATCTAAGATATCAAGCAGAGACAGCAATCTAACAAGGCCTCAGTCTTTTACACCAATAAATCGCATGAGTATATAGGCAATTTTAGGCAAAGCAAACCAATAGAGGTCTCAGCCAATAGCATAATCAAAGGCATGATTCGAAATTAATAAATCAGGAACAGCCACTATATTCTTGGGCCAATTTACATTATTGATCTAACATTTGAATCAGACTTCTTAAACCAGGATTCATATCCTAAATATATTAAACTATTTATCAGTTGCTCTTTCTTTATCATCTCCTTAAGGTTATTGGCATATTTTGACATCTTTACATATAAAATTGAAGACAAACTTAAGATAAATCTATAAGGGACAACTTCACCTTAATAATATTGGATGACAACCTTTGTCAATCCAATAAGAAATAAATCAAAAATCTATTGATCCAGAGCACGGGTCATTACACACCATGTTGTACGGTATCATGTGGAAAATACCATGTGAAAGTCATTTAGGTGCCATTGAAGATGCTTAGGAAGATATTTTTCAAGGTATCACAGCCATGACACTGCAATGCAGAAAACTATGCGGTATCTCACAGCAACACCACGTGTGTCACTTAATGGTCTAATAACAGCAATACTTTATAAGGCTCAAATTATGGTCCAACCTAGAAGATGTCACATGGTCAGCATCCAAATTATGTCAGCATATCTCAACAATGCTAAAAATGTTAAATATCTATGCAAGAGATTCCAGACATGTCAACATGATTTTCACACTATGTATTTATTCCTCAATTGACCCTTCATTGAAGTCATGTCATGAATATTTCATAAAGTTAATTTCTGACATTAAAGGTATGTCATGTGTCATATGTAGATGCCTGGACACAAGTTAGGATGCCAAATTAGACAAGTAGCTCTTTCACCTATTTGCATTGGTGTATTTTACAACATTTCATTTTAGCATATGTGATCTTCTAAGGGTTGGAAGGGGAATCATTTCATCTTACCAACCAATTATTCTTCACTTTTGTAACCAACAAGAACTATAAAGATAAATATGTAAAACAAATTAGAGGTAGGAAATTATGGAATTTGGAAGAGTCAAAATAGAAAAGTTAGGAAAGCTTGCAAAGAAGTGTGATTGCGTGCAGCTTGTAAGAGAGATTCCTATAAAGTCTTAGGAATCAAGAGATTCCCAGTATTTCTAAGAGTCAAGAGAGGTGTAGAGTATGTATTTTTGATTTGAGTTTGAAAATTGACTGTAGAAGGGTGATATGTTTATGTTTATGATTTGAGTTTTGTTTTCCCATTTAGAATGTGTTCATGTTTAAGCTTTTACCTACATATCTGATAGGCTCAGTGGTTGATCAACCCTCAACCATGGCATCAGGGAACTGCATCTACAAGCCAACAATGAGCATATGAACCACAACTTGGCAGGAGGAATGCTAGGTTTACAAAAGAAATGTATAAACTACATGTGGAAACATATCTAGTGTAAAATAAAATAGCAAAGTTGTGAATAAGATAAAGAATAGATAGGTTATATATGCATTTCCAGATATGCACGATAGCCTATGTCCCTCTAAAGGTGATGGATTATGCCTCTCCCTAGGGAGACTTGGCAGCTAAGGACATTTAACTAGGTATATTAAAAAAACCAACAAAAGAAGATATCAATCAAAGCCCTGACTGTTGCTCAAGGCTTAATCTGCCCGCAACCTAAGATTTAGAACCTTTTATGTAATGTTCACTAACCCTATCTATATGTCATTTTGTGAAAGCTTATCTAATTCAACTACCTTTTACTAACTACATAATTTAAACCATCTTGCCATTGCAAAGCAAAGGAAAATTATGATTTGGTATAACTCTCTCCAATGTTATCAAAAACTATTCCATATAATTTTATCAGATCCTAGAGCAGAACTAAAGTGCCAGAAAAAGAGATCAGGTGATTCTAATCATCATATTCTAAAACCAACAACAGTAATGTAAATGATCATAAACCTCAGCAGAAAATGTTCCTTTAAGCCCTAGTCTTTGATATCTTCAAGTTCTATATAGACTGAAAAACCCTCAGTTAAACCTCAGATGCATTATGCATGCTGAGTTTGATTGGCTTTGGAAGGATGTGAACTCTTTGCTCATTTGGTCGTAGGCCCAGGTACTTTCATTCCTTGCCTATGGAGGGAGAGATTTTCCTTGACATTTAGCCAATGCAAATCATTTGTTCTTCGAAGCAGTAAAGGATCCATTTCTTCAAAAAAATTGAAAAATGTATATATATGGAATGGAAATAACTATATTTACCTGACTCTTGTTGATTCTCAGTTTGACAGATTTGTTTAAGTTTGGCCAAAGCTGATATAAGATGCAAGTTCAAGAGCTCATTTGCATATGCAATCTCCTCTTTATTAGGAATATGCCATTTTGGGCCTGCTAAAACCTCTTCAGTATTATTTTCCTTCTTACTTATCCATTCCTCCAGTCCTTTGATGTGAGGATGATTCACAATACACCTGATCAAAAAGTAATTAAAGACTAATAAATGGCCATAAATTTTTGCTAGAAGAATCAAGCACAGATATCCATAGCATACATACTTGTACTGGTCTAGTGGGTAGTAAAGAATCAGACTTCCAATAAGGGACCTCAAAAGATGGTTTCCAGCTTCATTCACCTAACCAACAGCCAATAAATCTAAAATTATATCAACCCTTAACAAAGAGCTTTCCTGTATAAGAAAATAGAGGAACAAAGATACTGCTGGAGTTCTTAAAACTCTTCTAACATTATTATTCATATAGTTAAATCTTGAAATAACCTTCCACGATGGAGCATCAAAAGCTGCTGAAATAGCATCTTTTAACTCTTCCCTGATCTGAAGAAGATGGGGGCCCCCAAAGTTGATGGCAACAGAAAGAACATTCAAACGGTATGCAACTGAGGCTTCCAAACCTGGAGATAACGATACCTACAACACAGGATTTACAAGTATCTCCATATAAAAAACTTATTTATATATGAGTATGATGAATATAAAATTCAAACATTTCTACAGCTAATTCAACCTTTTCTGCAGATGATGCAGACAAAGTTCGATTGCTACTAATTCCAGTTGATGGAGAATCTTTCAGAGAAGATAGAACAGAATGTATCATCGGCTGAATCAAGTGCACCACTGCCTCCGCAGGATTAGGGTACAATGTGGCAGAACAAAGTAATCCTACCTCTGCAGCTGCTCCAGGTAGAATATGATTATGGACAAATTTAGATATCCTCTTCAGCGCCTGCAGACAGTTACATGTTATGAACTTTAAAAACAGTAAAATTTAGAAAGACCACGATTGGAGTGATTTTTCATCCAAAAACCAGTCAACTTAAAGCAGTTTTATACCTGATTATAAAGAGGCCTTGTGAGTTTACCCAGTAAAATCTCCAGCAAACAGAAATAGAAAGATCCATCTTCAACAAGGAAAGTCCCTGAAGCTGGTGCTAAAAATTGCCCTTCATTTCTGTACAATTCATGTGAAAATCAAACAACAAAGCAAGCCAAATCATCTTGCCTAATCATTTGTCAAGTAATAGACAATTAGATGAAAATGTACTGTAGAGACAATCATTTTATCAACTATGCTTGATCCATCTTTTCTACTTCACAGAGCTGTTCTCTGAATTAGAATATTGCATCAAAACATTGGGTATAAAACATAATCCTACACAATGACCATTCCAGACAGGAAACCTAACCTTTGCTTCATGATGTAGTATCAGAAGCTTCAAACTAACTTCAGGAGATACATAAATGGCTTCCAAGTGGCTAAAAGATATATAGGATGCTTATTGATGCTCAAGGACCAGAGTGTTTAATTGAAATCCGATTTTGATTTGTTGATAGGGATTTAAATTTAAATTTTTTACCATGTTACCATGTTCTTGGTGAACCAAAGAACAGACCAGGTTTGTGCCAAGCAGGGATCCAATTCCAGGTGAAGTCTGGATTCACCCATGGTATTGCCAAGGACCTGCAGGTCTTCCCCAGATACATCTTGAACATACCTGGGGTGGACCCACAGGCCCCAGGCAAATACCCTGGGCAAACATGGGCTGAACCCAAATGAACCCAACAGAATGAAAAGAAAAAACCAAAATAAAACCACAAAAAACAAAATGATAAAAAAAAAGAAACCAACTTTAATCTAACCTAAACTGAACCTAATCTTCATAAAGCCTTTGAGCAGCAAATGTTTGTCTCTAATAACAATGCTTCTTCTAAGAAGATGATAGAGAGACTTGAGGTTACTCCTACTGATCACTTAAACAACATGAATATAATAAGAAGTTCTCAGATGCAGGTATCCAAATGCATTAGTAATAACAATACCTCTCAAATGCTACATGCCACTCTGGAACGTGAGACTACAACAACCCCTCTAGTGATTTATATAAAATGCTTCAAGAATCATGCAAAATTAGAAATGTTAGCAGTATTTAGTGCACTGTTGCCTCTCAATGAGAGTTCATTCATCTTTTCTGCATCCAATATGAATTATGGATCTCTGAAGGGAACTACCAGTCAACCTTCTACTTTACTGCACTAACAGTAATAATAGCTCAGTAGTCCTAAACTAAAGAGGAGGCAATTTCTGGGTGTTCATATGGTTCGACAGATTACAATATGGATATCTGAGGTGAAAATGAAGCTATCCTCTAGCAGAAATGCTAAATTGTATCATCACATTTCGCCATGCTCAAGCCAATATATTGAAATAGGATTGTCAGAGCACATCCTGCTCACAA
Source organism: Sequoia sempervirens (assembly GCA_007258455.2). Classification (NCBI taxonomy): domain Eukaryota; kingdom Viridiplantae; phylum Streptophyta; class Pinopsida; order Cupressales; family Cupressaceae; genus Sequoia; species Sequoia sempervirens. The sequence continues at coordinate 12,556,113 of VDFB02270651.1, read as the reverse complement.
GGATATTTACATGGTCTTAACTTCATGTAACAGTATTCTGTAAGCTTAGTTAAAGGAGGAAGATGTATAATACTCTCTACACTGCACTCCCTTCCAGTTACATACAATTGTGATAGAACTGGATTCTGTATTTAATATTGTGCAATTATGATAATATGATCAAACCCAACTGACCAAACCCAGGAAAAAATATTCAGCAAACCACAGAATCCGAACTGGCAACATAGGTTTTATCTATGGCATAAGCTGCACATTTCATATGCTGGATTTGTAATTCAAGGCAGCTACATTCTCAGTACAGCAGCCTGTCAAATGAGGGTTCTAAACTTCTAATCCAACCCTTTACTCAAAATGATCAGTAGCAGGTGGCACCACAGTTAATGATCAGTAGCAGGTGGCACCACAGTTAATTCATGTTTCCCAAGGCATCGGAACATCATTTAGTTGATCAGAGTTCATGCCATGCATATGTCTGCTTACAAGTTGCACATAAATCAAGCTGAACCTCTACAGATTTAATTTAGAATAGGACTCGAGTCTCTTATCTGTGTGGACCTAATGCCTCCTAACTTCAAAAGTCAGGGATCCCCAGAATTCTTTCTTGGTTTTACAATTGTCTTCTAATCTGTAGATTAATCTTCATATTTGTTTGGTTTTCTGTACAAAAGTATCGAGTAAAAAATTTAAATAAGCTAGGGAGTAGCTTTATTCACTATGGGTTCCCTGTGTTCTCTATGTTGAATTTAACTTGTTCTCAGATCCGGATCCCTATCACACACTGATTTATATCTTTGCAGGGTTTTAGTCCTCATAGTTTTGCTGTTGTGAAAAGGTGGGTACCAGCTCATTTGTGTTTCCTCAAGATTTGATTTGTTTCTTTAAGAAATTCAGATTATAAATTAATTTTTGCCTCAGTTAAAAAAATAATCATGTTCGGATATTTATCACACACTTTTGTTCTTCCAATTTGTGGAGCCAATAGATGAATCTGATTTTATTTATTGACCTATCGCATCTGGATTTCTATCACATACTTTGGTTTCTTCAGACTATCTTTCTTCCAAATAAGTCCACAGATCCGATGAACAAATTTCAAATTGATTTATATTCTCATCACATCCAGTTCTTTATTAGGACAGATTCCATTAATTTCGTTTCTTTTCATTACCACTAATCTGATAACTTTATAAGCCCAAAGGATTAGTGGATGGTCACATGTGCATAAGTGCTTTGTTTGGTTAAGGTAATATAATAATATTCAAAAAGCAAATTATATAGACTGATCGCATCCAAATGAAAACTCACCTTTTTGGTGAGTGATTTTACTTGATTTCTTTCTGATAAGCTTTATAGCCAAAGGAATTGACATCACCTATGGGTCCTATGAAAAACATAACCTCATTTTAGCAAAGGATTCCGGATTGCTTAAACACATTACAATGTTTTATCAGGTTCAGATGATTATCTAACCACATTGCAATGTTTGATCTGGTTTGGATGACTTATCAAATTCAAATGCAATCTTTGAGATGAATAATGTAGCGCTCATGCTTGATATGTGATAATCTATCAAGGTAAATCAGATTTCATATAACTCTTACAACCACCAGGTATTTTATACAACTCGTAAGGGCATTCGAAGCTTTGCTTCTCATCATAATATAACTTGAAACTTAATCAAGATCTGGCAAATCCTATATAGAATAACTGTGAATTAATCCAACCATTAATTCATTGTGTGCAGGGTATTATCTCCTTTCATTCAAAACAGAGAAAGAGAAAGTTTTAGGCCTAATACAGGACCCAAGGATTGCAATGATGTGTTATTCGGATTAATTTATTACCATTTCTCTAAATGTCATTTCAAAGACAGGTTACATACTACTGGAATTGCAAAGTATAAGTCCAAATAGCATATCAATAAGTTCAGGGAAGCATAACAGACAACAAAGAAGACTACAGGATGGCTCCTAAGCGCTCAGGAAAAGAATTTCAAAAGCAAGTCTAGAAACCAGAATATAGAGATACTTTTCACCAAGAGATGTGTAAAGACAAGTCTTTCAACAACTTTATTATTTCAAAGAATATGTTGAAGAGAATCTCAGTGATTCCCCATCAATGAATGATAGAATAGAATGGACAGACCAAATTTAATCATCCCACCTACATGGGGCAGCTGGGAAGTTCAGTGTGTTCCCTTCTAGCAATATTCTTGAGGCTGTTTTCAAAACATGCTTAATTTACAATAACTGATTCAGAAATGCTTCACAAAAGCCAATCATTGCATTCTCATTAACTGCATTTCGTCAAATGCTTAGGTTGCCAGACCCAATGTTCCAATATGATAGCACTTTGGCACAACAGTGATGTTGTACCCTTATGAAACTTTCAGACATAAACCCTTTTCTTGCATGCTCCATCGTGTTCATCTGTCAAGTTGTCATATGTATGTTATTCTAACATCGTGATTTCAGCTGAAAAGTCCACTTTCTCAATGATGTATTGAACATTTGTTAGCTTGTGCAAAGGAATGTAAAAGATAGAAAGGTGCTGACATCACTGATCGGAATGGGCCAACCTGCTTTTATAGGGGTAAAGCAAAGGGGGTGACCTGCTTTGCCTTTAACAAGAAAGTACTTAAAAATAAAGCCCCATCCCTAAATATGCATGATCAAACTCGACAATATTTCACATCCATTCAGCATTCAAAAGCAGATTTAGCAATGCTCAGCAGGTCCTTCAAATGGCAAGAAACATAAATCACGTGCCTAAATGTGTTATTTCAGACTTTTAAGGGACAGTCTGCACAGAATAGGCATTTGAAAGGTGAAATTAGATGTACAAGTGACATAAGCAGCAGATTGGCACGTCTAGGAGCATAAATATGTCCTTTAAGTGATGAAGGCAGAGTAAAAAGGTGCCTGGACCAGTGAAAAGGCAGTATTTCAGTCCTTATGACAACAGTTTTTCAATTATTCATGGTGGCAGTTTTCATACCTTTGATTTCAAACATTTATCACTAGCTGGAACGGTCAGATTAACAAAGAATTAAGGGTAGTTTCAGTACAAACCTTGTGATTTTTTGCAAAGTATTCTAAGGTAGGGTTTGGCTGGTGTAAAGAGTTGTGTTCTGAAATTGATGCAGTTCTCCAGAGTTTTTTGTTTGGCATAGATCTATGGTAAATTCCAAGGGTTTCAGCACCAGTTCATGTGTATTTTTATCTTTGGTAGGGTTCGTCCTAAGTTTTTGGTAAGTATGGACTGGAGGTCCTGCCATATTGTGGACCAAGAAACCAAATGACTCAGAGGCTCATTCTGTGCCCTTAGGCTTGGCTGAGGAGGACAGTCTCCCAGCATCCTATCAATCTTTTCCATCAGATTCCTAATGTGGTTGGCTATTGGAAATAAGCTTTGAAATAGATAAGAATGAATTTAGGAAATTTTGATTTCAATAGACATTATTTGTATATGATCATAGATCCTTGATATTAATTAATTAAGATTTTCTCGAAATTGTATTGCACTTATGTAATTTTATAGGATTCTATTGGTAATTGAATTGCATTTGTTGGAATTGCTATTTTTCGAAAAAATCAGGTATACCCCCAAAAGGGGACATTACAATTGGTATCAGAGCCTTGATCCTGCCATCCTAAGGATCAAGAAGGGCAGTTTATGCTATTAAGCCAAAGGACTCGAGGGCATTGGAAAGAGAAAGAAGGAAACTTGCAGCAAGAAACAACCCTACTCAAAGCAACAAAATGAGTGAACAATTGGGAAATGAATTGAGGGCCTTCATGGAACAGAACGAGAGGACAACCCGAGCCTTCATGGAACAAAACAAAAGGACAACTCAAGTACTCCAAACCCTACAAAACATGAATAACACAATCAACGCTCTTGAGCCCAACCAAACCAATGGGAGGGATGTCAACTCTAGTCATTAAAAAAATAACTATAGATCACCACTAGGGTCAACACCTAAGTTAACAAGACCCTCATTCTTACCTAGGGAACAAGAGAAGAAGAAGAATAAATTAATCCACCAACTAATAACTTTGACAAATATGTTGAGGCTTACTCAAGTCTGGACCCTCAAATTAGGAGAAATATTCCATTTAGGGAATATTGTGACACTAGGACACGAAGTACCCCTAGAAAGGAAAAAAACAACCTAACAAAGATTTACGTCAAAGGGTGAGTAAAATGACTCTCTCAAACTTTGATGGATCGGGACAAGTCACGGCACATTCACGGGTCCAAAAGTTGGACACCTATTTCTCCCTTAGTCCCAAGACCAAAGAAGATGCTATCAAATTTTCCATTTTACATTTGGAAGGAGTTGCACACGATTGGTGGCATCATCGTATTATTACTCAAGAGCACCAAAACATAACACCTACGACAATTTTACACAAAGGCTCATAGATCGATTTCATCAATACCATCCCAAAAGACACTTCAAAGAACTAACCCAATTGAAACAAGGGTCTGTAGAAGATTATGTTGCCAAATTTCAAAAGATTTCAGTCATGGTACCTGGTGTAATGTCCCCTTTTATGTGACCTTGGATTTTAATTATTTAATAAGGTCATTAATTTAATTATTTAATATTATCCCTCAAAATTAATCATGAGGGTAATATTATTAATTAATTTAATAAAGTCACTTTATTATTTCCCTAAGCTTAAAGTTTGAATAAAAAAGTGCGGGAAATTGAATTAAGCTCTAGAAGCTTCCCTGGATGGTTATAAAAAAGGAAGTGAGCTCATTTGTGGATATACGAAGATTATTATTTGTTTGGTTTTCAGGAGAGCTCAGCTTTCTGTGCTTGAGGACGGAAACCCTCAAGTCTACAAATTTAGACGAAAACCTTAATCCTCTCTTTGGCGGAATCACACAGGTTTCACGTTTGCGCTTCAAGATCAATTGGGAAATTTCATGGGTCTTCCTCGAAGATGAAATTTCAAATTACCTAGGGTTTTAAGGATTTCAAATTATTCATAGTTTGAAGAATTATTTGAAGATATGCAAAATATCGTTATCTATCTTATTTGATTCATATGTAGAACCCTCTTTCATATAGTTGATCGATAATACCTAATATCATTCAGATTCTGAACATTTCATGTTGAATATATTTGCAAGCATATTGAAAGGTGATAATATTGTTGGTCGTGGTATTCTCTGAGTATAGACACAGCACCTTCAATCTGGCTAATCGTTGGTCAAATGCATTTACAGTCTCGTCACAAGTTCTAGAGTTGACGTGAGGAAATATTACTTCATATAAGTGCAAGGAAAAAGACAAACAAGCGATCCCAAAGTCTGACCTAGAACTTAGAGGTTATGTAGGCATTCTAAATTCCTTCAGCACTATATAGATGATTACATAGCTGCCACTATCCAAGGTAATTTTCCATGTCTTGGGAATTAATCACTGTCTCCATAAAGTGGCACTATTCTTTATCAGGTTTGTTGGGAGTCTACATGGAGGCATCGCAGGTCAATACAAAGTATTGACCAATCTTTGGAGGGAATCGAACCTATCAAAGTTGTCAACCCTCGTATGCATGTAATCGCATCTTCAAGGAATTTCGAATGGTTAGTTGCTGAGTTGGGACTCCTACGTGGAGAATAGGATTGGTCAAAAAGGAAGTATCAACCTTTTTCAACTGTTGCCAGCCTCTTGGTGTAAGTTGTGGGTATTCATATGAGCCACAACCTTTGTCAAAGCTATGCCTACCATTGTGGAGGAGTCGAGGACTTCCAGTTTCAACTGCTTCTCTTTATTATCCATGTGACTACTAGAAGGAGAGGCGTTGGAGTTATTTGGGCTTGAGTTTCTGATGTGGAGGTCAACACCAGTCTTTATCTTTGCTATCGGATCCTCCTTGCTTGCCAACTTCACATTGCTAGCCGCCATACCATTAGAGGAGGGGAATAGTGCTAGAGTATATGAGCTCGATATTAATAACAAGATTAGCTAATCATCTACCTCTGATGTAAAGAATAATAATTTGGAGTAAGTGTTGTGTATAAACTCCTGAAAGTTGTAATGTCTACATTCATAAATGAAAGTGGAATAAGTTCTAGAAATTGTGTATTAATGTCATCAGCCCTGTGAACAACATGATTATTTTATAGTGACAATGCCCATTGTTATGTGATTGTGAGATGTATGAACAGTAATCTGTTTGATAAATCGTTTGCAACTGTCTGGTAATTGTTTGACAAAATGCTTGCATTGTCAAACCAATTGTAATTAATCAAAAAATCTGCCTATCTGGGAAAGGTTCTTTACACCTGGGATTACTGAAAGGAGGCTAATATATTTATTGAAGGGCTATCAGAATCAATCCATGGCTTGGTAAGCGCTCTTGACCCTACATCACTTCAAGATGCAATCCAAAAAGCATTAAGGTTACAAGTCACATCATCAAAGGACAAAATCTATGCAAGGAATCCAACCTCAAACATGCATGCCCAACCCTTCTATAAGAAAGATGAGCAACCAAAAGCATTTCTTCCTTGATCCTTCAATCCAAAGGATGACAGAGAAGAGCTTTGAAAGAAAGGATTGTGTTTTAGTGTAAGGACAAATGGGTGTATGGACATATTTATGGAGAAAGGGGGGACAAGTACACAACTTAGAAGCAATATCGTATGAAGAAGAAGAATATGAAACAAAAAAGAAGAAAAGTAAACAAGCAAAAGAAAATGCAAGTAGTACATTATCCACCCTTTCGAGAGCACCCAAATATCACCCTTTTAGAATTCGTAGTGTTCTAAAAGGACAAAAAGTGGTTGTCCTTGTGGATAGCAGCACCACCCATAATTTCATTGACAACAATTTAGTGAGAATAATGAATTTAGAAACTGAGAACTTTGAGGGATTCAAGGTGGTCATGGCAGATGGGTTCACGACACCTTGCGCAAAAATGATCCATCAACTAAGTATCACCTTGGGAAGACATAAAATAAGTGAAGATTTCTATGTAGTGAATATACTTTCGAGCATCCAATGGTTACATTCCTTAGGAAGATATTATCAAGACTTTCAAAAGATGGAACTTTGTTTCCAATACAATGGCCAAGAAGTAATTCTCCAAGGTTTGTCAAATGGGCCCCCAAGAGTAGTATCATCCAAAAAGGATGGAAAGAGCTTTTAGACACAAACAAGTAATTACCAAACACATCTATGGATAAGACTTACCATAAATAAAGCCTAAGACATCCCAATAAAGAATTATAGTTATCATTGATTAGAAACAATTGTAGGGCTGCAAGATCTGCTTTTGTTTCTTCTCTTTGAGGAAGAGAGAAAACTTTAAGTTATGAACCTTGCCAATTACCAAGGCTTGGTTTGTTATTAAGACTTATTGAAAAATAGAAGTACATAAGCTAGAAGAATATTGGACAACAAGTTGTCCTCATACTTTAGACGATGGTATTAACCTTACTAGTATACAAGTTGAGGCAAGTATACTAACAACCACTCTCCAAGGACATCATTGTAGTATAGAGTCGGACATAACTAAGACCATCATCCTATAATGTCCCCTTTATGACGGTGAGAGAATTAAATAATATTAATTATTATTACCTAAAAATAATTAAAAGGTAATCATTAATAATTGATAAAAGTGACTTTAGTTAGTATTGATTTCCTAGAGTCACTTAATATATGTGATAACTGCTCAAAACCATCAAATAATATTATAAGGGTTCGTTCTTGGGAATGGACATCATTTGGTGGAAATTTATTATTGAGAAGAATTTGAGAGCATGGCTTTCAGAGTACACGAGGACGAAAACCCTCGAGTATATGAAATTGAACGAAAACCCGGTTTTGTTTGCAAGTGGATTCATTTTAGGATTCACGCATGGAATTAAAAGAATAGTTGATCGATTTGATGGAAATTTGTAAGGTCTTCGAGGAAGACAAATTTCAGGGCTTAAAGTAACTTCCAAATTTAAGGAGTTTTGCAGTTGAGCCAACCGATTCATATCAGAAGAATTACAAAGAAAGTGAAGATAGTTTATAGTTGCAGTTCTGTTGGTGTTTCAATTCGCACCTCTAGTATGCAGATTAGAAATGGACAACTATGCACAGATAAACTACTCTTCAAATTAGGAAGGGAAGCTCCCTCTTTGCTGATGTTGCTTAATGAAAGTAAACTAAACTAATCTGCCAATCTTTTTGTTCAGCTAAGAGCACAAGGTTATAAAACTCTAGCGCCGTAGCTGAGATTTTCTCTTTTTGTATTTCAACTACGACTAAGCCTGCTCTAATGACGCTTTTAACAACCCAAGTAAATTCAGAGCTTGAGAGTTAAAAGTAAACAAGGAATTGATTCTTTGACACAAAACTCATATAAACTCACTCCCAACGCACACCTTAAGACTCATTGTACTTTAGATGCAAGCTGAAATAAAGATTATATAAGTGAAACACATAAAACAGAAGCCTGAGACAAAAGATCAAAGCAGCAAAGCAGGCATAAGATTTCCTTTTCTCAAATTTCAAATAACAAAGATTACACTTCTGGGATAGCAGGATTGCAGCAATAATAGGCTTGCAATTTAGCGATCAAACCAGAATACATTGACACAAGTAACATATGAATTGCACAATATCTTGCAGCACAGGTAGGCATACAAGCTTGCTCTTACACTAGGTGAATTGACACTAAATAACAACTTGCAGGCAAGATAGGCTCAGCAATTTGCTATCACAATAACCGTTAAAGAAAAATAGGCAAGGCTACCCTTATTTATACACAAGCCAGGAGTAGGGAACCCTAAAATCTCCTTGCTTTTACAACCAAGACTTGCCAACATGCAAGCTTTATTTCTAAAACTAAAACAAGATAACTATCTAACAACCTATGAAAACAAAAAACAGGGAACGTGCCAACTATTACATCTTGATTATTTCTCTTTCACAAAGAATGGGCAAGGATGAGACAAGAATAGAAAGAAAGCTCGGAGAAAGCGTCAAGTAATGAAATATCCCCCTTAGTTTTTTTTTTAATTTTTACCAAACAACAATGCACCCGTTAAGGTTAGCTTAATAATCAAACCAGCTGAAATGGAACCCTCCACTTTCTAATCACCAAGATCCCGATGTGGGCAAGGTGAGAGCATACAGTGGAAAGGGATCATTAGCAATAAACTAGAATTGAAATTACAATGTTGTAGGCGGCTAGCCGACCATTCTGAAAATAAAATGTTGGAAATGTAAATGTAGGCGAATAACCAACCGTGAAAGCTCGACCACATATTCAGCGGGAGCAATTATTACAATTATTAAAACTAAAACACTTAACCACTTATTTAGTGGGAGTCAAGCAAACTGGAATATAAATAACTCAACCACTTATTCAGCAGGAGTAATGAGTACAAAATGTAATATGACGAAAGTAAAATAGCTGAAATAGTACTACTGTAATCAATGTTACAATATGCCTTCTCTTACAATGATTATTTGATGATTTTTGCTCAAACTTCAGTACAATGATTTCACAATATTCCTTATTACAAATGTGAAAGAGAACAGCATAGGAATATAGCATTAAACTTAAATAACCAGGTCTGATATGCAAAACCAGCAAACTGAAAACTCAAACCAGCAAGCTAGGAGATCACTAGAATGTTCATATCTCCTTCAATACTCATCCAAATGACACCAAATCAAATGCAAATAAGAGCTAGGTGAAGGGCAACCAAGAACAAGACAGCAAACAGCATCAATACCCCTCAAATTATTATGCACGCATTCCAAAGCGAAATCTAGAAATGACAACCTCCTTAAAAAGGGCGACCAGCTCTAGAAAATTACAGACATCATAATAAAATCTGAAACTTGCTGCAAGGGGGCGCGCAAGGTAGGAATGAAGATATATTCAATACCCAAAACCAACAAAAATTCCACCAAGGATTTATGAATGAAAATATGATTCAGCTAGGCACAAACCGACAACATTAAAACCAGAAAGTAACATCAAAACCTTCAACAATGAAGCTCAATCTGCAACTCTGAATTGAAGAAGCAATCACACTCAGCTAGGTGTTATCTTTCAAACACGAAACTGATAAAATTGCTAGGAGGTATGTGTTCCTTTAAGCCAAGGGCCTGAAATCATTTCAGTGACACTTCGTCGTCAATAGCAATGGATGCCAAATGAAAGAGCAAAGGCTTGCTTAAATAGACTTTCCAAGGTGACCTTTCAAATTCCATCTTTTCCCTCCAAAAGGGACGCCCAAGCATATATGAAATAATTTCACTTTAAAATACACTTTATTCTCCATCTTCCTAGGCGTCCAAGGCATAAGAGAAAATGTTTAACTTTTAAAATATTAAACTACCACTCATGAGGCATCCACCCTCAAAGTCCACCTTTTAAAATAACATTAAGTCATTTAACTAGGCCAAGGGGCCCAAGATGATATTAAATATTAAAATGACTTAAGTAAATCAATTTGCCAAAAATAAACCCAAAAGTGTTGAAAGCCAAATTACCAACACTGCTCTACCTGAAATGGAAACTACACCAAACTGCTAAAATGCTACCAAACAGGGCACTACCAAAAACAACACTTACTAAAAATAGCATACTGCTAAAAATAGTGAGTGGTTCAAAACTCATTTTAACCACAATCCAAGCAGCCATCAAAACTTACTAAAAATAGTAAGTCCAGAAAAGTCCTCAGATGCATAAGCATGTCACATCATTTTGAAGCTCTCTGAAAACCTAGAAAGACCCCAAAAACCATTATGCAAAACAACTACATGCAACCCCTGAAAAACACCAAAGAAACCTCCAAGCAGTTGGAAACCCTAATTTCCACTTCTAACTAACCTACGGGCCTCCAAGAAATAGGCTAACAGCCACTGAAGAGCATAGGGCTAAAATGGGGACATTACAAGTTAACTGTTGCTTTTGAGTTCTATTCTTGGAAAATATCGCTGCCCCAGAGAGGTGACTCATTTAGGAAACTAAATCCGCCAAAAAGCTGATTTGTTCTTGATTTCAAGTGGAGAGTGTTGCATACTGAAAATCTTGATTTTTTACTATAAACTCAACTAGGTTCAAAAACTTTTTTTGCACAAACTACCGAAAATAGAATGTTGATTTGCCTTGAAAAAGCAACTCCTTTCAAAAAAAAAACTGGGACCTGGGTTTTGTAGAGAAACTCGTTCCGAAGAAACCCAGTTGATCAAATTTCAAAAAAGCTGAGGATTTCCTGAAAAAGTGTGAAAAAAAAAGCAGATTCTTGAAAACTTAAAATTTTCCAAAGTTGAAGAGAATCAAGAGCTAAGCGGACCCAGATGAATGAATTTTGGAAAAGATGACCCCCTTCCTCTGAAACATAATGCCCCGGAAGAATAAAGTATGAAAAAGCAAGCCTCTGTGCTTGCCAATCTCGAATCCATGAAGAAAACTGAAAAAGAATTGCATTTAAGCCTCCATATCTTGAAAAACAGAAAATTGTATGTTTTCTCCTCTAGACGCCAACCTGTAAAAAGTGAATAATGAAATTTAAAGCCTTCTTTTATAGGTTTTGAGGGTAAATAAAACGCTTTATTCTCCAACTTTAAATCTTTGAAGCCAATCTTGAGCAGGTTCAGAATGTGGACGTTGTTTGGACGATGCATGAGAAAATCCGGAAATTTTCTAAGGCATTGATCCTTGGGCGCCCTCCTTGACTAGGAGCACTTTTTCTTAGTAGACTTGGCCAATTTTCTAACATTTTCAACTTTTTGCTTGATAATATGCCCTAGTTTGATCTTCATTTCGGCCACCTGGTGAATCCTATGAACTAGTTGAATGATCCATCACGAAGCTTGATTGAATCTGACGTGATTGTTTTGGAGGTTGCTCATGCCAAAAACTGAATCTGGACCCTCAAAATGTTGGTCGCCCCTGGCTAGCTAGGACAACCATGGCTCCCAGTGTCAACCATTTTTTTGAAATTAACAACCATTTTGTGTTTTATAACCTTCAGATGAATTCTCTATTGAATTTGCATTTTCGGCAGTTCAAGAGGTCCGATGAGCTAACTGTTGGATTCGTTGGATAGCCTGATTAATTCTGAGGGGGGTCTTCTAGAAGTGACTAGCCTGTAAAAGCAGTTTTAGGGGGTCAAAAGCTTGGGCGCCCTTGGCTAGCTGGTGCACCCAACTCCACCAAAGTTAGAATATTTTCTAGGATTTTCAACTTTGCTTCTAACTTTTCTCATTGTGCAAGATTTTATTCCTTCGTTTGATCTACAATATCTGATGACTGGCAAATCCTCTAAGTTGACTATTGATTTTTTTGTAGAGCTTGCTAGAATTTGAAGAAATGTTATGAACACTCCAAACCCTAATTTCAACTTGCAGGCACTCAAATCCATGGGCACCCCTAGCTACTTGGGGTTCCCAAACTCTCCAGGTCATTTTTAGGCTTTTTATGTTCTTCAACTTTGACCTCCCAAGCTCTATCCTTCGTTTGAGCTAGATTTGTTGACAACTGACTAGTCTGATGATCTGGTTGGGATACCCACTGGATAGCTTGAAGAATTCCGCAAACAATGATCATATTTGTGAACCCTAACAGCTGGATTAGGTCCTCCAAAACCCTAGGCACCCCTGGCTAGCCAGGGCGCCCAGAGTTCCCAGACTTAGAATATTTTTATGATTTTCACAATTTTCCAATTTGCTCTTTGATGAAGACATCTCTGTTTGATTCGTACTCCTGGCTAACTAATTGATCCGATGGACCTACTGTTGGATTCACTGCAGAGCCTGAGGAATTCTAAGCAAGTTGTCTTGGAATTATGAAACCCTAATAATAGCATCTGGCAACTCAAAATGATGGGCGCCCCTAGCTAGCAGGGGCACCTTTACTGGCAACTGTTAGTTTTTATTTTGCAATTTTCAACTTTCCTCCGTTCTTCATCCTTCTGCTTCGTTCTCGGCAACCAAGGTTGAAAAATGTTCTAAGGCATGACTGGCTAGGCGCCTAGACTGAATAGGGGTGCCTGAACTCTCCAGACTTAGTCAAAATTTTGCAAATTCATGAATTCTCCAACTTCCTTCCTTCGTTCCTCGTTCCTCGAACATCTTTCACCATTGACTGATCTGTGCAATTCTTGAGACCTCAAATCTGACACCTTGCAGTTGAGCAACCTCCATTGATGACCTCAAAGCTCATGTTTTAGCTTCTGAAAAAGCAAAATAGACCCACTAGAGAAAAAATGATCTTTTGACAATTCTGACTAGACCAGCCTAATTAGGAAGTATTTTAAGCCAATCAAAATCAGTTTGAACCCCTAGAGTCAGAAATTCTATTTTTAGAAAATTTTGCCAGCATCCATTTGAGAAGAAACCCAGAAAATCCTAGAAAAAGTCCATTCTTAGAAACTTTCTATTTTTAGAAAATTTTCTAAAATTTAGGGCTAAAAAACTGAGATCTGGGTTTTATAGACTAGGTCGCTCTGAGTAGACCCAAATCCTCAGATTTTGAAAATTTTGAGTTTTTGACCAACATGCATGACATGCAAAATCCCATGTTTCAACCTTTTGGACAATTTTTTACAAGACTTTTGACCATTTCTTCAAAATGCCTAAGTGTAGCAAAAATTTTAATTTGGGGTACAACATTTGGCTCTGTCTAGGGACCATGTCAGATACTTACGACATAGGAGAACTAGGAATCTCTAGAATTTTAAGCATAGACTAGAGTCTTATCCATTGGGCATCAGAGTTAGGACCATTTCCTAATCACCTATCACAAGACTTTTCCCTAAATCACCTATAAGTTGGAACTCCCCTAAAATCACCTAAAACAAGACGCCTAATCATGACGTAACTTTCATGGAAAGGAGAAACACAACATAACAAACACATCATAGAAAGGGGAAACACATCATGAAAACAAAAGGAAATTACTCAATCCCCGAAGGATGTCATTTCTGCCTGAAAGGCTTTACTTCTCTTCTCATGGGTATTGCAAGAGACAAATCTTTCGGGGGATGAAGATTGCCATATCTTCATACGCCCAAGGCAAAGGCACCCTAACAAAAGTTTGAATATGGTGTAAAGAGGCAAGCGGATACTACTGAATCATCAAACTTATTGCCATCCATCCTCGAGATGTCTCTGATGTCAAACGCTTTAAACCAGTCGATCGCGTTCCAAACCCGGTTTATATAATGTCGTAGGTGATCTTTTCTTACCTAGAAATATCCTTTGATTGGCTCATTGATCAGGTCTACATCCCCTTTAACACATAGGAATTTGATTCCCATGTCCTCAGCATTTTTGAGGCCTAACAAAAGCACCTCTTTCAACTTCAGTGAATTCCGATTGCAGGCAATGTGCAAATTGGCGCAACTGTCCTTTCGGGGAGATGATTATTTCCCTTGCTCCTGAACCTACAATTGAACAACCCCATCGAACTGCATTGTCCATGACTTTGTATCCTTTGTCAGTTTCTTTTTTGGACAAGCAATGTTTGGTCTTCAATTTCCATCTCTAACAACATCACATAATTACCAAGACCCGTTTCTTGATATAGAATTTGGGCTTGGGGATCTGGTGATTTCACCACTATGAATCGAGATTTGGGCTCAAGTTCTATCTTGATTTTTCCCTCCTTCACAGTAATGGTTGCGGGTGACCAATCTAACTGCATTGCACCACCAAGATCTCTATAGAAGCTTCGGCTCAACAACATCCCGTAGCTGGCTAGAATGTCAGCCACTAGTATAGTCATCATTATCTTTTTCTTCGGACAAGCCGCCAACCTTACTTGAGCGTTTTTCAATTGTCTGACGAACGGCACCGAATTAGACTCAAGTGAATAACATTCGTTTTGAGTTTCTGTGCACGAGAGTCCCAATGTGATCATCACTTGTAGAGGCATGACGTTGTCTGAGACTCCTGAATCAATGATAAAATTGCTCAATTTAAATCCTCCTATATACAAAGATATATAGAAAGGTTTGGGCTTTTCTTCTGCTCGCACAGATGTCTCAAGCAATGTAGGCTGAATTGAAGGTTCTTTCTTTACATGTTGTAAGATTCTATCCAACTGCTCAGAATGATCACGAAGATACTCCAACTGTGAAATCTAAACCTTGGTCTTCATCATGGACTTTACAATATCAAAATTTGCTAGAGACGGGTCTTGAGCAACCACTTTAGCATTCTCTTGTGAATTTTTAAAATTGGAAGTTGCATCCACTTCCTTAATTTCTTCTTTAGCTCTCCACCTCTCTTCTTCTTTTTGCACTTTCAAGTGCAGAGCACGTGTAAACACAGGCATTGAATGTCTTACGTGATTTACTGCAAGAGAGTAGTGGCGGGGATCTTCTTTTTCTTCAATAACGGTTTCAAAATATCTCGCAGCAGAGTCGCCATCAAAGTTGTCCGTTTGTGGTAAGACAACATTCGAACCTGGTGTAGGGACAAAACTTGAACTGAGTGCAGCATCAGTATATCCCATAATCTGGTTCATTCTTAAATTCTCGGGACATGTAGTACCGGTATGTGCATCGATCTCATGGAAAGAACAAAATACTACATTTTGTGCAACTTCAATCATTGGTCTTGATGGAGGTACTAGCAACCGTGCCCTGTAATTATTGAGGTTAAAAATTATTTCTCTAAGGGTGATACGTCTATTGAGGTTGATACTGTGGTGGTGGTAGTTCAAGCATTTCATTGGCTACCTTCTATAACAGTGGATCTGCAAAACTCTAAACTAGAGGTCTAATTGAATCCTTCATCTTGTCAGAGGTGATCATATTATCCTCCAACTCGATGGCGTGTTCTTGCACATCCGTCAATTTTGTTTCTTTCGCTGTCTTTAGGAAGAAGGCTATCTCTGATGGAAGAGAATTTATGAAGCATCTCATCAAAATCTCCAATGATGGACTAAGTGTAGAAGGTCGTCGTGTAACAAAACAATTAAATCTTGCTACAAACTCCCTCATGGGCTCGTTGTGCGACGTCTTTGAATTTGCAAGTTGGGAAAACAACAAATGACTGTCTTCAGTGGGCTTGAATCTCGCCAAAAATTTCTCGCTCATAGTTGCCCAGCTTGTAATAATGCTTGGCACCAAGTGATTGAACCAGTCGGCAGCATTT
The DNA here is from genome assembly GCA_007258455.2 of Sequoia sempervirens. NCBI lineage: Eukaryota > Viridiplantae > Streptophyta > Pinopsida > Cupressales > Cupressaceae > Sequoia > Sequoia sempervirens. The sequence goes on along the minus strand of VDFB02270651.1, from coordinate 12,539,972 downwards.
CCCACAAGAGTCTCCACAAAGAGACGCACCACGATGTCTTCATGTGCCACGTGCAAGACAGTGCAAGTCATTGAGAAGGTTGAAATATGATCATCAGGATGTTGAGTTCCATCACCGTGAAACCGTGGAAAGTGCTTTCTCGACCCTTTAGGTAATTCATGATTTGCCTCCAAAGCCAAAGGTCCAATTTGATTACCCCAAGGCAGCGGGGGTGCTCATCTCCAATTGCGGTTATTAGGATCATTGTTATCAACCATCACTTCTAGTTGAATCACAAGTTATAAAAAATTTGGGGTACAACATTTGGCTCTGTCTAGGGAAAGTGATTTCTCAGCCCTTTAGGTAATTCATGATTTGCCTCCAAAGCCAAAGGTCCAATTTGATTACCCCAAGGCAGCGGGAGTGCTCGTCTCTGATTGCGGTTATTAGGATCATTGTTATCGCCCATCATATGTTATTAGGACAATTTTTTACAACACTTTTGACCATTTCTTCAAAATGCCTAAGTGTAGAAAAAAATTTAATTTGGGGTACAACAAATTCATATCAGAAGATACAATCGTGGATGAAGATTATCCCAAATAAAGACAAAATATTGGGTGAGAAAATACTATTGTCGCTCTATTAATATTGACAAACGTAAGCAAGGTCGAGGATTCCAGAAAGGGCAATATTGGAGTTGGATGATATCGGGGGCTATTTAGAGTTCTACCACACTCCTATTATTTTATAAGCCAGATGCAGATGCAATAATTTCTACATCCGTGTACAGTTAATCTCCCTAAATTAATAATATGGGACAAGTCTGGCATTAAAAGAGTTTCTCACAAATAACACGACTCTAATAAAGGGTATCGTGCCATATATGCAATCTGGGCATTTAAAATATTGGCACTACCATATGGTGTTATCATGGAAAGATTTTCCATAGTTTGCTTGCCCAGAATACTAGCAATATCAACGTTGAATGGTCAAAAGAATAAGACAAATTCATGGAAGTGTGACGGGTGGGCAATAAGAATCAACAACATAAAATATTAAGAATTGTCGCTTATTATATGTGAATATCGGCACTGAAGATTAGATGAGCCTCACTATAATATTATTGGAATTTCTCTAAAGTTGCAATTGGGAGCATTGATATCTAGTCAGCATCCTTGTCTTATTCGACAACCTTCCAACTTTCATAGAAACGTGCCAAATATCGAAGGTATAGGAAATCTTATCCTTGAGGGAGGTTGAGATACGTATAAGTCATGGAATGCACACTCAACAGTTAACAAGTTATAAGGCGGCGCCCAAGTATAAAGGCTACTCGAACTGCTGCCACATTCCAATATCTGAAGCTGACATCTATATCAATATCACAAAGATTGTATCAATTTGAGCAAGGAGATTTGAAGGAGACGTGAGGCTACCACAACAAGTCCGCCATATTGATGAATGTGTGATGCTTGGCACATATGAATATAAGGTGCAGTGTTTATTCTTATCTTATCAGTCAATTAGGTATATGAGGTTGGAATTTGAGTTAATTCATTTAATATCAAAACTCTTGAATTTAATGCTACCCTTTGTATTGTGATTATCTGATATATGCTATAGGATTTGTCAATCTGGAACTTGAATATTGGCAACTAGTAAGCCTTGTTGTTAACCTTTTCATTTACATTTATGATGCAACGAGTAATTGTCCTTGCTTATTCACGGATAACATTGCAGTGTTACAAGTGGTGAATTTTATATATATGCATTTACTATTTGAATACAATTGACACAACTCAACTCAACCAGCAATCAAACTGTTTGACGAAATGCCGGCACTGTCAAATTGAATATAATCGCAAAAAAAATCATCAATCTGGGACAGGGTTATTACACATCCCTAGCTATAGAGTTTCCAATTCCTAAAGCTAATTACATTACAAAAAGGAGCAATGTCTAAGAATCACAAATCTACAAGGTTGATTTGGGATCTTGGTAACTTCAAGAGCATCCTAGATTGTGATTGCTTGAGGACAAGCAATCTTCAGAAGGGTGGACTATCATGCCCCCGATCTTGCACAAGAACTAAAACAGATGCTGCTAAGGGAGACTTCAAAGGGGATTGATGAAGGGATAAATGCAACAATTTCCTATTAATTTCAAAAGGACCAATGAAGGCAGCAATTCCCTATTAGCAAGGTAGCGCTACATAATGAAGTTTTTAATTAAATTAAAAACAGCAACCAAAAGTCAAACACAAAGGTAGCGATTAAGGAAGGGATGCATCCTTTGTAAGGGATGCAATGATTATTAAGCGTGTGACTATTCACCCCACCATGACGGGTATATAAGGAGGAGGAAACATTTGGTGGAAGGCATAAAGGAAGCAGATTGGGTAAAAAGGAAATAAGAATTTGAAATTATACGAGATCTATTGGAATAAATATTATTTTAGCAAGAATTATTGGGAAGTAAGTTTTAAATATAATTAAGAATAACTATATATATATATATATAGTTATAATTAAGAATATAATTAAGTTTTAAATATAATTAAGAATAACTATATATATATATTATTGCATAAAGAAATGATACATGGTTAACAATTAATTGAATAAGATTCCATCAGTAATCGTATTTGTAATCAATGTGAAAAATTTGATAGGAAGATGTAGCAGTACCGGTTCCCTCATCAAGTATGCCAACCCCAAGATGGATGGATTGGAGGTCCTACCATACTTGTGGGCCAAGGGGTTGAATGACTCGGAGGCTCATTCTGTTCCCTTGGGCTTGGTTGAGAAGGACAGTCTCCCGATGTCCTATCAAGCTTCTCCATCATATTCCTATTGTGGTTGGCTATTGGAAATAAGCTATGAAATAGATACAAATGAATTTAGGATATTTTGATTTCAATAGAGATTATTTGTGTGTGATCATAGATCCTTGATATTAATTAATTAAATTTTTCTCTAAATTGTATTGCAATCATGTAATTTTATAGAATTCTATTGGTAATTTGATTGCATTTGTTGGATTTGTTATTTCTGGGAAAAATCAAGTATACCCCCAAAAGGGGGCATTACAAAAGTGTCAATCCGACATTTTAATTTCTTTTTTTAAAAAAACTTATAATCTTTCAATGCTTGTTTGGTTTATGACATGCCCATCTAGGATTTACAAAAGAATATGAAACTAGTGTGCACCATGAAGTTCTTGTTACAAATGCAAAGCAGATGAATTTCCAATAATCGAATCATATATTATTTAGAGAGTAAAGAATATATAGATTACAATGATAGGCAATCAACAATCACGGAGACATGATTGGAGCCAAAACGGAAAATAACAGAAGTAACACGCATGAAGTTCTATGTAGTTTTGAAGGTCTTCATTTGGGCTTGGTAGCAGGGCCTCCGCCCCACGACCCCGCCTTGTATCGCAATAACAAACACACCAAGGGTGCTGCCCCCAAACCTCGCAAGGGGAGTAGCCCCTCAACCCAGTTGGGGACGCTATCCCCCAACCCCCATAAGGAGTGTTGCCTCTTAACCTCATTAGGGGTGCTGCCCCTTGACCCCATTGGGGGCGGCCCCCAAACCCCAATCAAACTATAAGTCTAACCAAGTAATAGACCAATGATGAATCATGATCATAAAATCTACAAAATAAATATCCCTTGTTGCAAATCTATGCATCTTTGCAGTCAAAGCCACAATAAAGGATTATCTTGTTTGGTATACAAGAACTACCATAGGAAAAGTTGGCATGCTACAATCATTGTACTGTTGAATGCGAGTTAAGTCATAGTTGGCAAGAAATGCCATTTTCATAATGAAAAAATGTATCAATCATGCCCTACACAAACAACTCATAAAACAATCCCATCTATTAGTATCCTAGCTAAGGTCAAACTGGAACATAACCATTTCATTTATCTTTTTAATTAACCATTCCTCTTTGTTAATGAGCTTGATAACAAAACATGCAGTCTTGAAGGCTTCAAGAAAACTTTGATAGTAAATCCCTCACTTGAATATACATACTAGTCAATGAGACACAAGCATATATCATGGCTACATCATCATCCAAGACCTATCGTAGACGCCAACGCATGACTTATTGTGATGTTGGGATGAGTGATGTAGACTCCTCTGAGCCATAGACTTGTATTTTTAGTTTTAATATTTGTTTTGATGCCATGGATTTCATAATCCATGAGATTTGTATACATTTGACAATATGTATAATTTTAAATTTATATATCTAACAATTTTGTTTCCTTCAGCTAAAAATTAAAATTCATTTTTTATACTCGTGATCAATGTATACTTTTGTATATGGTCCAAGTAGCTTCTATTTGATTAGTTTATTGTGTCTTTAAAGTTTATTAAAGGGTGCATGAAACAAGTTTTGAATCCTCAAAAATATATTTCATGGTTTTTTCAATTTGTTGAGTCTTTGCTGAGTCTGGGCATCAAGTCCATGTCCGAGTCAAAAATCAGCTTGCCAAGTCCGCCGCGAGCCCGAGTCTTGTAACACTAATATGTATATCATCATATGCTTATATGTAAATATAAATATATATGTATATCTGTATATGTATTATATATATTATATGTAATATGTGTGTGTGTTTGTGTGTGTGTGTGTGTGTGTATACTATTTATGTATAAAATGTATATATTGTACTGCCATCCCCAAAAATAGCCTACCAGACCACCATCGCCAAAAATGCATTCTCTCCTATCCCTGTCCCTATCTCCAAAACGCTGTGGAACATAAGTTTCTTGTTCTCCCTTGCTGTTTTTTAAATCTTTCTTCTGCCATATATGTTATCTGCCACAGAAGTAAATATGGTTATCTCTTTTTCTTATTTGTGGGTGCAATCCTGTTTTACATTCAACCTGCTCTAGCTGCACATGGTTTTAAGTGGGCTGATTTTTTTTATTTCTTACATACTATAAATGTTTCCCATTCCTGTAAAGTTCTATAGGTTGAGAGATTCAAAAGAGTTGGGGAGGATGATCAGTAAAACCTGACGATATTTTACATTTCATTTGCTCCTTAAAATTGTCTTCTCAATGGCCTGCAATATTGTATAAAGAGATTCTGTTTTAGGTACTGCTAGATTGGTTCTATGTTTCTGGCCCCTTTCTTTATTTTCTTACAGGTTTTCTTCTTCATCCTATCTTCAGATATTTACTACTCTAGCAGTGTAAAATAGACAAGAGCCAAATGGCCATGCTCATATTAGATCCGTCATCAGGATAGGATTTTCTCATAGTCCATTCTTGTTCCCATTTCATTTCTCCCATTTGTAGGAGGCTTCTATAGGGCCACAGTTTTTTTGGATCTTTATTCACACAAACTCTTGCATAGCTAAGAACTCCAGGTTCCCAAATGAACTCAAAAGCAGTAATATGTTCTATTAAATTTCAAACCTTTTGCGGAGAAAATTATTGTATAATTTGCTAAGGAATTAAGGTAGTATTACCCATATTGGCACGGTGCTCAAAAGGTCTTATAACCATGGGTTTTGACTGCTTCATTAACCAAGGTCCTTCCTGAAAGACCTGGTTCTTTTCTTGTATGGAAGTGAAAACTCACATGAAACAGTTTTTTGGCATCACCATGAGATTCGATCCGACTGGTTTCTATTTTTCTTGGACCTAGGCTTTCAAGCTTCTAGACCCGGATAGATCTCATCAACTAACAGATGAGGTCATTTACCTTTGAAAGCCAAAACCCCTTGTCCCATTTCATCTATTGGGAGCTGTAGTCACCCAATAATTGTAGCTTTGGTGGTGCCTGTATCCATAGGTAGCAACCATTATCCTTTTTGATGTGAAATATGGCCTAATAATTGTATTCTGAGTGCACTGATGCACAAAACTGTGCAGCTCACCCCTCCAAATTTGTGTATTTTCTTTGTGGACAGTGCATTTGAATGTGGAAAAATTCTGATGATGGATGGAGACTATGGCCTTCTACGGAGGAAAGTAATCCACTCAGAGCAGTTATGATTTTGGCTGATCTATCTTTTAATAAAGGGGGCAGGTATCCAAAGGTTTTGAGTGGGTTGACAGGTTCAATCATGGGCTCAAGGGAGGTCTAAAGCAGTTTTATAAAAATCAGTACTAATATGCCGCTCTATTTATAACATGACCTCTTCAGTAAACATGCTTTTGGGGATTAAAAGACACTAAGTATCTATACAAAGTATGTAATAACCCTCCTGACTGCTGGGATATTATCTATGCAACTGCTTGAATGATTTTTTTTGTGTTTTTGAATGTTTTGTTTTTATTTGTGTTTTTTGAGATTCAATGCCAGGAAATATATATAGAATTGCAAATATCTCATACCAATTGCCAAAGTATAGAAATGCTTGATAATGAATCAACAATCTAAAATCTGATTATAGTTTGCACATACAATGAATATATTCAAATCAGATTTATTTACTTTTCATTTCTAATACAATAGAACATACCCGAGCTCCAAAGTAATTAAATATAAGTCTGAAATCTCTGATCAGCATACATAAATATCATAGATAACAACTGTAACTTCAATCACATGGATGCCAAACTTCATAGATTGATTTCTCCACCTTTCAAAAGCCTGAATATTGCTGCTATGACTTGGCCACCCCTGTTGGTGGTATTTATTTGCTCAAAAGCTAGGCATTTTCACCTATAAACCCAACACCTCTCTCCTAGGGTTGTACGGCTGGCTGTAAGTGACTGGTACGGCCTGGAAAATGCAATGGTTCAGCCCAAAATGGAGCACACAGCAGTAAATACAAACAGCAATCAATAACCTTCTGATTTTCAATGATGATCCTTCAAACCCTTAGAAATACTTCACTAATTTGCTCAATAATGACTACTGGATGTAACCACCACACAGAGCAACCTTCAAATGATATCACACACCCTCAGGAAGCTGATACAATGAAGCAACTACGCTCTCCAATGCCAAAAATTGCAGAAACCCTGGTTTCTCTTCTCTCACAACAAAAGCTCATAATTTGCACAAGTGTAGAATGCCTTCATTTGCTTTTGTTGATGGCTTATATACTTCCCTTGAAAGGCACGATTTCCAAGAGAAATTTGACTTTTAAATATAATATTTTATTTTCCTTTGTTATGACTTTATAAAGTCTCATTAATTGGGCACCAATATCAAGGTACTTTATAATTTGTCTTTTATCATTAAATGGCCCCCACATTTTAATAAAGTCAAAATATAACTTTATGACATGTACCTTTAAATAATTAATTATTATTAAAGCTTAACTTTAGTAATAATTAAAATAACATGGGGTTGGGGCCCTAGCTCGGTTGGCTAAATCTTTCCTGTTGCAGGAGGTTGGTCACGAGGTCTAGTCTCCCCCACCCCCGTGGTACCGGAGGGCGTGTCGCGCCAGCGCCGCCGGTCACGTTAAAAAGTTTACCAGGCGCACTGCAGTTTATATGGGGGGGTCGTGTTACCCGATTCCTGCAGTCTAAAAAAAAAAAAAATAATAATTAAAATAACATAACATCTTCATAAATCATTATTTCTTAATTCTGTCAGTGAAAGGGGATCAACCATTGCGTCCACTGTGCATCCAGGTGTCTTTCCAAAAATAGTAACATTGGACTCTGACAATCAGGTGACTTACTATAAATAGTAAGTGTGCACAACTGAATCCTAAATCACTCCCAAAGGCCAATCCTGAACAACACCAAGCTCCGGAGAAGAAAGACACCACCAAGTGCCACCATAGAATCAGATATGCCACACAGGACCTTCTAACCAACTCCATTAGCCTACGAGGGTCAAATAATAGGCTAAACCACCAGGAAACTGAAACGAGCTAAAAAGGGGACATTACAAAGTAGCACTCCAGAATTTATATGGATACCACGTCTTTCTACCAATGTGAATGTCAGTCTCATAAAGCATACATGAACCTCCAACTTAATCTGACCCTACTAGCAAAAAGAATTATAGGTGAAATTTGTGAAGTTATCAACTCTATTATGGACTGTCTGATTACTAGAAGGTTCCACACAGCACCCTAAGTAGACTATTATTATCTAAAATGATGTTGAAGCCAAACCTTCAAGCCACAAATGTTTGATTTATGTTAGGGAGTTCCACATCAAGAGGACTTTCAAAGCATATTTTTTTCTAATAAATGGTATTTGAATCCATCCTAAGTTGCATGAGCAAAGGATTATAAGAAGGGATCTATCCACCTTTTCTCTTGTAATAAAGCAAATCATTCTTCCCATATGATGCAATATACTCTTCAACACCCAAAATTTGCATATTCAGCTAATCAGCCTATTTGTCATAAATCAAAATTCAATTTGAAAAATATACAAAGCATGAAAATTATAATAAAAACATTTTCTTTGGGTACACAATTACTTACGATTGACTATTTGGTTCCAAATGTAAAAGAAGTGAAAAAAGACGACTAAGGAATTCATCCAACCATTCAGGAAAATTGATATCAAGCATCATCATGATGCTGCCATCTTCTTTATCATCAATCCTGGCTATCTGCCATAAGAATCATAAGAAAGATGAGAAATTCAAAAACATGATTCAGAACCACATAAATATTGTTTATGGCTTCGCTACAAAACAGATACTTACACTAGAGAATATGGATCCATATAGTTGCATGGTTGCCAAGGTTTTGGGAGGATCATTCACATCCATGCCAAGCAAAGTATTGCATATGGAAACCATTAAAGCATGTTTGTAATCAGTGGGCAAAGAAACATTCTCAGAAGCTTCTGCAGAAGATAGAAGTAAAGCACGGCTAGCAAGTGCCACTGCGGCAATTGCAGACTTAAATTGATGTGGAGCTGTCATCTGCAAAAGTGAGAAAAGTACAGAAAACTCTCTTTAGGTGCAAAGTAATAGGAAAAATGGGCTCACTTGTCAGCTTATGTTTAACATCAAAACATTTTTGAATCTTTCACAGCTTACTAACAAACTGTCACTCCATTCAGCTAGAAATGTCAAAACGAGACAAAAAGAATGGGCCAGAATAATAAAAGTTCAAGAAGGCAAATTCTTCCACTACAGCAAACAAAGGAAATATTTACAGTATCAAGTGCAATATGGAAACGTGACACAACAAAAGGCAGCACAAGAGAAGGCTCCACATAAGATAATACTGAAGCTGCAGAGACAGCTGTTTCTGCAAGTGCATCACTCTTGCTATATTGTCCACGCTCAATCAACTTCAACACAACTCTCACAAATGCTTCCCTTTCTAGTTTTCCAAGGATGTTGTGATCCACTGTTGATCCAACCTCCGCATTTCTGCAAAGAAAATAGATAACAAGATTAAATTCTATGCTTTTGGAAAGCAAATATTCTGTGATTTTGAACGTAAAATTTAAGTAGTACTCATCTAAGTTTACATTGATATGCACATTTCTGTTAAAATTCTAATACAACCAATCTTGTTAAAATGTTTCCATTTTCAACATAAAGTAACAAGATTGGTAAGACGTTAAGACAGTAACATATGATTTACAACATTCAAATCCACAGCCACCTCAGTGTCACGATGATTTTACCGTTGCTCTTGTGAGAGGCGTTTCTGGAAGTAGTAGACTAGATATCGCAGAAAACGTTCTAAAGAGTAAGTCCACCAACCTCCATTGGACGGATGATAATACCTGACAATGAGAAGAAAAGTTACAAGTTGAGCATTAACTAATTTTTCTCAGTTCAAATGTTTTTAACAAAACCATACAAAACTATCTTCAATCAGACCTAGAGAATCCAGTGAGTTTTCAAGAGGCTTAACTGTTCTAAGAGGTTAACCATATTTTCAAAGTAAACTTGAGCTGAACCACCAGGTTTCAGCAGAAAAACCTGCAAGAGTAGAATATAAGGTTAACACACACATCAAGTGTAAAACATTCCAGGAGAAATTCAAACAAGAAAAATGAGCAAAAGCAAATTTCACTTACATATAAGATATTTACTTAAGCTCTTCTAAACCAGAAAATCAAAATGTACAATAATTGAGCATATAATTATTTCAAGCATAGGTACAAAAGGAAATAAGAGTTGTTACAATTGATTTTGCTATGTCTATCGTGATTGAGCTTAGCTTCCTTGAACAAAACACAGATATAGTGCTTCCTGGAATATCAGCTCTTGAAAAAGGATATGATGCACTGTTATTTGCCACTGGTACCTGTTTTATAAAATGGATGTCACCATTTATCAAAAAGTATTGATTATATTTTACATAAACATGATTTTACAATAATAATAATGCCTATCAAAAATCATATAGCATAACAGAAACAAAACATAAAGCGATTGGGCACAACTTAAAAATTATTAATTCTTTTAGTTTTGAAATGAAGACATGACACACAATTTCCAAGACAAAGAAAACAACCTTGTATTGGACATAGAAAGAATTGCACAAGTATATCATGTGGTTTTTGAAGAAGACAAATTCTCACAAGCATCCACAAAGAAAAATGATGATCCAACCCTTCCTACTGAGTAAAAGGACAACTATGTCATGGATAAAGAAGCATCAAATGATTTCTCTCTACATTCAAAGGATTCTTTGAAAAACCCACCCAAGACAAGACAAAAGGAGGAGCACAGTTAATACAAGGGCTTCTTGCAAATTATTTATCTCTAGAGGCACACATCGTGATAGAAGTATCTGCAAAGAATTCATTGTCAGATATGGACATTTTGTTGTAGCATCTTAAGAGAAATTCATCCATTGAAGATAGCGAATTTTCTTTTGAGTCTTGACTCATCCTCATCTCCAACATCTCCCATGAAAATCAAAGCAGAATTGTGAGTTGAACACTTATCAGTTGTCAAGGAGTATTCCAAAAAAGTCGCAACAAAAAAAGAGTTGTTGATTAAAGAAGAAAAGCTTTTAATAAATCATGTACCCACTCCAGCCTTGGTGACAGAAGATAGTAGACGAGAAATAAAATGATGAATCTAGTTGTTTTCTCTCTCTAATGGACGGATTACTTGAAGCAAAAAGTAATTATGAAGCTGAAGAAGTCAATTCACTCAAAGTCCAGAGTCATCACCTAAGGTGGATTGGCAGAGGTTTTTTCCTAAAATTGACATTTATCTTCAAGATGTTCACTTTGAGCCGTTGAGGATGACCCAATGCTTGAAGAAGTTTCAAATCTTGATAGTTTGTCAAACCATGTGTCGATAAGCACATTCGCTAAAACTGATTAAGTGTTGCCAACACAAGATTTACAAGTAATACCATTTGTAGACTTGGAGAATCAAATGCAGGTGACAGAGATCTCCTTCAACAACTTTAGCCTCTTCCAAGAAATTATATTTCATCTAAGTTTATGGTTGAGTATGCTAAAGTGACATCTATAAAGGAAAATATAAAAAGTGAGGTGATCACCATTCCTAAGGGTGTGCTAAAAGAAGACTCACAAGGTACCTTTTGAAGGAGATAGAGTACCTCCAACTGATAGAGAGGTATTCTGAACAAGGAAGAGGGCTATCCGAAACCACTAGTCATTGATGGATTTATGCTTGAGTTCTCCCTGCATGATCATTCATACCATCTTAAACCGTGGAACTCCATGAAAATTTTGCAAAGGTTTTTAGGATGCAGATTCCCTTAGTTGAATTTCCAACTAAACTAAAGGGGTTGCTATTTTTCCTAACCTGTAAATGGCTTCATCTAGTTAGTTTGTACCCTTTGTCCATAAGTAGGCATGTGTTGTTGATTTAGATCTTTTGTCCTTCAATAATGCGTTTCCTATATTCTTGGCGTATTTGTTTGGGTTAGGGAAATTGTCTATTTAGCTATTAGAAAATAGACTTGAGTCTATTGCCCACAAATAAGACAATTGTTGTACCCATATGAAATTCAACATTCCATTTTGTAATCAATTAATCATCATTTGTGTCAATAAGTTAGCAATAATTACCCCAATTAGTTTGCAAGATCATCTTGTGATGGTTTATATGTTTAAATTAAAGCTTTTGCAATGTAATGATGATTGCCACAAGAACAACTTTGGTAAGAAGCAAATAGTGATGTTCAAGATAGTGTCATGCAAACCGGCAACATAGGGATAAGACTCAGCTTAGCAAAGTGATTAATGTATTTAGAATCTCCACTCAGCAATTGATAATGGTTTGAGTATTGAGAAACTCTACTCAAATGCTTACAAGTGGTGACAGTGATGGATAGCATTACTTGAATCTCTACCAAAGCATAAACATGGGATTTAATGATAAAGATTTCTGCTCAAACCATAAGCAAAAGTGGCAAACACATTATAGGTGCCCTGCTAGAGATGGTTTAGCTGCTCAAAAATCCTGCCAAGTGATGGAAAGTGGCAACATGAGTGTCAACCTCTGCCCAAAATATTGCTTCAGGGTTAAGTTGATGGCATTCTCCTCCTAAATCCTTCTCCAAACAGACTCAAGCACACTGGACCACTTAAGTTTTCTATCAAAGACTTAAAATAGCTCAAGTAAGCTTGGTATATGTCTTTTGTCGTAAAACCATGATAAATCTCTGACAAACTCATCAAAAAGTGGCAATAAGTTAAGGATGATATGCTTGAAGGACTTCTATAATGTTATAGTTATGGAAGAATGGGATGGCGTGCTCCACCTAAAACTCTGCCCAGAACACAAACTCTAAGTCAGGCAGACAATTGTGAGGGTTAAAACATCTAATTTCTCTACTTTAGTTTGTCAAAAGTGGCAGTAAGTTATGGGGTGCACACCAATGATGGTATTGCCATCAAATAGTTCAACAAAAAACATGAAAACAGGGCTAAGTTAAATCAAAACTCCGACTAATCCTGTCAGGCATGATTCCCATTGGTTTGGCCACTACACATCTCCGCCTAGTTGGAAAAAAGTTAGTTAAATTCAGCTAAGCATGCGCCTTGGGTGGCTGAGCCACTCAGTTGTTCCACCTATGTTTAGATAGGTAGAAGTAATCTCCATATGGTGCACCTGGGCAGTAATCAGCAAAAGAAATGTATCAGTTACAGTTGTATGCATTGACAACACAAAAGAACTGACTGCTGTTCCATATTGTGTTCATGACAACCAAAGTTTAAAACAGTTCTGCAGGTTTCACCAGAAAAATCATCAGTCTTCTTTTGAGATCAATACATACAGCAGTACATACTAGTAAGGGTGTCTGATTTCAGCAGAATCTTTCACTTTTAGTTCTTCTCATCTTAAAACCCTTGACTATTCCGGCTTGCCAAAATTGCCTAAAGCTCAGTCATGGTTTCAGCAAGTTTGCAAATAGCTATCACCATATTGAAGTTTCAAGAGCAAGCTTTCAGTTAACATGATTTCAAGTTTCATCTTCAGCAAGTGTTTCATTATTCTCAAAGAAAGGAGCAATATTGTAACATGGAAGCAATAGTCCTTTCGTATCTTCATATTAAAGGTCATTTAGGATATTGGTGACAATTTTTTGATGTTTAAACTCTTCAAAGTTTGCTAAAGGTTTTGTCTTAAACTTTAAATCTGTTCAAGACCCTAGAATGCATTCAAGTGATTCAATTCACCAATTATAGATTGGTGAAGTTATCAACATATTCATGATGGTTAGGGTTTTAGAGGATTCGCCAATTTTCAAAGCAAGAAACTTCTTCAAAATCATGGAGGCCACTTGTGCAAATCGTAATTACTAATTTTCAAGCAGTGGCTATTTCTAACTATGTCTATTATGGGCAATGGATGAAAGCCTATTTTCAGGCTGCTTTAGTTAGTTTAATTTTATTAGTTGTTTTAGGATATATTTGCTTTAACTTCCTTTCTTTCTGCTTTTCCTACATCTTTTGGATAGGTTTAAAATATTTATTTTTGTGATATTTGATTATTATTCTCAAAACCCTAAAATTTATTCATTGTAACATGTAAATAAGTGCCTTGGGCACAAGACATGCTGAACAATAGTGGAGATTATGCTTATGCTACAGAAATTGTCATTCAAGTGAGATGAAACTGAAATATAGAAGCAATTATTGTGTTTGGTTTTCGCAGATTGAATCAAAAATGAAGAATAGTGTTAGGCTTTATATGAACACTATGATTCATTTTAAACATATAGCTTTGTATGCATCTAAGTTATTCAATTTATAAAATCTTGTGTTGTTACATGTGGCAGAAGTAGTTTATTCATCCTATTTTCATGTAGCCAGACTTACTGGTCTTTTATTTTAGCCGAACCTCATTTGTGAGATAAGAACCTTTCAGGTCTTGTGCTCAACCTCTAAGACTAAAAAATATAGGTCAGGTTTACTTTCAATTTATTTATTTTTATGATAAAAGGTCAAAGGCCTAAACTATTTATATTAATCTTAAAGCTGAAATACATGCTTATAAGTTCAGAGCATCTATGCCAAGGGAGAATGTTTATCCCACTGGACTGAAAATTTAGCTTGAAATTCAGAACACTTATCACATTAATAATTGAAATACTTTCAATTATTTTCCTTTATGCAAAATCAAATTGATGATCTTATAAAGTGTGGATCACTATAAATCTTGTTCATAGCTTCAAGTTTAGGAGTAGTGTTTAGTTTCCTGTTGGCGTTACAATTCGCACCTTTGGAGTGCGTATTGGCAATGGACAGCTATGCACAGTATTAACTGCTCTTCAAATTAGGAGGGGAAGCTCCCTCTTTTGTTGTTATTGCGTAAAAAGTAAAGTGAACTAAATTTCCTATCTTTTTACTCAGCGGCAAGGCACAAGGGTGATAAAACACAATGCGTTGCAGCTAAGGTTTTCTCTGGTTTTTGCAAATCTTAACTACAACTAGGCTAAACTATCCTATCTCCTCAAGTAAAACAGAGCGAGAGGATCTAGGAGCAATATGGGGAATGGTTGGATCACTTGGACTGACTGTCTCTCAGATTGCATCAAAAGGCTCTGAACTTTCAAATCTACGCTGAAATAAAGTCTATGCAAGCAAACACTCAAACGGTAAGCTAAGTCACCAAGATTCCCAAGGAGGCGACGACGCCTGTTCGAGGTATAGGCTGAAATGTAGATTACTAGAAACAACATATAACAATGAACTAGATATCAAGATTCCCAAGGAGGTGACAGCCCCTGTCCAGGGTGTAGGCCAAAATATAGATCATAAAACAACATCAAATGATAATCCTAATCTCCAAATTCCCAAGGAGGCAACGGCGCCTTTCCGAGGTGTAGATTGAAACAAAAGATTATAAAAACAAACATTGATAGATCTTGAAACTTTGGATAAAATGGTTAATCGCTCTTTTGATTTATTTCTTCAAACTCGCTCAACGATTACAAATATTTGGGACAGCAAAGGTACGAAATCATACACTATGCAATCAAACCAAACAACTCTTAGACAAAGAGTGAGCAGATATTGACTTGCAAGCTTGATGGCACAATGGTGCAGCAATTTTGTGTAGTAATAAAAGTTAAACAATAATGAGCAAGGTTGCTCTTATTTATAGAAGCTCAAAGGAGTAGGGAACCCTAAAATCTCCTTGAGTAAACATTTAGTTCTTGCCAATCGGCAAGATTTATTCCTATGTCTAAAAATAGTTAACCTAACAATTAACTGGAAAGTCTACTTCAGTTAACTGATTCTAAACTAAACTAACTCCATATGTTACATAGATGTCTCCAAAATAGACATGCACGATTGGTGGGACAGCGAGTTAACTTGGAAAGAGGCATCAAGTTAACTGTTGTGTCTAATGTCTATTTGGAAAAGGTGGGATGTCCCAACTGGCAGTTCACACCTCATCAATTTGAGTAATCAGCTCCTCTAACCAGTTGTTAACAGTTTTTGTGTCTAGAAAACTGATACTTATCAGGATGATGACATGTCTTCAAAGCATCTCCTCATCACTTGTAATTTGATCCTGAAAATGACGTCTCTTTTCAGCTGCATCAGCTAGCTTTGTTGACATGGCAGCAATTTGACTCAGCCTACAGTCAACAGGGTCACCGAAAAAACTACCGCGGATGAAGTCTTGAAACTGTGTTTGCACTTCCGCGAGCTCAAGGTATTCACCTCCTTCATGCTAGTACTGGAAAGGGATGGATGTCACCAATTTCCTTATCAACTTAAAAACACTTGCCACACTTTATCTGCACTTAGTCAATTCTACAATCTACTCACCATCTTGCGTTGATACTGGTAAGGGACTTGTGATACCAAAGTTCTCGCGAACTTGATAGCACTTGTCACCTTTTGTCTACCCTTAGTCAACTTTGCAGAGATTACCTCGTAGGCTTTTTACCTTTGAAGAGTTGTTGTTCTCTCCAAGTAAAAAGTTTTTTTTATGTTCTTCTACGATGACTGAAACTTAGGCCATCCTCAAATGAGAACGGGAGTGTGGAAGGTAGTGTGGTAGTAACTGGTGGCGGCTCTGTAATTGGAATAACTACCTTCCGCATTTTTTTGCTATCCATTGAACAGTGATGCCATTTACGCCTTCCAAGGCATCCAAATTGACTACAGGCTTCACTTGATGCACATATGTGTTGAGTGTCTTCAAAAAGTCGTGAAGCAGGACCATTTTGGTCTTGATTTCAACTTGAGAGTACTACATTCTGAAAAAATCGACTGTTGATTGTAAACACGGATATGTTTAGGCAACTTTTCTGGTGAGGCTAAAAATAGCTTCTCGAGGGGCAATTTTTTCGAAAATTTCTGAGACGTGGGTTTTGTTGGGGATATCTTTTCGAACGAACCCACAACGTTAGATTTTCGAAAAGATGAATTTTTCTTTGACATGCAATTACCCCTCGAGGCAGAAGCTTTAGAGGCTCCAGAAGCTCTTTTTTCTCAAAAAATTCTAGCACATGGGTATTGTGGCCAATCTCGTGTTGATCATACCCAAAAGGCCAAATCTGTGAAAATATGTTGTTTACTTGGACTTGCAAGAAGATCTAAGACAAAAATAGAAGAAATGTGTGGGGAGAAGCTAGAAGTTATAAGCTGCTACCTTGGAAAATGATGCCTAGTGATGAAATCTTGTGAAAGACGCCTTCTATGCAACCTGAGACTGGAAAAAATGAAGAACGCTGAGAATGGCTTCCGTCAGATCTTCAAATGGCATTGGAGAGAAAATATTTGTGTTTGAACTCTTCAACCTACAAGAAATAATGAACAATGGATGCCTAGGCTTTGATAATATCAATTTGGAGTTGAAAGCACCAATTAGGGCATCCAAATCATGATTGAGGGAATCACCTCCATGATTGGCAGTTAACAGAAACATCTCCACCTATTTTGGGACATTTGGGCATGGAGCCTTCAAAATATCTTAACTCAAGTCAACCTGGGCCTATTTTGACTTTAGGCGTCCAAGTCTTGAGAGTTGAAGATTTTCATCTTTTTCTATGACGAAGTGCCTCTGTTTGATCCCTGATTCTGGTTGCTTGATCGATCCTGAAGCCTTGCTAACAAATTCACAGCAGAGTTGGATCAACTCTGAAGAGATGTTCTTGGGAGTTGCAAACCCTAAAAACTAAATCCAATGGTTCAATTTCTTGGGTGCATTTTCCTGCCAATGTTAGCCAACTTCTGGGATGCTTTTCAATTTTCTCCATTTGACCCTCTGTGCTTCAAACAGCATTTGTCAGTGACTGACGAATCTCGTGATTGGGATGTTCAATCCATTGTGAAGTTGGAAACACTCTGGAACAGATGACTATATGTGCAAGCTCAGAAAACTGATTTATGAGGTTCAAACTTCTAGGCACCCTAGCCTGTAGGAGCACTTTTGTTCTTTTGAGGCACATTTTGCATTTTGCAACCCTTCACAAACAACTCCAATATGATCTTTGTCGCCGGAGGTTTGATTGTTCCATTGAATCAGCTGACAATGTCATCGCGGAGATTGATCAAAACGGAAGAGGTCTTCCTGGAAGTTACAACACCTAAAAGCAACATCTAATTGCCCAAAAGGTTGGGCACCTATTTCTAGGAAGGTGCATTTTCTTCGACACTTAGTCAATTCTTCATGTCCTTCAATTTGCCTTCGCCTCTAGCGTTTTATGTTTGATCTTCATCTATGAAAGCTTGACAGGTCCCGTGAGCTCGCAACTGAATTGATCGTGAAGCTGAAAGGATGCTAAGCAAATGCCTTGTAGAAAACAGCTGGTGGAAACTTCTTTTGGTTGCCCAAAATGATGGGCGCCCCTGGCCAACAGGGGCTCTTTTGCCTTGATGTCCATTAGTTTACCCTCTGTTTCACGTGCTCGGATGATCAACAACTGTCGTCATTTGATATGTCTCGTGAGTTGACTATTAGATCCATTGCGAAGCTAAACTAAATCCTGGGAGATTATCTAGGGGTTGCCAATCCAAAGACTGGCATCTAGTAGTTTTGCTTCTTGGGTGCCACTGGGCTACAGGGGAGCTTTTTCCCTTGTTAGACTGTCGTTTTTGATGACTTTCGTTTTTAGCACCTTCTGCCTCTGCCTTCGTTTGACGACGTTTGATGAATCTATTGAATTCGCTTGACGATCCGCCGTAAAGCTGGCAAAATTACGGAGAAGATGACTATCTCGGCAAAACTTGATAACTGCATTTGACCTTTTGAACTCATGGGCGCCCCTGGCCAGCAAAGGCTCTTTTGGCTTCAGTGTCATCATTTTTGTGAAGATTTTCACCTCTTGTGCTTCGCGCTCATCATCTCGCCAACTACGTTGATCACCATTGTCGCTAACACAAACGCGTTCACCGTTGCAATTGCTTTCACCATACTATGTACGGGTGCTTGAAATTTTCACCAAGGTATTGACTGCATAGCACCTTTCTTGTAGCAAGGCGTGCATCTTCCAGACTTAAAATATTTTTAGCATTTTTCAACCTTTCAAAATCCCCTCCATCGTGAAGCATCTTTTCAAGCATCATCTACCATGGATTCTTCCTTGAAGCTTTTGAGGCTTATATCTCGATACCTAGCACTGGCCATTCTGCCATTGATGACCTCAAAGGTCCTATCTTTTCTCCTAAAAAATGAAAATAGACCCATCAGAGTAAAACAAACTTTTTGGTGATTTTGACTTGACCAATGTGATCGTGAAGTCAAATTATCCTATCAAAATCGTTTTCAATTATTTCTAGAAAGGTCCTATTTTTTAGGGTTTTCCTAAAAACAGGGGTATGAAACCCTAATTTTCAAATTTTCAAAAAATTGCAAGTATCCTCCTTGACATAAACCCACAAAAAGCCTATGTTTCGTTTGACCTAAAACGGGCTTTTGACAACAATTTTACAAGATCTAGACCATTTTCATCAAAATGCCTTATTGAAGCAAAAAATTATTTTGGGTACAACATTTCCAAAGAGCTATGCACTTGCTAATTTGAAGCGAGGTTATCCTTGTGTGCTGTTCGATTTTGAGATGTCTTGTCAAAGACGAATTAAAACAATAACACGCACCAATGGAAAAAATTTCAAATGGTTTGTAAAAATGTTCATTTCCAGCCAACTTTACAGAAAAAGATATACATGGTAGCAGCAGTTGTTATCTCAGTATACATTCATAGTTGAATGTATTCCTAGCAAAGATAACTCTTTGACTTCTAATAACTTAGCATGAAACTGGCATCAATAAACATGATGCAAGGAACAGCTAATTCATCTTCATGTTCAAACAACAATTGGAAGCAGTTATGGCTATCCAGAAAAGAAGAAAGACACATTCTATGTCAATGGATCTCTGGCCAATTTTCTCAACTGCCTCATCCTTATTCGAGAACGGTTCCTTGCCTTTATTTTATGTCAATTCACAAAGGTTAGTTACAATTCTGATAAATACAAGTGCATGGTCTGCAACCTTGTGTGAAAACATGTGGCACCTTCATCAGCATAATGCCATGGATGGCATCACTATACCAGAATGCCCTATAGAAGGCACATCAGCTTTCTATAACTTATTTGATAAACTCAAAGATGTCATTATAGAGACATCTTATGAAGATACTCCAGTACAAAACAATCCTCAAGACTCTCCATCAAGGCACCCATTAAAAGATAGACTCTTGAAAACTGATCTGGATATGCAAGAACAGATAAAGGCTCTTACTAAAGATTGTGTGGGCTGTTTGCATTTACCTTCTGGTAAATGTAAGATAAATAGATATTTTGATCTGCAGTAGACTTGTAGTCATCATGTCCATCAACCTAATTATGATACAAGATACATGATCTAGATGTCTGAAGAAATTGTTGCTTTCTACTGATTCACTCCTGCCTACAAAAGGCCCTCCAGGTTCATTCTGAAGGTATGAGACAATTGAGTCAATACTTTTGTCATCATGTTTGCTATCAATAAAGGGCTTTTGGCCAACTATCTGAGGACAATTTGTTCCAAAGACAAGTGATATACTTTGCCCACGTTCCCCTTGATATTTGGTATGTGTTTGTGAACAAAGAGGAGCAACTTTGGGCTTCTTTGTGATTGCCTCTTGATTACAATCCCCATGTCTCCCCTTATTGCCCACACCATTAGACCATAAGAGATCTCTAATCATCATATGCAGCTGAGCATTAATAGGGTTAGAGAACAACCAACAAGAAGTATATTACAATGCATATGAAGAGAGCATGTGCAATCTACCTACAACAGATAACAGGTGGCCCTGCCACTTAGTCACTTTCTCATTACCCTTCTCAAAAACCCATTGCCACATCTCTTTAAATGATAGACCAAGAATGGGGATGCCCAAATATCTAAGGACCAAAACAGTTCCACTATTTGTTAGCTACCCAAGATGGGAGGGACTCATTCCACCCCAACAATACAGATTTATTCACTAAAATAATGGACCCAAAATCCAAACAATAAGCATTTAACCTCTTCAATTTGGCAAAAAGGTCAACCTTCACTTCTAGAAAAATGCAAAGAATAATCTACAAATTGTAACTCAATAAGGTCAACCTCCACTTCTAGAAAAATTGAAAAGAATAATCTAAAAATCTATGTGAATTTACTAGAACACGAATTAAATACTGTTCCACTTGTTTACACAAATGAGGTGGAAACTAATTTGTTTAAACGTCAGCTACTTTGGATCAGAATAAGGAGCTAGTTCATCTAGAAGTCTATGCAAAAAGGACTAAGGAAGAGGGAGATGGAAGCTTTTGGAAGGGGCCCATCTTTTTATGGAGATAAATTACAGTTCTAAAAAGTATTTTGGAAGATAACATGAGGCAAAGCCAGATTACAAAACATTTCAGTTAAAGAGGCATATGAAGTATCCCTTCAAGAAACTTAAGGGAGAGGATGCCAATGTCCAACCAAGAATGTGTAGCTCAAGAATGGACTAAAGGCAAAAAAATTACAGTTTAAGATTTCAAGTGAAATAATGACATATCGTGTTCTCACCCATAGATGATTTTATGGCCCTTCAAATTATCATTTATCCAAGGGCACCTTGAATGATGAGGATTTTTTGTTTCTGGATTGTGAGACGACATTGGAGATTTACTAAAGATTCTTCAATGCTATGGATGTAGAATAGGCTGACCTGGAAAATCAATAAGGAAGTGGATATCGGATTGGCCAAGAAGGGCTCAGAATAAGATTTAAAGGGTCATCTCGATGACAAATCTAGTCACTATAATTTTGAATGTATAGCTAGAACTAAACTAGGAGAAATGATATTCAATGGGGAGAATATGGACAAAGTTAGAGGATTTAATATTACAATCAGTCGATACTTCGAAGCCCATATCAAATAAACCATTTGAAGAAGATGAAGAATTCAAAAAAGATGACAGCTGATATGGATACCTGATGGTAGGTATACTGGGAATATGTTGAAAATTGTGAAGACTCTATGAGAAAAAGTGATTGGTGAAAACTTCAGATGGAAAGGTAGTCAACTCTCATTATTGAAATGGGTCAAAAGACGTAAACGCACTTTCTACAAAAATAAACAATATCATTCAAGAAAATAAGATAGAAAAAAAGAACTTCAAGATCTCATACTAACATATCAAAAACATGGAAAACACAATCAAATATCTAGTGGCTGATTGAGCAGTGGAAAAGTAGGTCAAGATTGTTTAGTGCATAGTTGGAAAACTCACAAAGTACTTGGTAAGTTGCCAAGTACTTGCAGGTGTTTTTGTGGGCCAAGTTTTTACAGTTAAAACTTGCAACTTGGGAATGCAGATTACACAGCAAGTTTTAGGGCCAAACTCACGTGATTGCTCATGAGTACTCAGTGATTCTGGCCCTAAAACTTGCCATACACGATCTGCACGCACAAACATGTTTTGGACATAGTTTTCACACTACAAAAACACTGATTTTTTCATATTTAAGCCCTAGACGCCCACAGCTGAAGCTCACACAGCATTTGAGCATGGTGGGAAGAAAGGAGATTATGATAATAAAAGGTGTGTGGAAGTCTTTTCTTTTTTTTTCCTTTTCAAATTTTCCTTTTCTGTGGGTTGGTAAATCGGGATCTCAATGCACCTTTGCATTGTGCAGAGAAGGTGAAACATACCCCCACAATTTTTTCTTGATTTTTCCAATATCAATTACAATGCAACACGCACCCGTTAAGGTTAGCTTCAAACCAAAACGATGCGCAATAGTAACTCTAACCAAGAATGCGCCCTAAGACCACTGAAGGAGGAGGGGCGGGCATATGGTTAGAGGATCCCTAGGATCTAAATAATCTCAATAACTGAAACTGATTACAACTGAAAGTAAAAAGATAAAACTCAATGCCAAGAATGTTCACCAAGATCCTTGGAAGGCAAGGTGATAGCATATGGCGGAGTACTTATTACAAACTGAAATAAACTTAGGCGGATAACCAGCCATGGAAGTTTTCAAACTAACTAATTCATCCGCTGCGGGGGGCATCCACTCAAGAGTGGGGATTCTCCACTTTTCAGTGGGTACAATGAGAGATACAAAATTTATTCTCCACACTGATGGTAAACCATCCAGGCGTAATTAATGTTTGCTTTAGAAATTACAAGTAAATGCAGCAATAACAAATGGTTGGATTAGTACTACTAATGAACAACCTTACAATCAAAATAATCTGCAGTTTACTAGTATTACAATGATAGAACAATGCCAATATGTGAAGAATGATTCTCTCAAATTACAAAGCTCTCAAACACTGAAACTGAAGCCAAAATCTGATCTTTTTGAAGTCTGATAAGAAAAACCAGCAAACTGAAACTGTAAACCAGCAACCTGTGAATCAATGAAATGCTCATAACTTTATCAATTTACCTCCGAATTGAGTGAAATCAAATGCAATGAACCTTTGGAAGATAGGCGCCCATGTCATGATGAAGAAACAGCTTCAAAAAGCAATCATTAATTTATTTGCACAATTCCCAATGCTCACAGAATGGTACGGCCCTTAGCAAGGGCGATTTTGCAAGAACAAATCACAAACTTCAAATAAAAATCTGAAAATCACTAGGAAGGGTCGCCATAACCTTAGTAATGAGATTATTGAATGCCCACAACAAAATAAAAATCATACAAGAAGCTGGAAACAAAATCGACCTTCAGCTATGTAGGAACCAGCAACTTGAAATCTGGAAATCACACCAAAATTCACCACTTTGAAGCTCTATCTGTGAGTTTGATTTGAGAAGCGGACTGAAAACCAACTAGGTGTTATCTTTCAAACACAAAATTGGATTGAAACTAGGAGGTCAGCATTCCTCGAAGTACAAAATGAGTAGTCATTTCGACAGCATAACTTTAGCATAAACATGAGATACCAAATGTTGGAGCAAAGCTTCACTTTTATAGAAAAGGAGAAAACTCTTCAAATTCCCAACAAGGTACGCCAAAAGCCACATTTGCAACTTTTCAAATTTCAAAAAGTAATAAATCTCCTCCAAGGTGGCATCCAAACCTCAAGGCAAACAAAACTTTATTAAAATAATAGAAACTCCTTCATGAAGGCATCCCCCTTCCTAACCCTCTTTTTAAACACAACTTTAAGTTATTTCACTAGGCCAAGGGGTCAACTCAAAAATATAACATTATTGCCTTGAAAAGAATTATTTCACCAACAACTGCTTTTGAAAGCCAAAACTCAAACTCAAGCAACTGCTCCAACTGAAAAATGAAGAACCAAATAACTGACAATTGCTCATTGCCAAAAAATAGTATTTACTATAAATAGTAAACACCTAGAAATGCCTCAAAACCTCCAAGCAAGGAAACCCTAATTTTACCTCAACAAGCCTACGGGCCTCCGGAACAGGCTGATGAGCAATTGAGCTTATCACAAATGAGAAGGGGACATTACAGAAGGAAAAGTATTCCTTGCTTGATCAAGTACACTAGCAAATTTTAATCAGATATTTACCTCACGTTAGTCTTAGATGGCATGTATCATGGAATTGAAATCTTAATGTACCCTTGCCTTGTACAATATGTGCAAAATATCCAACTTTTTTGTGCCACAATACACTTTTCAATATAAAATTAATCAGACTCCAGAGAGTTATGTACAGCCTTGCATGGTGCACAAGAAGCATAAAAGTCTAACAAGTCCAACCATTTTTCCTTGTAGAAGTTTCATCATTGAAGAATGCATCAGAGTTTATAGCTGGTTGTATTTGCATGATGATGCTATTTTGTACTCTATTTGAAGAATTTTTGCCAAGTCAAAAATTTTGGTCTACTCCAAGTAAGTGAACTATGGTTTAGTGTTCTCCCTCTATGGCAATAAAGTTAATCTTGGAAGATCATGCCAAAGCAAGGGAGTTTGTTGTTCATTAAAACTCTAAAAACTCAAGCTCAACCAAGAGAAATACTAATTTACCGGTTCGTTTTTGGGTTTGGGTTCGGGTACGAGATTCCGATACGCGGACCCAGTCAAAAAAATTTTGGGGGTTGGGTTCATTTTGGGTACGTTAATACAAAAACATATAAAAATTAGAAATATATACATATTTCCAATAGTAATTAAGTTCAAAATACACCACCATATTAATAGTCAAATAACATAGCAAAAATACTCCACCACTTTCAAAGTCAAATATTAAAATATTAGCAAGGTTACACGGGGACGTGTCCCCTGCCCCAAAACCCCCTGTCCCCGTCCCCTGCCATCCCGGGGACAGGGGGACGCAAAGGGGACGTCCCCTTGCCGTCCCCGAAAATGCAAAATCCATTGGAAATGCCAGGAAACGTTTCCTTCACTTTGGGGACGTTTCCCCATCCCCGATATGGATTGGGGACGTTTTGGGGACGTTTCCCCGTCCCCGATACAAATTGGGGACAGATTGGGGACGTTTCCCCGTCCCCTACAGGCTGCAAGTCAAAACATATTAAAAAACAATTAAAAAATGATTTTTTAAAGGTTTAGTTCCCTTCACGCGGGGCCCACCAACTATTTAATATTTTAATTGTTTGGGCTAATGTCTAAAAAAGACTAAATATTAAATCTTTTGATTTTATTAGTCTCTTTTCATTTCTCACAGCAAGGCAAGGCAAGGTTGACGCTTAATTTCATAGCCCGAATGAGGCTTAATTTCATAGACTGTTGTATTTAATATTTTGATTTTCATGTTTGAACTTTGAGACTTCTGGATACATGTTTGAGACATTTGGATATTGATAGACCATGGTTTTATTGATGTTTGATACTGCTGTGATAAATTTTATAATGCTTTAATGACATTTCTTATGTTGTTATAGTACTACTCTCGTGATTTACTTACATATTGATATTGTTGTTATCAATTATTAATTTATTGACATATCTATCTCTCTTTCCCTCTCTCTCTCTCTAATATATTAATAAATTTTGAAAAAATCATATATATATATATGTATTTTGTATGTCGTCATCCCCTGCCGTCCCCTAAAAATTTCCCCTTAGGAAACGTCCCGAAAACGCATCCCCTGCCGTCCCCCCGTCCCCGATAGGTCGTGGAACATAGAATATTAGTGATACACAAATGTCATGATATAAAATTATAAATTAAATTTCAAACATAAAAAATGTCAAAAAAGCATCAACAGCATCCATATTAGATGTTGCATTTTGTATAGAACCACAAATAGCATCAGTGGCACTCGCACAAGCACTGCCACTAGCACTGACACTACCACTCTCATGCTCATTAGCTGCCTTAGATTCATAGTCATCATCAATATCAAGTGCAGCTAAGTGACTTGTAGAAGCATCCAAGTCAAGATGCTCTGGCTCAATATCACACCTCCTTGAGTCTCCTTCTTTGTAGCAACTTTGTTTGTGTGTATATAGGCGCAAGTTTGAATGCACATACACCAAGTCCTCTGCGCTTTTTGAATGTAGCCTATTGCGCTTTATTGAGTGGATGACGGAGTATGTGCTCCAATTCCTCTTAGAAGAAGATGAACTAGCAACCTGTTAAGACCAAATTAAATAGTTAAGAGTTACAAAATTTAACTAAATAAAATATAAATTAAAATTAAAATTACAAAATATAAAACTTAAATTTAAAAGATAAAAGAGTTTGACTATAAAACTTACTTGGGATAAAAAATTTATTGCAAGAGGTTGGAGGTGCGTGTATTCTTGGCCATGGAAGTACCACCAACTATGAGCATCCACCCTGTACTTGTCTCGAAGAGCATCAAGACCACAATCACTGGAGCATGCAAAACCCATGAACTCAGCCCTCACTTGATCAGGTTGGTCACGATCACTGAAGAGTCTACGAAGTGCTACCTTGTACCCTTGAGCCACTTCAGCATCTCTATATGGAGCAACTCTTGATGAAGCATGAAGTATCTCAGCACTATAATATTTGGGACTCAATGCAAAAGTGTGAAGATGCAATGAAGTGGTCATTTTATTCCATCTATCTACAATGATGTCATGTATCGAAGAACTTTTCTTCAGGATCTTCCTCTTTGGAATTGATGATGGTTTTCATCTTCTCAATCATTGAGTCAATACCATCATATACTTCACCCAAACAAGGTCTATCCATGTCAATGTAACAGATCATGTTCAATATGGGCTCAGTGAAACTAACAAGATACTCAACATGATCCAACCAACTATCATCTAGGATCCTTTTCTTAACCTTATTTGCCCTTTCAGTCCTAGATTGCCTCCATACAAACCAATTAGGGCTGATGACCATATTACAAAGTGCCTCACAAACCTTCAAAAGTCATCTCAACACAATTGTGCTGGAGGCAAAACGAGTCTCAGCAACCTGTTTGAAAATCAAAATTAAAATTAAAATATAATTTAAATTTACAAAATCAAAATTTAAAATTATAAGGAAATTAAAAATATTGAGAATTAACTTACCTTCAACAACTCCAATTTTGAGAATTGTCTAAATATGCCTTGTGTCATATGGTAGTTGGTGACAAAAATTTGGATGTCTTCGGCCTCAGCATACACCTGTTTGATCCACTCAATTTTGGTTCTAATTTTCTGCAGCATTAGATTGACGGAAAGGACAGCACAAGGTGTCCAAAAAATGTGTGAATACTTCTCCTCAATCAATAACCCAGCAGCCCTACAATGTCATGTCCCCAATTTAGCCCTATGCTCTTCATTTGGATTTAGCCTATTTCCAAAAACTCGTAGGCTAAGCAAAATTGGAAATTAGGGTTTTCACTTTTAAAGGAGGTTTCAGATGTAATTATGAAGGTTTCCATGTGAGAGTTTTTGATGCATGTCTAGTGGAGCTTTCTGGGTTTTTGGAGAGCTTCAAGATGAAGTAACATGCATGTTAAGAAAATGACATGCAATTTTGGCAAATACCTTGCATGCAAGAAAGGTTTTTGGGTTTTTCTGGGTTTTCAAAGACCTCCAAGGTGGTGTGACATGCATCTGATTCTGACAACCTTTCCCAGCAATTGCTATTTATAGTAAGTCATGATGGCTGTCCAGTTTGTGCTCAGAAGATCTTTGGGAATACTTACTATTTATAGTAAGTCATGATTACTGCTCAGTTGGTGTTCTGATGAAGTTTTGTAAACTTACTATTTATAGCAGTTTGCTATTTTTGGTAAGTCTATTTATAGCAGTATCATTCTAGCAGCAACTCAATCATATGCAGTTCACATTTCCATATTTAACAATGAGGAAATCCAATTTGGCTTTCTATTGAGTTTGAAGTAAACTTACTATTTTTGGCATTTGCTATTTTTAGTAAGTCCATTTGTAGCAGTCGCATCATCATCAGCTTGGTTCAGCTCGACTAATGTCGGTTTCCTATTTTTAGCAGTTTATCAGTTGCAGTTTGGGCGTTGTTTTTGCCTACCACCTTGGACTGAGTTCCATACTTAGTCAATTTTTATGTTTTGAAGTTGTACCCCCATGCCTCGGCTTAATGACTTCAAGTCATTTTAAAGAAGGGGTCATAAAGGGGTCGACCACTTTTAAGCATTTAATGTTTTATTGTTGCAACTTTAAAGTGGACGCTTGAAGGAGATGATTAATGTTTTATTAATTTAAATAAAGTGTTTGTTAAGAGGTGGCATCTCTTGGAGGTAATTGAAGAGTTTCTTGAAGAGGAGTTATAGATTGCTTGGTTTGCTCTTTGAAGGCTATAAAGGAAGGCATTATTTTGAGCTGATTATGCTGGAATTTTATGGTAAAGTTATGCTGCTGGGCTAAATCCAGAACCTGGCTAAGGGGAAGCTTAGCAAACCAATCCATCCTTCGGACCTGAAACTATGGCTACCTAGGTGGTTAATTGAGACTGCTTGACAGAGAAGTGCAGATTGAGTTTTAATTTTGATGTTGTTGGACAGGTTGTTGTTGTAAAGCCTGTTATCTAACTGCTGGTTTTACATGACTAAAGCGAAAATTCACGGATAGCTTCGTCATGGAATTTATTCTCCTTCTGGGTATTGGCTCATGTTGTCTGACTGTGGAGGGCGCCTAGACTGGTGAAGTTTCGGAATTTAATTTGAACTGTGGAATTTTTGGGAGAAGGTCCACCCTTCCTGGAGGCCATACCATCTCATGGTTGCTTGGAATTTGTGCCTTTTGTTTCTCTCTGTTTCTAGCTCGATTTCCCAGTGGAGTTTGGACGCCTAGCCTCTAGTTGTTGATTGACTGTGGTTTGGAGGCATTCTAAGCTGTTTCGGAGGAGATTCATCCATTTTGGTGATATTCTATCTTGTTGGTCTGATTTTCTGTATACACTGTTTTTTATCAGACTTATTAGTTTTTGATATAATGCTGGTTTGTGCTTCATTTCTATATCTTTATTGCATTGTAATTGTTAGAGACTTATTACTCTAACTTACTATGAATTTGGAAGCATATCTATTCTCATTTGCAGCTGGAAACTCCTCATTGTAAAGCTGGTTTAGTAGTACTAACAGCTATTTTATTTATTGCTGCAATTTAGTTTTCAATTTTACACTCCCACTGAAAAGTGGTTGAGTTTAATAAGCATTTTTTCATTATTGTTATTTCCCCCCACGAAATAAGTGGTAGAGTGGAAAAATATTCCCCCAGCTAAATAAGTGGTAGTGCAGAATCATATGGTCGGTTATCTGCCTATTGTAATTACTTAATTCATGGTCGGCCAGCTGCCTACAATTGGTTTTGTAATTCGTTTCAGTTGCTAACGATCCCCAGAACCATATGCTATCACCTCACCCACAATGGGATCTTGGTGAACATTCTTGGTGAGTGTTATTTACAAGCTGGTTTTGATTTGGAGCTAACGCTAAGCAGTGGTTTGGTGCTTGTTTTATTGTGTTGAAACTTGAAAAAATTAAGGGGGAATACTACAGTCGTATCAAAGCCTGTTATCCTACCATCCTGTGTCTTCAACACTTTAGTGACAAATGATTGACAAAGAATTCCAGTGCTACACCAGGGGTAACAGAGTTCAGCTTCAGTTTCCTGAGATTGATACCTTTTTAGAGGTTTTGAGAAACCAAGAAAACTCTTTTTGCTCCAGCAGTAGTTCTTGTGAAGAAGAAAGATGATACCTTGCACATGTGTGTTGATTACCATGCTTTAAATCAAAAAACAGACACTAAACTTGTGGGCAAATTTGAGTTCAGTTTAGAAATTGACAGTTAGTCATGGCTTCTTATGAAGAGTTGAGTTTGGCAAGATCACTTTATACAGTAGGGAAAAGGCTCAATGAAGAATGCAAGTCAGTGGAAAAGGAAGCAGGCGTGCTTCATAAGCTAGAACAATGTTTGAGTTGGGTGAACCAGTCACCTTTTGAGATGATTAAAAAAGAATTACTGCCTACAATGATTTCTATGAATCAACCTTATTGGTTGATGCATCCTGACAAAGAAGTTAACCTGTTGATCACTACTTGTCTTAGTGAAATGATGAGGATCCTAGCACCATTAGTGCCTTATAATGATGATACTATGAAGAAAGTGTTGCATATGATTGTTGAAAGTTTCCAGGATCTTGATAAAACCAGAAGCAGTCTTTATCCAAGCAGAGTTGCTATTTTAAAGACTTTCTCAAAGCTCAAGTCAAGTATATTGTTAATAGACTTGGATATACAAAACCAGATATATCAATTGTTCCACTATCTCTTCAATTCAACTTGGAGTGAGCAAGAGGAGGATGTATTTGCTGCTGTCAGAAATATCCTTTTTCTAATAATTGATGAAGTTGAAGTCATTCCTCAAAACGTCCAATCTTTCCTTTTTGGACGTATATGAGCAAGAAGAGCAGATTTCACCTACTGTTGAAATATTGATCAAAGACTTGTTTCACCAATATGAAGACAAATTGAAGCCCCTTTTGATGAAGACAATATAGAATAAAGTGGAGAATTCAAATACTGAACAAAGGAGTGAAAATTGGAAACCCTTTAAGTCTGTAGAAGAATCTCAGGAGACATCTACGGATATGCATTGGTCCATGCATTCAACTGCAGAGTGCAAAGAGACAATACATACTTTGGAGACACAAGGAGTGACCATGCATTCTACAGAAGAATGTAATAAGACCACAGCAGTCCTTGAGACACATGTAGAATCCATGCATCAAACAGGAGAGTGTAGTGCGACCACGCCTACTAAGGAGATTCAAGATGAAATGTCAAGAATTGAACCTCCCGAATCTGAAAATGTGTCTTCAGTTGATGACATCCTATTAGCTGATGAATTTCTTCTACATCTTTGAAATTCAGGAGGATTCTGGTTAGAACAGCAAGAAAGGCTGAGGAGATAAAAGTGGGCAGTTCTTCCTTCACAAATGTTGAATCATGCATGGAAGAAGTTGTTTCTAGTGATCACAAAACAGAATTCTCTTCGCTTGAAGCCAAGCTAATGAGTTGGGAGATACCATTGATGAGATGTTGAGATGTGTACATCAGATGCGTGACAATATGAGGAGTACAGCTGAAAGGATTTTCGACATCTTTGTACAACAAAACAGCACTACATCATCTCAACCTAATCATGGGGGGTGCAACCCTAGTACTATAACTGTTCAAAAGGAAATTCAAGTCTTATCCAAACTTGATGATATTCATCGGCAAATAGAAGATTTAATTAATGAAGTACCCAAAGGTGTAGATATATGTTGCATTTCTATTGTTGATATGAAGTCAACTAAAAATGCCTTGCAAGAATTCAAGTCCAGTCTTGTGCTCATCATCTGTGATAAAGATAGAGTTGCTAAAATTGTTGACAAGGCATTGGAGTGGAACGAGAAAACTAAAGCCAAATTGCAATAAGTGCATGATGCTTTATTAGAAGCAGAGAATCAAATTTTTGTTGTTCAACTTTCATGGAAGCAAGAAAACAAAGGGAGAGCTGAAGAGATTCAGAAAATTCTTGATGAGCTTGATCTCATACAAGAAACATTTAACTTAGAACGCTGTCTTGAAAGAAAGGAGCATTCAAATTCTCATCAACAAGTTTTTCAGGCCTTTGAAAATCCTTTGTATGAAGAAGGTGCTAGTGGGATTTATGAAAATCCTCTCTTTGAAGATGATGAGGGAAGTTCTTCAGGGACTATTGAAGGAAGAAGATATTCTAGCACTGAAGAATTGATGCATAAAGATGAACCCACTTCTGCTCCTTGTTCATCCTTTTTGCAGGAAATGGTGAATCCAGAAACTAGAACGGATGAAGAAATTTTTCTTAATCAACAATAAAGAATTGTCTAGCATTCTGATGAAGAATTTATCCAATTTTTGATGAGGATGTTGGTTAGATTTATGTCAGATTTTATGTTTGCACCAACTTCCTTAAGAATAACCGACTTCAGAACTGAAATTGATGAAGGATTCATTGAATCTCTTCGGCAGTTCATGACTCTTGGTTTTGAATTCAGATTTGTTGAATACATCTTGGAATTTCAAGAAGTGACAATTCCGATGGAACGTTTGAATCAAAGGGTCCGGTTAAGAGCAGTTCTCCGTCTGGAAAATGGTTCTTCAATGCTAATGATTTGGGATCCTGGCATTGCTCAGCAAATAAAGAATAATGAAAAAATTAAAGGGGAGGAATCAGCACATGTTGTCCTGATCATTCACCAGCATGTTGAAGGTTATTTCCTGTTAAGCATTTTATTTTGGGATCCTAAACATATAGTTAAGAAGGTATGTTGGAGTGATAAGTGCCAAAGTTTCAGTATTAGAGGTGCCGCCACCTTCTTTATCAGCATTTGGATGATAATTTCTGATCAAGAAATGGTGGTTTGGGAAGGTAATGTGATCAGAAGTTGTTTTATAGTGGCGATGGAACCTTCGTTAAGGGTGCCACCAGCCTTGTTCATGAGCAGTTATGCCTATCTTATTGAAAATTTCTCATGTTGCAGCTGCTGCTTACTTTCTTGGATGCTGATTTTCCATAAATCAGATTTCAAAATGACTATATCAGACTTGATAGGTAGCTGGTGTATTCATCTTTTGACCTTCCAGTTCAACTATTAGGACTGATTTTGGGCCTCAAATGAGAAAGGGAATGATTCAATGCAGCCAAAATCTGGGTATGGGATGTTCTTTAATGTTAACCAGTGGCCTCTACATTTCCACCTGTACTAATGTTTGGGGCAGCAAGCTTTCAACTGATTTGGTTCAACAGTATGAGACTCTTGAAGTGAAATTTGTGAAAATTTCTTGGAGTCTTCTCAGTTATATCAGTTTGTTTCAAAGGAGGCATTATACATCCTTATGGAATTTTGAGGATGTCATTGTGGAGCTTTTGCAAAGAGTTGCTTTTCTCTTTGCACGAAGTGTTGGTGAAGTCACATATGCTGATGTGACTCTGTTTGACGCTATGAAAAGTTATGTTGAGGAGCATGTTTATGAGTTGAGTAGTTTTTTCTTCTTAATGCTCAAGAATGTGTTTGACATTGGCTTTACAGATTTTAACTCCTCAGAGTTTTTAGGAAATGAGATGCTACAAGATTTTGATTTCAGTTCTTCAAGGTCTATCAGTTTGGGTCTCAAATATGGTGACTCTTTGCGGTTACAAGGAAGATTAGTGCAGATTTGGAATGTTGGTTTTTCTTGTGTGACCAAAGTGGTGCAGCATCGACATGGTGGGTCCTCTCAGATATGGATATGGGACCTGTTGGTGTACGTTTTATCATCCACCGAACACACAAAATAAAATGTCCAAAGACACTCTATCCTCTCTTGAACAAAGTCACCGCGTATGCTAAGATTGCGAGAAGATCATATGGCAACTCCAAAGTTTCTTTCGTCAGGTCATGACATGTGGATAAGCTCAATGGGCGTTGTGATTTGCTGGTAATACACAAAGGGACTTACGTTAAAGAATTCTTCACAAGTTTGGGACATAGACAGATTTATCATTAAAGGCTTCTTCAATTGGGACTTTCAATTTGGATCTCAAAAAAAGGTGCAAAAAGATAAGGGTTTAGAGGATCTATTCTACGCCTAGGAATTTAAGAGACAGTAAAGATCAGGTGAAAGGAGTAACCACGCTTTGTTTCGCCTCCCTGGGACAACTACGCAAAGTGGGTGCAATCTTCAAAGGGTGTGATTATAATTTTCAAGCCTCGAATGAGACCGAAGTTAAGCATCCACAATCACAAGCTCAGGCTAACTTTACGCATCGAATGCAAATCATCCATCCGAAGAAAGTATGAGCAATATTTCACCATTTAATCTATACAATCAATCTCGCATTCACTTAACAAACATTCAAAGCAAATTCTACTTAATTGTAATCTAATTCTAATCTATGGTAGAAGAACTTATGCAACCTTGCTCACTACTTGACAATAAAAGTGGTTCAAAGCAAATCATGCATAAGAGCTTTTATTATCAGAAATAGTCTTAATGCAACAATTTCATACACTGTCTCCACACAAATGAAAGTGAGAGATCACCAGTTTAAATAGAGTTCTCAAAATCAAATGAAAGGCCAAGATTAAAACATCAACGGCCAAGATTAATACAACTCAACCCTAATTGGGGTTGCCCGAAATAACATCAGTTCACAACCAGTAAACAAGCAGTGAACAAGCAGTTGGATCTATCTTCAAGGGAAGGTGTCCCTATCTTCTTGGGCAGCATTGTGCTCGATGAATCTGAACACGGCCGTGACAACTTCCTCCATCGTGACTGGCGGCAGCATGCTTATCCTGAATTCAAGCCCGTCCAAATCCTCAGCACATTTGGCAAAGATGCTCTCCCAATCTGCTTCCTATCTCACAAAATCATCCCGGATGGACAAGAGATTTGCCACTTTTTGCGAAATCCTATCTCAGAATTGGTCCAGTAGCAGAGAAGAAAACTTCCTGAACCTTATGCTTCAACCTCTCTAACTGCATGTCGTTTTCCCGGACAATCTCTCGGTCAAACACATCAGCAGCTATCATATAAATCTTCTCCCGGATTTCTTTAACTTGCTCCTCAACTCTAAGACCATCTGCCTTTGCCTTCTCCAGAATCTCTCTCTGTATTGTCACTGCCCAAAACCAATGGTGAAAATCATAAGCTGCTCCTGCAACAATCACCTTTCCTTCGACCAATTCTTCCCTTGGAACACCCTTCAGTACTTTGAGGCATGGAATGAGCCTCTCTTGAATATCTGGGAGGTTGTCCCAAGTTTCCGCCATGTCAACCAATCTGGAAAGGAAAGAAGAAGTTTGTTCGTAGGCAAGCGCCAATTTCTCCATAAACGAGGCTGCTTCCATGCCCTCGCTTACCATCCATTCCTGGGCCTCCTTGGCCGTGACCATCCCTTGCTCCACATCCTTGGCCATCTCCTGCGAGGAATTGAGAAGAGGAGGAGCTACTGCATCACCTTGATTGAGTAGCTGGGTCAGATGCCGTATATACTCCTTCAGGCGTCTTACTTCCCTTTTGTATTCCTTCTTTTTCGCCACTTCTTTTTCCAATCTCGCCTTGACAGTTGAGACGGAATTATCCAGTTCTTCCACTTCCTAGCCTTTTGTTGTTGGGCCAAGGTCTATAGTGGTTATGGCGTATTCCTGGGGAGTGATCTCATCCTGTGCTTTATCCATTGTTGGTACTGCGATATGTATGGAACGGCCGCCGGCTTCGTCCCTCTGAATGGTGGAAAATTTCTTGGCAGGTTTCTTAGTAGCAACCTGTTCCAACCTTGCCAAGAAATCCGCAATATCATCTTCTTCTTGGGCCTCGACTGGTGCCTGAATCTTCATCCTCTCCACCAGCCAATTCGGAATGGTAGGCTGCTCGATACCATCTTCCTCCTGAACGTTCCCTTCATTTGGAATATCCAAGACTCCTCTGAGGGCGGAAATCATTCCCTCTTCGAAGTCATCATTTTGGACTTCCATCTCATTATCTGAACCTAGTATTTTTGTGCCTGTAGGAGATGAGGGCTCATCGTCCTCCAACTGGATCGGTTCATTGTTCTCTTCCTGAACTGCAGAAGGTCTCATCATTTCAGCCAAGGATTCGTCTGCGGTAGCCACCAGCTCACCAATGTTCCTAGACGCCGCAGAACGAGATGGTTCTATCCTCTGTCGTTTTGGAGCAAGTTCTATGCTTGCAACTACTTCTTTCCTCTTCTCGCCAATCTCAACTAAATCATCATGATGGGATGCGCCGGCATTGGAGGAGTATGACTCTGTCTCGCTCAGTAAATCATACGTGAGCGTTATTCTTTTCTGCCTCAACTCCTAGACCTGATGGTCGACCCACCACTGAGAGTACTTAATCACTGGTCTCATCAATGTCGCCAAATCTGAGTGCTCAGGCTCTGACCACTTTACGGAAGGAAGAGGTCGGCTCTCCTCGAAGCACGGCTGGACATAATTTCCATCATCCTGCAATTGATCGAGCACCCGGCAAAGTTCGGTTGCCCTCATAAAGTCCACTAGCACTCTAGACCATAATCTCCTCCTGACTTCATACTCATCAGCGACATTCGCCCAAAAGTCCTCCAATTCTACTCTATGTTTGTATCTTCTCCCATCCATGGTCCAAATATGATGGTGCGGGTCAAAATTGGCCCTGGACTTATAGGCTCTGAACGGGTACCGCTAGATTTCTAGCCTAGCGCTCTCGGCTGCTTGTGCTGACGGACAGGATTCTAGCATATTCCCAATAAAGAATGGGAATGTAACAGCCGCCTTCTTACTTGGCCTTTGGATGTTCTGGTATTCTTCCAGCTGCCTCAGGACTTCAAGCAAAATCATCCAATTTGTTGGATAGATAGGCAGCTTGTAAGGATTTCCAGTGAATCCCTGTATCCTGACATATGTAAATTTTGGAAACTGGATAAACCAGGATTCATACCTACTGATCAAACTCTTTGCTTCGTGACTCAGCCTCTGGTGCGTTCCTCCTTGAAGTGTTCTTGTGATATACATTAGGAAAGCATCGTGCACCCACCTGAAATGAGATTTCTCCCTTAGATGAAGTTGCGGGTAGCGATCATAAGGCTTGAGTTCATTTTCCCCATTGCCAACTTTGCCTTTGCAAATCAGTCCTGAGTATTTATATGTCCTGGCCAACAAATAGACAATGTACGAGCTCATATGAAAAGACTTGGTCTTTTCCAAATTTGTCAGCTGCTCGTGAAGATTGCCGCTTATCATTCAGAACTAGTTGAACATCTTCACGCCGGAAGTGACTTCGTCTATAAAATAATACATCCATGTCTCAAAGTACACGCCTTGTGGACTGTCGGCGATCCTGTTCAGCATCAAAATGATGTCCCTATAATCATCTTTAAAATCTTTCTGGTGTGGCTTCTTAGGCATCTTCTTTGTTGATGATCTAGGCTTCTCCAGCCATGCCTTATTAACATTCGTAGCGCACAATTCAGACTGGCTGTCATACAATCTCTTGGCGTCCTCCTTGGTTTTGTAGACGGTACGGGAATGTGTTGGGATGTCGAATGTCTCCTGTATTGCTACCTCACCCAGGTGAGCCAGGACCCTTCTGTCAGGTGCAACAATTTGTCTCTTCTGAGCATTGTAATGGATGGCACATTCTAACATCAACTCGGCACAATCCACTGCAGGTGGGAATCCGACTGCTTGGAAAATTCCATTTCTCACCATCCACCTGGCAATCGATGTCGATAGTCCAGCATGTCCATATACTCTCTTCTTGAACTCTACGAAGTCTACATGTCCCAGATCAATGTCTGCAACATTTTTCCATTTTGAATTTATTTTTGACTCTCGCTGTACCCCCTTACTGGCGAACTTCATTGGCACCTTCTTTGATGATTCTCCTGCAGTGGTCATTAACCTACAGTAAAAATGTTAACATTAATACGGAGACTTTAAAATATAATTCATTCTCGTGCCTTGTGTTCGAATATTTTACTTTCAGCTCATTAAAATATTAAACTTCTGCAAAAAAGCAAGCTGAAAGTAAATGAATTTAATTGAAATTTAGCTAGAATGAAAAAGACAGAAGGAGAAATGATGAATTTATCCAATTGAACTCCAAACCTCAACAAAAAACTTTTGGCTGCAAATCAGGTTCAAACTTCGAGAATTTAATCAAAAATCAAGTAACAAAGTGCACCAATCTTGCTGAGAAGTTCGACTTTCAGCCAAGAAATTCTTCACTTCTTCGAAAAAATTACTTCTTCAGCATAAAATTAATCCTTCCTCTAAGAAAATCGATCTTGCCTGCAGAAGAATGGATCGTGTCTCAACTTTCTTACGATTTCGAGAGATTAACTTCTCTTCAGCTGTGTCTGTGAAAAATGAGTTGTTGAAACTCATTATAATGCTGAAGAATTCGATTTGTTTTAGTAACTGCCTCTTTTTCTCTCGATTTCGATTTGTTTTCTCTTCTTCAAACAGGCAAGTTCCATTTTTTTTTCGAAAAGACTCCATGGCGAGCTTATCCAGGCAAATCTCTTTGATTTTCCAAAATTCGATTTTTGCCAGATGTTTATCTTTGATTTTCAAAATTTTGAAAAAAACATTAAATGTCCAATTAAATTCGATTTTTCCAAGTTTTAATTCATGGCGAATTTAATTTTGCCCATGCATTTTCTCTTTGTCTGGCATAATTTATTTTCTTCCGATACATCTCTAGCGAATTCTTATTTTGTCCAAGGCGTTTTATATTTCTAAGTATTGGAAATAAATTATCAAAATGTTAAAATATTTAATTTATTTCCAACCCGTTTGTTTTTGGACCCATGGCTATTTTAATTTTTATCCTTTTTTCTTTGGCTAAATATTTATTTTCCAAATTTATTTCAATTTTCGTCTAGCCAAGTTAAAATTTTAGCCATCTCGTCAATAAATGTTACGCCAGATCCTCATTTTCTTCTGCCATGGCGGACTTCAAATTGTGTCGGAGACATTTTCTTATGCCGAAATCAAATTTTCTCTTGCTTGGACGAATTTTTCTAGGCAAAGTATGTGCTTGGACGTTTTTCTAGGAAAAATTCCATAATACCTAGACCAATTTTCAACCTCTTTGGTCTAGGGGCGGACTTTCTTGCCTCTTTGCCATGTACATTTTCCTCTGTGCACTTAGCCAACTTCATCAATTTTTCTCTAGGCATCCATACTTAGGCGAATTTTCAATCTTTTCTCCCCTTCTTATGTTAGGCGGACTTCATCAAGTTCTTTCCATGGCCTAGGCAGACTTTATCAAGTTCTTTCCATCTTCCATCAAGGCATGGCGGACTTTCTATCCTCCTTGACATTTGCCTTCCACACTCATACTTAGCCAAAATTCGCAATTTTCCTTCTAAAGTATTAAAACACTTAGCCAAATTTTGCATTTTCCTTCTTCCCAGGCCTCCATACTTAGACAAATTTCGGATTTTTCTTCCAAGGCATCCAATACTTAGCCAAAATTTTCAATTTTCTATCTTCTTAGGCTGGGCGGACTTTCTAAATGTCTTGCCAAGGCTAGGCGGACTTTGAAGAAGGCTTGCCATGTCTTATCTAAGGTTGGGCGGACTTTAAGAAGTCCTTGCCATGTCCCTCAAATGTAGGGCCGACTTCTAAAACTTCATGCCATCTTCTCACTAAGGCAAGAACGGACTTTACAACTTCTATGCCATGTCCCTCAATTTAAGGGCCGACATCCTTAATGGCTTGACATTCTCTCTTGATGGAGAACTTTTCATCTTCACCTTCCCTTCTTTCTAGGGTGGACTTCCTTGAAGACTTGCCATGACTTCCAGACTTCAACTTTGAATGCCATACTTCAGATTTAGCTACCTCAGTCATGAATTTTATGCTGGTCACCATGAATCTCTTGATTTTTTGTTGATTTTTGACTGATTTTTCCATGCTTTTCCAAATTTTTCCATGCTTTTTCTGATTTTTTTGCTTTATTTTTCGATTTTCACTTTGATTTTTCAATGTTTTTTAGTTTTTTTTGGTTGATTTTTGGTTCTAAAGATGGAAACGTTGACTTGTTTGACCAGGGTTGACTTTCTGAAAATAGAAAAAGCAAAATCCCAAAAAAATAGGGAACCCCGTTTCGTCAAAAAATGCAAAAAATGAAAAAACAAAAAAGCAAAAAAGCAGATTCCCTAAAAAGTAGGAAGTGTCAGAATTGGCCCAAAGCACAGGCGATCCTCGTCTCCCGGACCTTCTGAGCACTTTTATGACGTTTATGCATTGATTCAGGCATGGATTATCAACTTGGCTCGGATGATTCTCAAAAAGGCTGAATTGAAATTCTGAAAGAGGTGACCTCATGAAACCGTTGCGCGGAGGCAAAACCCAAAAAACTAGCAAACTACTAGGGGTCCCCATTTGCAATGGGACGATGTGTGAAAAGGTCACAACAAGACCCTGGGATCCTAGTTGGCATAGTAAGGATCAAACTGTTTTCTGGAGTGTGGTGGCATTGCTTGAGGACAAGCAATTTTGGGAAGGGCGGACTATAATGTCCCCAATTTAGCCCTACGCTCTTCATTTGGATTTAGCCTATTTCCAGAAACTCGTAGGCTAAGCAGAATTGTAAATTAGGGTTTCCACTTTTATAGGAGGTTTCAAATGCAATTTTGAACGTTTGCATGTGAGAGTTTTCGATGCATGTCTGGTGGAGCTTTTTGGGTTTTTGGAGAGCTTCAGGATGAGGTAACATGCATGTTAAGAAAATGACATGCAATTTTGGCAAATACCTTACATGCAAGAAAGGTTTCTGGGTTTTTATGGGTTTTCAGAGACCTCCAAGGTGGTGTGAAATGTATCTCATTGTAACAACCCTTCTGAGCACTTACTATTTATAGTAAGTCATGATGGCTGCCCAGTTTATGCTCAGATGGTATTTGGGAATACTTACTATTTATAGTAAGTCATGATCACAACTCAGTTGGTGTTCTGATGAAGTTTTGTAAACTTACTATTTATAGCAATTTGCTATTTTTGGTAAGTCTATTTATAGCAGTATCATTCTAGCAGCAACTCAATCATATGCAATTCACATTTCCATATTTAGCAGTGAGGCAATCCAGTTTGGCTTTCTATTGAGTTTGAAGTAAACTTACTATTTTTGGCATTTGCTATTTTTAGTAAGTCCATTTGTAGCAGTGGCACCATCATCAGCTT
This sequence comes from Sequoia sempervirens, assembly GCA_007258455.2. Taxonomy (NCBI): domain Eukaryota; kingdom Viridiplantae; phylum Streptophyta; class Pinopsida; order Cupressales; family Cupressaceae; genus Sequoia; species Sequoia sempervirens. The sequence goes on along the minus strand of VDFB02270651.1, from coordinate 12,498,985 downwards.
GGTTCAGCTCGACTAATGTCAGTTTGCTATTTTTAGCAGTTTATCAATTGCAGTTTGGGCATTGCTTTTGGCTACCTCCTTAGACTGAGTTCCATACTTAGTCAATTTTTATGTTTTGAAGTTGTACCCCCACACCTAGGCTTAATGACTTCAAGTCATTTTAAAGAAGGGGTCGACCACTTTTGAGCATTTAATGTTTTATTGTTGCAACTTTAAAGTGGACACCTTGAAGAAGATGATTAATGTTTTATTAATTCAAATAAAGTGCTTGTTGAGAGGTGGCGTCTCTTGGAGGTAATTGAAGAGTTTCTTGAACAAGAGTTACAGATTGCTTGGTTTGCTCTTTAATGGCTATAAAGGAAGGCATTGCTTTGAGCTGATTATGATGGAATTTTATGGTAAAATTATGCTGCTGGACTGAATCCAGAACCTGGCTAAGGGGAAGCTGAGCAAACCAATCCATCCTTCGGGCCTGAAACTATGGCTACCTAGGTGGTCAATTGAGACTGTGCTTCACACAAAGGTGCAGATTGAGCTTTAATTTTGATGTTGTTGGCCAGGTTGCTGCTGTAAAACCTGGTATCTAACTGTTGGTTTTACATGGCTGAAGCGAAAATTCACTGATAGCTTTGTCATGGAATTTATTCTCATTATGGGTATTGGCTGATGTTGTCTGACTGTGGAGGCGCCTAGACTGGAGAAGTTTCGGAATTTAATTTGAACTGTGGAATTTTTGGGAGAAGGTCCACCCTTCCTAGAGGCCGTACCATCTCGTGGTTGCTTTGGAATTCGTGCCTTTTGTTTCTCTCTGTTTCTAGCTCAATTTCCCAGTGGAGTTTGTACGCCTAACCTCTAGCTATTGATTGACTATGGTTTGGAGGCATTCTAAGCTGTTTCGAAGAAGATTCATCCATTTTGGTGATATTCTATCTTGCTGGTCTGATTTTCTGTATACACTGTTCTAATCAGACTTGTTAGTTTTTGATATAATGCTGGTTTGTGCTTCATTTCTATATCTTTATTGCATTGTAATTGTTAGAGACTTATTACTCTAACTTATTGTGAATTTGGAAGCATATCTATTCTCATTTGCAGCTGGAAACTCTTCATTGTAAAGCTGGTTTAGTAGTATAAACAGCTATTTTATTTATTGCTGCAATTTAGTTTTCAATTTTACACTCCCACTGAAAAGTGGTTGAGTTTAAAAAGCATTTTTTCATTATCGTTACTTCCCCCCACAAAATAAGTGGTAGAGTGGAAATATATTCCCCCCGCTGAATAAGTGGTAGTGCAGAATCATATGGTCGGTTATCCGCCTATTGTAATTACTTAATTCATGGTTGGCCAGCCGCCTACAATTGGTTTTGTAATTCATTTCAGTTGCTAACGATCCCCGGAACCATATGCTATCACCTCACCCACACTGGGATCTTGGTAAACATTCTTGGTGAGGGTTATTTACAAGTTGCTTTTGATTTGGAGCTAACACTAATCAGTGGTTTGGTACTAGTTTTATTTTGTTAAAACTTGAAAAAATTAAGGGGGAATACTACATACAATTTTTTGCATTGTCAGTTACAACTTGCACAACATTTTGATGGCCCATTTCTTCAATAGCTTAACAACGGATGTTAGCAAAAAATGAACCATCCTTCACCTGTCCTTCACAATCCACTGCTCTCAAAAACATTGCCCCTTTAGGGGACATGGCAATAACATTGATCAATGGGCGATTTTTTGCATCTTTCCATCCATCAGAAACCATGGCCACCCTTGTTTCAATCCATGAATCCTTTATGGGCTTCAAAGAGTCTGCTACATGTTTCACCTCTTTCTCCAATAAGCTGCTACGCAACTTCTCAATACCTAGGCCCTTATACCCCTTTGGAGCCTCATTAATAGATTTCACCATTTTTTGTCAATATGGTGAACGAACAATGTTGAATGCCAATCCATTGGCATTCAACATCTTGCTATGTCTTGATCAGCAATCTCTCTTGCCTCATTCTAAAATGAGCTTTCCAACAGTCCCTTAGATCTTTTATTTGAAGAGGGCATGGTTTTCTCTTGAGGGATGGACATAAATGGATGGCTATCTGTAGGTGGAAAATGAGAAGGTGGTGTAGGGGGTTTCATCAATTGAGATCCTTTCTTCAAAGGATGACTTGTTTTAAGATCGGTTGCTTTTTGGTCTGCTTTTTCTTGCTCAACAATATATCCCAACACTATATGATTTGGAATGCCTTGGTTATTTTCAGCTAGACAAGCTTTTATGCCTAGTTCAGGTATCCTGCACAAGTTCCCTTTCACTCGACTGTATGAGCTCGTATATTGAACATGGCAATGACTACAAATCCAAACATATACTCCACCACCTGGAATTTGTTGAACCATTTCTACATATTTCCAAAGGGGAGAGGTTGGGTTTATTTTGAAACGAGATTGGTGGAGCCTAAGGAGTTAGAACCGATTGCCATTATAATACCTACGGCACAACACACTGAAATTTTGGTATTGAAACTAAAGGACTTAATTAATTTCAAAAAACTGAAAAAATTTAACATGTGTTATAGACACTTAAAAGAATGAAAACAAAACAAAAACTTAAAAACAAAACAAAATAGTTCATTTGTTATAAAAAAAATGTAAAAAAGAAAAATCAAAAAACTTCAAAAACACCTACTTCTTTTGAACAAATCTTGCTCTACGATCTTCTTGGCAACAAATGAAAACTTGCAAGTGCTTAGGAATAGCACAACAACCAACTTTGAATAATCAACGATCAGCCTTCAAGTCTATTCAAGGTTGTGCAAGCAAGAGAGAAAGTTCAGAAATGGAGGCAAAAAAACTTGCTTTTCATTCACAAATTGTTAAATGAGTATGTTTTACCTATTTGATGCCTTAGGAGACAACGATTAGGGTTAGAGGGAATATTTTATTGTTTAGAAGTCAACAAAAAGTCAAAAAGTAATTAAAAAAATGCAAAATTCGTTGAAAAACATGCGCCCTGGGCATTTGAAGTCACAGATTATGTCCGAGTTCGAACCGGAAATGACCAAAACGTATCCACAAGCGTTGTTTCATTTCCTGGTCGTTTCCACAGACCAAAAATTGATTCTTGCCCATATCCGACTCGTTTCCGTACCATATTCCATTTCATACCCGTATTAGAGGTCAATTATGGGTAACAGGAGAAATACTAATGTGCATAAAAAATTGTTTTTATGTGCATTTGTATGATTGAATCAAATAAAGCATAATGATAAAAGAAAGAAGGGTGTAATGGATAAATGATGAAGGTCATTAACTTTTTTCTTTGCAAACTTTCTAGCAATGGAGCATGCATTGTTGCTAAAGAATGGACAATGCCTTTTGTGCAGGAAAAGCAAATGCTTAAATTTGGATTTAAAAATTCATTTCATGTTTTTATTTTCCCAATTTGGTGCTAACACCAATTGGGAGGTGACATCTCACCAAAATTGTTTTGAGTCTGTTGTCTGTTAACCCCAAGTAGCTTCAGTAAAAAAAATTGAACAATTAGAAAAGTCAATAGATTTGTTGAATCAACAGGGAGACAAATTGCAAAATCCAAGAGGCTTGCGAAACCCTAGTAAATTACAAAAAGAAAAAACAAACCTTTGATTTTTTTGTTACATTTCTTATGTTGTTTTAGTCTGTGTACATTTCAATTCAAAAGCTAATTCACCTTTATTTATGAACAAAATATAATAGTTGCCAAAGAAGAAATTCTTGTTCGAATAAGGCTACAAAGGCCATAAAATTAATCTAGACCCCAAGACTTATTGGAATTTTTTTTAAAGCAATCTGATAGTAGACTAGTGTTCCACAAAGTTTCCTAATGAGGACGCGTCCCCTGTCAGGGATAGGTTTCAGGGACAGGGGGACAAAGGGTCTAAGTTTGAGGAGGGTGGGGGGACGATAGCAAGGGGCGGTGCTGATATACATATGGTACTTGAATAACTAGTTATAAAAAGATGTTTAAGAATTACATTTCAAAGTAAACTTTGGCAAATTAGTAAAATAGCAAAATTGAAAATACTAACATTTTAAATACTTGAATACTATTACTAAAAGACTAAAAGTAAATAAAATATTAAAATTTGACAAATGAAATTGTCGAATTTGAGATTTCTATTATAATTTATATCGAAAATATGACGTCACATCATAATATCATATCATAAAGATGATTACAATGAGTAGCATGATACATTGATATCAAAATGAGTACAAAATGCAAAAATGTAGTGAAGGGAGGCCTCTAATCATCCCCAAACTCCTCATCACTCGAACTACTAGAATCCTCGTGGTCAAGCTCTACCAAACTAACACCAACCAGCCCTGTATCTAAAGTTGAAACATCCTCATCAATCTGTGCTGGCTCCTTTGGCTCTACATCCCATCGTGTTGCAAGACTCTCTTTGTACACAAGTGTTTTGCGGTCAATGAAACGCAAAGCACTATGTACAGCCACAAGCTTCTCTACTCTCCTAGAGGTAAGTATGTTTCTCTTAAGAGAGTGGATGAAGCTATATGTAGACCAATTCCTCTTAACAGCTGAAGAACTAGAAACCTGAGATAACAATCGGATGGCTAGAGTGGTAGTCAAATATCCCGATCCATGGCAAGTCGACCACAAAATTGGGTCCTCTTGCGCCATAGTTGCCATATCCATCTTGGCCGCATCTGAATAAACCCTAAGAGTGGCAAATTTGGTCCACTCAGTGCGAATCATGTTGGCATCTACAGCATCATACATCCTCTCAATGCACCTGAAGAACCCTGCCTTCAACTCCGCATCCTCTATCAATGTCACTCTACCAGGCCTAGTCTTGTACCACGTAGGATTCACTGCATAGTCTGCCATGTGCAAGGGAGTGTTGAGCTTCTCCTATCTCTTGTGAATGATTGGCTGAATGTGCTCATGGTAGAATGCTAATGTGGAGTCCCTCTCTTGCACAACCACCCTTATCTGATCAAGCATAGAATAGATGCACTCGTACACCTCTCCAAGGTTAGGTGCATCCACATCCCCATAGCCGATAACCTAGAAAACTGGAGTAATGATGGAGACAATATATTTTGCATCACCCCAAAACACATCACTCTTCACCGTATCCTTCACCCTCCTCCTCTGCTCTGTCTTAGACTCGGCCCAACTATTCCATTCTGCTGTCATAACCATGAGTTGCAATGCCTCTTGCAACTCAATCATTCTCTCCAAGAGAATGAAATAGGAAGCATATCTCGTATCAGTAGGTTTCAGGAACTACTCCTTAGAGAAGGTCCTGAAGAGTGCATGTGATGTGTGGTGGTCGCAAATAAACATCTACACATCTCTCCCATCATTTACCACTGTTCTAATCCAGCCAATCTTCCCCATGTCCTTGAGTGCATTGTTCATGGCATACACACAACATGGAGTCCACCAAATATGCCTATAAGCTACCTCAACAAGTCTCCCCGCAACTTTGCACACGTGTTGCATTTGTCACTATTTGGACCACATTTTGTGGCCCAACTTCCTCAATAGCCTCCTTGAGGACCACAAATTGAAAATCAGCATCTTTGTGATGCCTTGAAACATCAACTACCTTAAGAAAATATGGGCCCTCTATACATGTAACCATGATATTAATGAGTGGACGATGGCTAATGTCCGTCCACCCATCCATGACTATGTTGCATCTTGTCTTAACCCAACATTCCTTTATCTATTGCATCAACAAATTGATCTTGGAATAGTTCTTATCCAAGATCGTGGTCCTCAATTTTGTCTCACCTAGTGGCACATATGATGGTCCTCCCATTGCCACCATTGATATCATGTCCTTATAATAAGGAGATCGGCAACATGAAATGGGATGCCATTGGCAAAGAAGAACTTGCCAATGGCATCATCTATGTCATCCTTGCGCTGCACATTAAACAAATCTGCTATGGGGTTACTTTGAGTTTGACTTTGCAATTTTCGTTTCCCCCTCCCCTCTCCTGCATAGGCACTGGAAGAAGAACCTGGTGTCCCTCCTATTCTTGTCTGCAAAGTATGGTTGGAAGTCTGTGGCTGGCTATGTTGAAGATGTGTCCTATGAAGCAAAGTAGTAGGCACAGGTGCAGTTGGACTATCATCAAGAACACCCCATAACTTATTTATTTCAGCTCTGTATTTGAGGTTTTCCGGTTTTGCCAAAAAAGAACATATCTCCACACATTTTCCTCTAATGAAAAGAAGGTGTGCATTAACTCTAGTGATGCTCCCAAACCACTCTACATCACAAAAGTGGCACTTCCACCTCCTTTTGCCACTAGATGCTGCCCCTGGCTTGCTTGGTAATTTTGCTGCAAACTGTCTGAGAGGGGATTTATGATCAAAAGGACCCCTAGCATACTCAGCCAATACTGTAGAAGGGCACTCTACAATACTTTATTCACTTACCATGGAACTAGTTTGGGCTTCAAGCTCAACCCCATGGTCAATCCCCTCAGCTTCAGGAGCATATTTAGTATCAGGATCACTATGAGAATGAACCTCATCCTCACTCATGTCATGAGAGCTCATTGTGACACTACAATAAACAAATAAATTCTATAAGTGCCAAGTTTCAGCCTAGTTTAACAAATTTTAAAACAAAATTTTAAAATTTGATGTTGAATCTTGATGGAAAGATGAAAAACAAACAATGAGCCTTGAAATGAGAATATGAATATGCATTTGCAGCCATGTTTATGAAATCATAATTATATTTTTAATCATAATTTCATAAACATGGCTGCAAATGCATATTCATATTTTCATTTCAAGGCTCATTGTTCGTTTTTCATCTTTCCATCAAGATTCAACATCAAACTACATTTTGAAAATGAATCTAAAAACTTAGAAAAAAAAAACAAAAAAATATTGAAAAAACTTCAAAACACAGCAATAAAAACCTACCTTGTGCTTGAAAAATCGTTCTAAGTTGGTGTAGAATGCTCCTCTTCTTCTTTCTCTTTCTCACCCCTCTTGCACTTGCAGCACCTCACTCTTTCATCCACTCTCCTCACTATTTTCTCTCCTCTTCACCTAGCTGTTGCAAAAACATGAAATGCAAATGTGAGCTAAAAAATAGGACTTAAGAGTGTTTCGTAGACTGTGTTTGGAGAGGGGTCCCACAAGCCTTTAGGGCTATGCCCAAGGCACAGAGTTCAAGGTGTTTTTAAGATTTTTTTTTTAAAAAAAAACCACTTTATCATGCTTTCCTGCGCAGGAGACAAATGGGTGTCCCCAAGACACTCAAGGGACGGCTAGGCCTCCTTGAGACGTCTCAGAGACATCCAGCCATCTCCCTCGTCTCCTCAAAGTCTCTTAAGTTCCGGCGCGGTGGCAGGACGGTAGGGGGACGTTTCTCAACCATCTCCAAGTCCCCGAAACGTCCCGGTCTTCAAAACGGCTTGATTTTGTTTGGGGGGAGGGGGGAGGGGGGAGGGGGGAGGGTTCGCGTCCCCATGGAACACTGGACATTCCTAGCAATACATTACATTACAATTTACAATCAATTCAATTGTTTCCTCCATTTTTCCCACCTTTCGAACACAAGGAAATACCAATGGATTTTGAACTTGAGACCTCGTACTCAAAGTGGAAGCATGTTACCACTGAATCACAGACTAGAAAAAGGGTTAGTGGCATTACAATATGAATAAATGAATAGCTTTTTGTTTTACTCTTATATGTTGCACGTGTAAGCCTTCTCCTTATTTAGGCCTTCTTGTGCATAAATTATAGCAGCTCCCTACCACGTGTTCCAATTTCTCTTATGATTCAGATTTTCATCAGTTACTATATGAAATAAGTTAATAGCATTATATTCTCCCATTACACATCCTCAGTGAAAAATTGTTTAACATAAATTGACATTATGCAAGAAAGTGACAGCACTTTCACTGATACCACAAGTTAATTAATAAATCAGCTTTCATTAAGAAATGACAATTAAAATTTGTGCTTGAAATCCTTTGATCTCAAGAACCAGCTCGATCCATGACTGCATACATCAAATATGAAAATGAAGATTTCTTTAACCTACATACCGATTAGAGCTGAAAAGATCTACACAGACAGCATACCTCAAAGATATTCAAGTACTGTGTGAAAAGAACTGGAAGGAAACATTCCCAGTCAATTGTAGGGCAGTTTTTTATGACACGACACATGATGGAAGCCCACTGAAAATCCCAGAATTGACATTTGGGCATTCCAGCCCATAGATCCAAGCCATCCTTTATCCAGTTGCTAGAAGATAAAAGAATATAAGATTACAAGTAGGAATGATATCAAAATATACAAAAACTAAGGAAGAAACAAAAGCAAAACTACTGTTTACTTGCCTATTATAAAAACCACAGTTGACTGGATTTGTTGGCAGAAACAACTGAAGAAAACCAACACCTTCCAATGATGAGTTATGCCATAAATTGTCCATAAGAGATCTGCACAGAAGAATCCTAAATTATACAAACCTGGAAGGTTATTACTATATTCAAGTAAAAAGTTAGGCCAGAACTAGTAGCAGCATGAATGTTATTATAGTAGAAGAATTGACAGAGTTTAGAAAACAGAGGTATGGAAGATGGGGAGAAAATGAATTGTTCCCTTGTCTATACAAAAAAAAAGTATAGCAAATAAGTACTTCAATAAATGAGAATCTCTAAGACCTTTCTATGATGATTCACAGAGATACTTTATTAACTTCTTTGGACACTAAGCAACAAAATGCATTTTCAAGACTAGTATATTATTATTGCATTTTGTCCAAATATTGACAAATATAGCACATATAGCCCTTTCCCAGTGATCACCTTCCCCAACCCCAGGCACTAACCTGAATAAACAGATGTTTAAGAAATATACCAAAAAGAATCCTTTGCTCCAAAACAGGAGTTGAAATCAATGTCTTTATTTATTTATCATTTATGTAAGAATTTTGATTTGAGGATCCAAACCTCACTCAAAAAGTTAGTGGATGTAACTTTAAAAAGTGCAAATGTCTGGTACAAGCAATCAACCTGAATTCTAGCCATATTTCTTCTGCAGAACCTGGTGGAAAAAACTTCCGACTGTAGTGAATTAGAGATTTCACTGCATCCAAATGGTTGCGCTTTAAGCTCAAACCCTCTGCACTTTGACACCTGTACACACAGAGAAAAATAGTATTACAATTACTCTCAAGTCTCAAAAACATAAAAGTATAGATGATAGTTCCATTCCTAAGTTACCGATTCATTTTTGGATTCGGGTATGGGTACGAGAATCTGGTACGGGATTCAGTCAAAAAAAAATTTGGGGTTGGGTACGTTTTGGATACGTTAATACAAAAACATATAAAAATAAAAAATATATACATATTTGCAGCAGTAATTAAGTTCAGAATACACCACCATATTAATAGTCAAATAACATAGCAAAAATACACCACCACTTTATACTCAAATATTAAAATATTAGTGATACTCAAATGTCAAATGTCATGATATAAAATTATAAATTAAAGTTCAAACATAAAAATGTAGTATTTACAATCAGTGATAATCCCTTTTTATTTTTGCAAATTATAAATGAGGTATATAAATATTTTATTTATTGACAATTTTTATTTTTGCAAATTATGAATATGAGGTATATAAATATTTTATTTATTGACAATTTTTATTTTTGCAAATTATGAATATGAGGTATATAAATATTTTATTTATTGGCGATTCTAAGTATCACTGTGTTTATATTTTCTAATTTATAATTTTGATTTTGACCATATATATATAATATAGCTGAACTTGTACTCGTACACAAGGATACATAATTTATTGGCAACATTTCCCGTGGAAAGAAGGAAAATGAAAAATAAAAATAAAAATCATAATGATTTACGAGGAAAGAAAATAGAGCAATATCATTTAAAAGATTTAGCATCAGAATATTGAGACAATCGAGTGTGTGATATAGAGAAGGGTGTGCGCGATATTTTACACACAAATTAACAATGGCGGAAGAAATTCCCCCGAAGCAGCAGATTGCCACGCAATGTGTGGGATTAGATTGCCACGCAATGTGTGGGATTGTCACTTTTTCCGTTCAAGCAGCCGGGTTCGGCCCAGGTTCAAACCGGATTCGCTTTTTTTGTACCCACAAAGCATTGATCATACCCTTCCCGTATCCACAGGCAAAAACTCGAATCCTCTCTGAATTCCTTTCATACCTGTGCTGTATCCCGTATCCGTACCATATCGTATCGTATCCAAGGGCTACTATGGACGAATTGGTAACTTAGTTCCATTCTATCACCTTAAAAAGAGACAAAATATATTTTAAACTACATTTTATTGAAATTATACAACCTCAATTAAACACCCATTTAGTGTCAATCATTCACAAAAAAGAAAATTAGAATGCCAGTGAGCAAAACATGATGTTTTTGAGCATGCCTTAGGAAACAAAAGCAATATAGCCCCATAATACTATTGGTGTAGGCTTTTATTTTCCTAGTGGGTTAATTTATTTTCCCTTAGTTATAAGTTCTTCCCACACTTTTATAAAGCTTGCTTAGGATAATAAAGTGAGTTTATCATTTAAGAACTAAGAGACAAAGCGATTAGTTGACTCCACCCTTTAAAGGTGGAGTATTTACTTTTTCATCACTTTATTTAATATTGGTGGTTAGTGGTGGTCAATTCTTATTGGTTCATTTGTCACATCCATCCTCTCCTTAGTTCTATATAAACTCACTAACTAGCTTGTATTTTTCATCTTAAAGATCTTAATGCAATTTTGTCATTCAAACATTGCATATCTCTCGGAGTTACTGGTTTGCATTATTTATATTTTTCCAGTTTACATAGCTTTGAATTTCTCTTAAAAAGTTTATGGAGTTATTCAATCTATTTTAGATTTCTAACATGGTATCAAAGCTTCTGTTTTGAGAAATCTAAGTTCTTAGATTCCTAATTGAGAGATTGATATTTTCATGTAAAAATATTGTCAATTCCCGTATGCTCTTCTCTTGCGTTTTGAACAATCTAGAGAATTAGAAAGGGTTTGCAAAGATTTAATAACCTCTTCATATTGCAAGTGTTTTGTGAGATATGGGTGATTGCAGCATTTTGAGTTATATTGGCAATATTTTTGACTATTCCAATGTGTCCAAAAGGCTCGAGAAAGACAAGATTGGCTTTTGTTTCATCCAACAAATTGGAGATCGTTTGATATAGTTGCAACCAAGGGTTTGAAGCTCAGATCTAACGACAGGTTTTTAAAAGAGCATTTTCGGTCAAAAAGGACCTTGCCATTGCATTCAAGAAGCCGAGGGGACAAATTTTGACATAAAATTTGCTTTCGAGTTAGGAGCTACCAAGGTAAAAAAAATTGCCAAGAGGGCCATATGGCCCCCTCAGCGCAACAATAATATTTAAAATTTTCAAAAAAAATTAAAATAAAATAAAGCACTCAGCGCTTTGTGTTAAGTGCTTAAGCGCCACACGTAAGTGCTAGTGCTGAGTATTAAGCTTAGTGCTTAAAGCGCTACAGAGGAGGCCGCCAGCAGCTTGGCCTACGGCCATAAAAACAACCGCAGATTATAGCCGCTCACGATATAATAACTGCGACCACTAGTTAGCAGCAGTAACCGCCACATTAAACCACGACATCGGCATAATTGTGACCAAAATTGCGACAAAACTCTGCAAACCGCCAATTGTCATCCACCAAACCACCACCATAGAGACACCCAAACACCACTAAAGCACTATCACCCACAAGTCGCTAGGGGGCCACCAAGGCCCTCCAATAGGCCAAATTGGGCCTTTTATCAAACTTGCATAACTTTTCACCACAACGTTCGTTTTCCAAAAACAAGATATCATTGAAAAGTTGGAGACAAGCACTTTCCATCTATAGAAGTATTGAAAAGAAACTTTTTCATTTTCTAATAAATATTGTAGGTTGAAGTTGTTTGTTGCAAATTTCTTCAAAAATTCACAACTTTCGCCCAAAAGCTTTGTTTTTCGGAAATAAATAGGCATTGAAAAGGTATTGAAGAGCACTATATAGCTATAGGGCTAATTTTTCCAAATTTTGTCTCAAGTTCATTTTGTATCAGAATTTGTAATTTTGTCCATTTTGGGCCTATTGAGCATTGTATGTTGGAAAAAGCTTTGTAAACGCACTAAACTATGTCACGTCCCCAATGGCCCTAAGCTCTATTTTCAAATTACAGTGGGAAATAGTGATTTTTAACATTGAGTCTAAATTTAATATATATTTAAAATAATATTATATTCTATAATAATTATTATTTTTAATTTAATAATAAATAATTCAAATTGGTCCTAGCCGACCCATTTGGGAAGGCACATATGCTAACGTATATATTTGCATAGTTTGCTTTCAGGAGATCATCACGATTGGACGCATGTCTTGTTGGTCGCACAGAGACGAAAACCTTTGTATAATCCGCCACCAGGTGAGACACAACCCTCAACCTAGCGATCGTGAATTCCTATTCATAGCTACTAATTTATGAAAATCTAATCCTCTACTTTTCGTTGCAAATTGGGTCATGATCGTCATATGTGGAAGGAGTGCGGGGTTTAAGCATTTGTGTGGCGGAGCCTTTGGCTCGCGCCACCATCATAGCAGTGTTCGATATTGCTCCAGACACGAAGAGGCTAACAGGCAAACACGGCATCATTGAGGAGGCGATCAACACCATCAATCATTCAAGCCCGCACTATTGGCTTTGAACACAATTCCGGTTTGATTTGGCATCGGTCGCATCCTTCCAAAGGTTCCACGTGACCCTCTGTGGAATGGTGAGGCGCCACTTCCAAGCGCCAAACTCATCGTTTGATCATTCTAACACCAGACAAGGGTGCTTAAAATTTTGGCAGCACACATTGCAATCCAAGCCTAGCAACGACTAGCACTTATTTTGCATATCAGTTGAATACAAGCATTTGAGAAATTCAAACTGAGGCGTCATTGCTCTACGATTGGTGTTCATATATCATTGTTGCGCCTTTACAATTGGCTTATATTTTCATAGTAATTATTATCATTGCTACAATCAGTCTTAGCACGATTTGGCATCTATCAGTGAAACCGGGTAACTTGAGTCTCTTTCATGGTTATTATGAATTAATCCGCATTCAATGTTTCCAGATCTGAAAGTGTTTTTGCAATTGGGACATTCATTATTTTATGTATTTGCTATCAATTGCAATCATTGGGAGTAAACTGGAACCTTCTAGTTATCTGTCTGAGATCTACCATTATTGCCATCTATTTAGATCTCGATGTAAATTTAATTTTCTGGTTATTACTACTGCTGTTTGTGTGCAACCTGTGCTTGGTATTTTACAAACTATAAAGTGCCAACCTTCTATTATTTGAGGTGGCTGATTTTTTGATACTAGTGAAAAGGGTGGGAGTGCATTTTGTTTTCTTTTATGATCATTTGAGGATTGTATCATGGGTTTTTCTATTCACCCTTTGTGATAATCTTGGATAAGGCTAATTATGAGTCTTGGGAAAAAGGAGTTCTAACCCATCTCAGATGGCTCAAACTTTTGCCTTACCCTTTATGGGCTCATGCCTAAACCAGAAACAACAAGAAGGAAATCAGTATGGGGTAATAAAATTGATCATGTATTAGGATTGATTGGTTCTCATATTGATAATGACACTATGTGGGTTATAGTGGACATTGAATGTCACCGCACACTCTAGACCAAGACTTGGGAGATATTTGGAGACCCTCATGTTTCTCCATTCCTAAATGATCCTACTTCAGATTGCCTCATTCCAATTGATGATGCAGATAATATACCCTTGGATAATACTACTTTAGAGGAGCTTGAGTATTTTGCAAGTCTTGAATGTTCAGATGACATAGAGACTTCTCTTCTTAGTTCTCATCCTCATATTGATATCTCATCAAAAATGTCTATTGCAACTTTAGATTCTAGAGATGCTTCTTTGGAAGCTTCTAGTGATTCATTGCAACAGGATCATTTGTCTTTTGGATTCAGTCCATTGGCACCAATTTCTACCAAATATCTCTTGTTTGTTTGTAGAGTCCCTCATTTTGGATCTAGATGACATCCTCCTAAGTTGTGCTTAAGGGGGTCTGTTGGTGTAGGTTTTCATTTTCCTACTGGGTTAATTTATTTTCCCTTAGTTATAGGTTCTTCCTACACTTTTATTAAGCTTGCTTAGGATAATGAAATGAGCTTATCATTTAATAACTAGGAGATAAAGTGATGAGTTGTCTCCACACTTTAAGAGTGGAGTATTTACTTTTTCATCACTTTATTCAATAATGGTGGTTAGTGGTGGTCAATTCCTACTTATTGATTTTCCACCTCCATCCTCTCCTTAGTTCTATATAAACTCGCTACCTAGCTTGTATTTTTCATCTTGCAAGCTCTTAATGCAATTTTATCATTCTGACATTGCATATATTTTGGAGTTGCTGATTTGCATTATTTATGTTTTTCCAGTTTATGTAGCTTTGAATTTCTCTTAAAAAAATTCTTGGTTTATTCAATCTATTTCAGATTTCTAACAAATACACATTACAAGAGATAGAGTTGACCAATTTTCTAAAAGGAAAATAGAGCCATAATCACAACGAGAGACCGGAGTGAAACTATTGAACAACTAAAATAGGAAAATTAGCTATACGAGCCATCCTAATCATATTCCTGTTCATGTGTGTTTATGTTTATACCTGAGGATAAAATTTACTGTGTAAATTCAAAGCTTTTATGAGGTTACAGCCCTACTCCCAGGTATATCAATTGATTCTATCACATTAAAAATGTTGTATAACAGACCACATGGATTGACTAACAAAAACAGTGGTTGGAAATCAAAGTGATATAACAATAAACTTGATCAAGAAAACTAGGACCTTCCTATAATCATCTAACAGATGTTCAGTAGAAGAGGGAAATAATAACAGCCTGATGAAGTCCTAAAGTAGGAGGGTCAGAATTATTGGCAACCTGGACTGCATTAATGATTACTCCCACTTCCACTTCCAAGTATATCAACTGACTCTATCAAATGAAAGATGTGGTGTTAGTCAACAGACTACATAGATTGACTAACAAAAGATTGATTAGAAATCAAAGTGATAAAGACAACTTGATAAGGAAAGAATTAAGACATTCCTATGATCATTTGACCGAGGTGCAATTCAGCAGAAAAGCAAAATAATAACAGCCTGATAAATAAGTCCTAAAGTAGGAGAGCCAGAATTATTGGTAATCCACACTGTATTAATGATTACACTTTCCCAATAAAATGTTGGAAATATTGTCATTGATGTCAAAGGTACAAAGACGAAGCTTGCTAAAGGAGATTGGTGGATATTGCCATCATTGAGTCAAGGTAAAATGAGAAGATGAGCACAATTGAAGATAACACATTTTGAAAGAAAGAACTGTTGGAAATGTTGTCACTGATGCCAAGGTAAAATCAATGTTGGAACATATGAATCAGATTAGAGCATCATAAGTTTCATTATGTAAAGACCTAAGCAGATCACATAGGATTCAGAATGCAAGACTTAAACAGATCACCATAAAGTTCAAGGTTGCTGGTTCAAAATACATTCAGATTTATTAATGTTCAGAACATTCAGATTTATTAATGTTCAGATTGAAGATACGCCTCATCTCCAAGTGCAGCTATAAGATAAAAGTAAATAAAACAAGAGTTGCTAATTTGTTAACAAGCCAAAATTGTCTTATTCAAAGATATAGGAGGTGATATGATTTTTAGTTAAGTAACTTAACAAAAAACAGAAACTATAATCCAAAAAGCAACGATGGAAAAAGAAAGAATAAAAAATAAAGAGAAAGCAATATAAAGACAAAATTAGGAAAGAGACAAAATTCAGAAAAGACAAAATAAGAAAAAGTCAAAAGCAAGCAAAAGCTATTACGATTTGTCTCTTAATGAAAAGGTACGTCTAAAGGAAATGATAGTTCAAATAAACAAATACGTCTCTTGAGAAGATATAATAAGAGAGTTGAGATTTTCTGAGTGTTGGGTGAGTGTAATAAATGTATATTATCTGAAGAATATAGAGAGAAAAAATAAGTGGTGGAATAAATGATATATCTCTAATCTTAAACGGGTGTGTTGTGGATTTTATTGAACATCATTTATGATAGAGAGAAGAAAATGAATATCATTTATAAGTACGGATTGAGTAGCTGTGTGTGAATAATGAATACTTTCTGAGCATTTAAAAAGAAAAAATCATATACACAGCAGCAGGTATATGAATATGAGTTTACAGATAAAAGAATGATTTCAAGCAGACTTTTGTGAAGGAAATATTATAGTGTTGTTGTATGTGTTGAAAATTGGGAAGAAGCAGATATACAGAGTATATATACAGATTTTTGAAGCATATTTAAACAGATTTATGGCGCATATTTGAGCAGACCTGTGAAGGATTTACAAGTAGATTGAAGTAAACGAAATATATATATGAAGACAATCAAGTAAAAGCAAATAGAAGTGAAGCAGACCTCGTATCTAATTTGAAGCAGATTTGTGAAGGAATTTAAGAGCAGATTTATGAGAGTGTCTGAAGCAAAGGTGTGAAGAAGATTGGAATAAGAGGAAACATACAGATCTGTGATATAGAAGAGAAGTTCATGCATACATAGAAGAAATCTATGCAGAGATAAAGGAGAAGATTGTGTGAATAATAGAGAAGATTATATCAGATTTGTAAGAAGAGTGTTTGAGCAGAATTGTCCATCATCCGTTGAAGAAGCAACATTGAAGGTGGAATATTATCATTCAAGTTATCATTTTTGCTAAGTTGGTGCTTGGCAAGTAGGAGTTTGGTGCTCCTTGTAGGTTTGTGCCTACTAAACCAGCATTAGGGGTTGAAGCTCCTTGTAGGTTGGTGCCTACTAAACCAAGATTAAGGGCTGGTGCTCTTTGTAGGTTGGTGCCTACTAAACTACATACTTGGTGATTCAAGTAGGTTGGTGCCTACATTCATTGTAAAAGTTTATATAATTCATAAAGTACATTATTTGTACTGTGGTTTTATCCCACAAGGGTTTCCACGTAAAATATTGATGTCAACTTGTTCATATTGTGATATTCTTGCATAGTTGATTTTGTGTTAGAATTGGAAGTTGATAAAGGTTGTAAAAGGTAAAAGTTTATAGATATATTGATTCACCCCCCCCTCCCCCTCTCAGTATATCTTTGTGCTCTTCATAAAACAATGTTAAAAGGGTATTGTAATTCCATGTAACAAGAGTGCAATACTACTCGTAAATAACAAAATGAGAAAGCTTTTATGGGGCAGACATTCTTAGAAGACAAACAAAAGAATGAAATAACAATTCAACTGAGGGCCAAACCAACAGTGCCTATCACATGTCAAAAAACTAGACCCATATAGACAACAATCAAAGAAGATAATCATGGCCCTATAAGCACATGGAATGTGGATTGTAAACTTAAGCCTTGCACCCGTTTTCTTCAATTAGTTGCTTTTTAGTTTAACAAGGTATTGTAATGTTTCACGGATAACAGCTCAATCAGAAATGCTTGATCTCCCTCTATGCAAAAGAAGTTTTGACTCTAGCTCCTATCTTTGTGCTTTGGTTTATTTACGTATAATACAGCTAAATTCTGCTGATAGACAGAAAGATAAGAATAAATAAAAATAATGTGGTGGATGATTAAGATTGCGTTGACAGAAACCAAAAAACTACTTCCTCAATATTCCTACAAAATGCTGGAAGAAAAAGCTAAGACCGCATTTTTATGAAGAATGTAAAGGACCTGATAATGGGAGAATTACAATGGTAATCATGTCAAAGAAATACTTTCTCAATCACTGTACCTACAAAATCCATCACACAAAATTTCCTTCTAGCAATCTACCTTTTACATCATTGCTGCTGATGTTCATTCGATATTTTTGAGAGGATAGATTGTAGGGATGTAATGTCCCCTTCTTTGACCTAGGTGTTCGGGAAGGACCCCTTAGCCTATTTCTTTCCCATAGGCTAATCCCGGGGCTTAGATAGGGAATATTTTAATTAATTAATTTAAGTTGTCTTACATTATTAGTTTCTAGATAACTTTAGTTTAATTAATTATTTTATTTAAAAGATGACCATGTGTTTTAAATTGACTTTTCACAGACCCAAAGTGAATTAAAAATCAAAAGAGTCACTTTATGCAATTTAAAAATAAAGGTTCTTGAAAGTTCACTTGCAGGATATAAAAGGAGTTGCAAAAAGGAAAAAAGATCATCTTTGGTCATTTTAACATTCCTTATTGTGAAGTTTGGACTACATGTTCAATGTCAACCCTAGGATGGAAACCCTAATAGTATTTGACTTCAAAGATGAAAGATTTCTTCCTAGTCAAATTGGAGGTGGATTCAAGCAAAATTCATAGTTGAGCTTCCAATACAAAGAATTGTTCCATATTAGGAGAGTTGCCGATAAAGGAAATTTATTGTAAATTTTGCATTCAAACAATAAATTATAGAGTTGAGATTATCTCTGGTTCGAAGCACTCGAAAGATTATTTTATAGCAGTATATTTGAAACACCATTAGCAAAGAAGGATTTATCAATCATTTATTCTAATCAATTCACTTTGGAAACCCTTGGAAATTTGGACGCCTCTCCTTATGCAACTCGTGAACCTTTGTAAGGCATCACAAGTGGGGTTCATTGGAGGTTGAAGGCACATGGTAAACAAAGAAGAATAAATAAATAGAAAGAAAGAATCAACCAGAATGATAGATGCCACAATAACGATCAGGCAAATTAGGGTCACGCGAAACCAAATAGGGATCATTGAAAGGTTGTGGCCGCCATTATATCAGTGATAATTGCGCCCTTTGAGATCTTCCCACCCATTATGCACGCAGAGCATAGCGCAAGGGCTTTTCAAGTAGGGAAAATCGTGATTTAAAAGATGTGTTAGAGCGCCTAATCTCCAATCATGGAATGAGAAAGGAAGTGTTAGAATTTTAACAGTTGAATCAATGTCATGCCCCTGCCAGGGAATATGATCACAGCATTAATAAAACTGGAAAAAGGAAATAAGGCAGCAATGCCTCTTAATTAAACAATATCAGTGATACTTTATGTGTCATGCCCCACGTAAGGGTTCACAGCATTCATAAAATCACAGCACTTAATGATCACCACTTATATCCTAGGCTCATTAAATTAACAAAAGGTTGATTAACCTTATTAGATTAAAGTGTATCATGGGAAGCAACATTTACAAAGGAATATAATTAACAATAACAAAGGTTTTAAAGGCAGCGATGGGTTATGAAGGGGTGTGTCCCTTTTCCAAGGTAATGGTGTGGGTGAAAAGATGTAACTTCCCCCTCCCCCAAATGGAAGATATTAAAGGAAGAAGAAATCATTTGTGGGAGGCATCGATTTGGATAAGGCAAGCAGATTGGAAACTAAGAAGTGGAAATCAGAATCAGAAATATATTGTAGGAATTTATTTTAAGGATAAATCTGAGTAATAGGTAGCATTATAAATGCATATAAATATGTGTTCTTTTCATTGTGACAATTACAGAAAATTAATGATCTTGTGAACAATCTATATGCCTCTCTTTATTATATGGTGATAAAGGTTCATATAATAATCAATTTGGAATTAAGTAGAAATGATTGCAAAACAGGAAGACCGATCAACCTTTCGAGTTCACGAGAGGTGAAGGCCTGACAGACCCACCATCAAGCACGCCACCCATAGGGGGTTAAGCCTCATGAGCCGGGAAGCATATGTGTGCTCCTAGGCTTGGTGGAAGGGAGATAGTCTTCATGCTCTTATCAAGCACGCCACCCACAGGGGATTAGGCCTCATGGGCTGGGAGGCTTATTAGTGCTCCTGGGCTTGATCAAGGAGGACAGCCAGCCTCCAAGGTGGACTGAGGGGTGGAAGGGCGGCCCACCTTCCATGCTCTCGCAGTACAAGGATAACTATCTTTGAGACTGCCGTTTGCGAGGTTTCTATCAAATTCTTAATATGGTTATTATAAAAATATGTTAGGATGATCATTAATACTATCGATTTCTAACTCTTATGGATAATAGTTGTCCTCATGGATTATGTTGGAAACTAACATTGTTGCAGGACCTAAACTAGGATTTATATCTTATAAAGGGCATTTCAATTGGTAAATTCAAATCTTAAATGTATTACATTCTTTGATTGAAATTGTGGTTTTAGGGAAAAATCTAGGAATATCCCAAATAAGGGGACATTACAGTCAACATTTTTGTGGAAGCCTCCAAAACACTCTGTCCTGGGTGTAGCAACTGCTATTGTCACCATTGAGGCCATGCCAACAGGTTATCTAGTTGCTGCTCATTTAAGGTTTGTATACAGAGTTAATACATTGCTGTACCAGGGTGCTGTATGAGGTCTTAGAGTGAGGCGTGAGAAATACAGTTCAGCCAAGGAAGCATTAACAGACCTGCACAGTGGTTGTATATCAGTTTATTCCTCCAAGTATAATATTAGACCTTCAAGCCAGCAATCAGATTAATGTTTCCATGTAACAAGTTGTCCAATTTACATAAGGTCAGAGTCTGTGACTTAAACTCTGGTTTTGTATTAAATCTCTGCTATTTGTTAATCATTGAAATCTGAAGCTTAGGCAGAAATTAGATGTTGTGATCAGCTATAGTCCATGTGTGCAGTAGTTAGTGTTATCCATTTCATACTAATTAAAATCCATGCATGAAATTTTGTCAAACATTTATACAACATTCCTAAGAAAATTTGCAAAACAAACAAACATTTCATAAACACAAAGAGTCTTTACAAGGGAAAAATTAAAGAAATCTTCTCCCAAGACAGTCAATTAAAATGCATATTCCAACAGACTGTACATCGAGTGATTCTGCTATGACCCTATCTTAGCAACTAATTTTGAGCACCATAGTTTGTTTAGGATTCTTTGTGAAGGCATCTGGCGTGTGAGTAATGGAGGCCTTTCTCAATGATTGTACTGAACCACTTAGTTGTGTAATGTCCCTTTTTCAAGATTTTATATACTCTGTAATTCTTTTGTGTTTCCTTTCTATGCAACACATGAACAATTATGAAATACTGAACAGCAGTACTGAAAGACCAATATATGTCATTGAAACCCTCGCATATCAGATATTAATACTATGACAGCGATCTGAATACTGTTAAATACTGTTGCAAATTACAGCAGAAAACCCTTACACATGGATTGTTCAGAATAACACAGATGAACAGCAAAGAAAACATTTATTATTCACTAAACTGAAGTGATCAACTCCCAACTAATACCGCACTTAAAAGCTGACAGCAGTACGGCTGGGTGCAAATGATACAGCTGCGACTTAACAATGCTGCAACTGGCGGCAGCAGAAAGGGATATGGCTAGAAGCATCAAAATGGTATAGCAGTCTATGGAGTGGTACAACCATAGATGCAGATTGCAGCACTAAGGAGTAATTGCTGTGCAGCAGCAGATACAAAGAATTTTGCAGAACAGCAGCAGCCTTATTTAAAATTCACTTTCTTTGACAATCCTCCAAAATGCTCCACCAAACTGAAACTGAAATGCACAACTTATCAGCACAAATGTTATTCCTTGATGAAATCACCTCAAAGAGACAAGAGGGTTTTCATCCTCTGAATTCCTGCACACTAAGGGTTTTTGTGCTAAGGTGAGAAGATGAACACAAATGCTCAAGCTCTAATAAAATGGTTTGATTTCAATAAAGACGGACAACTTCTTTTGAGCAATTATCTTCCTTTTACAAGTTCTTTTTTGACCCTTTTAATTTGAATTTCCTCTTCCCTTCAAAAAAATTTTAATAAAATATTACATAAGGCCTTATAATGTCTCATTTAGACAACCACTTTATTAACTTTATCTCCATAGCTCATAGGAAATAAAGAAATGGGTCCCCAATTAATTTAGTTAGAAAAGGGAACATGACAGTCCACCCTTCCCAAAATTGCTTATCCTCAAGCAATGCAAGTTCAGCAGTTCTGAATTTTCCTGAATGGCAATCTCTATAATACTAGGATCCCAAATCATCATTGATAGTTGCTGAATCCATGTCCTCAATTCCTTATGTGATGTAGTAGTATCTTTCAACTGTATAACTTTTGTTGAGGTCCGTTCATATAGTTCTTGTGCAGGCTTCTCCATTCCTCTGTGTTGCATACATTTTGCCTTTCTTATTCTTAAATTGCTTTGCTTGATGATTCAGTCCCTTGCAAAGCTCTTGTAGATTTCTTAGACATGCCCAACTTGGTTGTGTGTTTTGTTTTTGCAACTTCTAATTCTCCCAAAAGCTGCCTTATGTGAAAAATGAACTCATAATTCATAACAGTGTACTAGTTGAATGGCCTAACAACATTTCTACCCTATGTTTAAAATGCTTTGTTACACGAAAAATTTCTAGAAACTAGTTGATATAAATTTCTAACATTTCCTCCTCATTCATGGGCTTTCCAAATCACCATTCATTGGTTAATTGAAAGCAAACAAGGTGGTCTCTGCCTCGGCCTAGAGTGTGGAAACTATATTTTGATGGCACTCCCATGGTAACCCAGGGCTATCTGGGGCTAGGCATGTTATTTGGGATCATGTAGAAAAGGTGCTAAAAGCTCCTACAAGAAAACTTAGCCTGAGGACAAACAACAAAGCTGAAGCGGAAGCTCTTTTATTGGGGCTCCAAATGGTCAAAGCCTATAGTATTGATAATGTAATTGTTGAAGGTGACTCAATGGCAATCATTTTGTGTCTAAGAAATAGGCAATCTAATAACTAGAAAATCATGAATATTTTGAAGGGTGCTTGGGATATATTAGATTCTATCCCTAATTACTCTATACAACATTGCTATAGGGAAGGCAACATTTTTGCGAACTGCCTATCAAACAGGGTATCAATCAAGTGGAAGACTCTACAGTGGTCAAGGACATTTCATGGTGGCTAAAGTTGCCACCCATTATTAATGATGATGTCCCTTCAAGTTAATTCACATCCCCACTCATGGCGACTACTAGATTCTTTCATATGTGTTTTCATTGCTTGTTGAGGGGTGGTACGAGTATTTGCTCTTGCTCAAGTGGGCTCTCAATTTATGACTATGTTTGGAACTCTCCAACAATAAATTTTTAGGATCATCTATAAAGTGGAGTCTATGTTGTCGGAGTCAACGTTACACCTGCAATCGTCAATCTGGTAGATGGCTTTTAGGGGCGAGACCACAGCGTCACAAATGACGAAAGTGTTCTTTTTCCAAAATGATTAAGTAATGGAAGCTATAATTGAGATTTTAGGAAGGCATTTTGATGAAGGTGAAGCTAGGTATCAGGTAAATACTGAAATCTCTTCTATGTTTGTAGAAAATCTCTTAAGATTAACAAGGAACAAAGAGCTCTCAAAGGATCTATGTAAATATTTCATTTGGGAAAAGCTTAGAGTTGGTTTGGAGCAAGAGGTGGATAAAATGTCAACTGAAAAACTTGTCTCTCTTCCAATCTTGGGTAATGAATTCTATGGGCTTGCCTTTGTCAATATGATAAGGAGAATTGAAGAAAGGTTGGAGAAATTGGTTCATGAGGTGGCAAATATTCAAGGTTTTCTCAACTCCGAGAAGGGGATGGAGGTCTAAACTCCTGGTTTTGATGTGCTCGACCTTCTTAGACTAGTAAAGTCTTCTCCTCAATCGGAGACATTCAATGTGGCAAAGGCTGAGAATTTAGTCAATTTCTGGCAAAGAGGATTGTACTAGTAAAGTTGGAGGAGGGCTCTTATGGTGTTGATGTAGGTGGTCTTATTTAGTTTGTTGTGAGTCTTGGGTTGCACTCATTTTGTTTTTCCAGCTGGTGCTCTTTAATGTATGTTTTTATATATGTATGGGGTCTTTCTGCTATTAAAATCAAGAGGGGTTTGTGGTTCACAGTAGTGTTTATTGGCTTTAATAATTTATACGCATGGGTAGTTGTATATGTCTATTGTCAATCTTTGGGTCCGGTTATGGTCTGCTCAATCTCCCACCCTTTGGGACATACTACATAATCTTCTAAATTTTTTATCTAAATATGTAGGTGAGTGTGAAGAGCCCAGCTGGCTCCAACTCAAACCCCTGTTTAAACTGCTTGGTTTTATGTGTTTTGTTTGTTTTGAGAGAAATGTAGACAGAAGTAGAAGGAGCGCAAAGCATAAAAATGCAAATAATACTGAAATTCCTGAAATTATTGAGCAACTACAAGTCTAATTAAGGTCTGGCAATACATACAAAGAGATTACACAGAAATAACGTACCCGGAAACCTCTAGAATAATTAAATAAGAAAGTACAGAGTATGCTAGGCAAAGTGTGCTGAAACTGGTGAAATACTACCTCTGGACCTCAAATCTGCTTTCTCCCACGCGGTAGCTGGTGAAAAGGAGCTGCGAAGGTGGGACGCCCATGAAGAAGCAAAGAAACAGTCAGAATGAAAGGCGTTTTGGCCTCCTGGTTCACATGTCCTTCCTGAAGAAACACGCCTTTTGCAAGATTTGGTACGGCTTCCACAAGTGATGGTATGGCTTAACCCTCAGCAACAAACTGGAGCTAAATGAAAGATGAAAATGGCGATCCACAAAAGAAACCCTCTCCTATAACTGAAAACTGGTACAATGCACAAAGAAACTCTGATGAAGCAAAATGAACTTCTGGATGAAGCTCCCACAATGGCAATCATTCAACTAGTGTCTCACAGCCTCACAATCACAGATTCAGTGAAGAATTCTCACTCTTCAATGAAGTTTTTCCTGAAACCCTTGTCCTCAGACAAAATCACAGAAAAGATGAAAGTTGCAATGTCAAATAATCATAAGTGAGGTCGACTTGCAACCTTTTGCCTTATATCTCCTCAAAAGCACGACTTTCAAGAAATGTATACCATTTGCCTTTTGCCTTTGTTTTAAAATACATTTAAATGTATTTTAATTAATTTCCATAGTTGGACACTTTAAGTGATTTAAATATCACTTAATAAAGTATTTCATCACTTTATAAAGTATTAAGTGGCGTTTTACTTTATAAAGTCAATTTGACTTTATAATAAATCATTTAAGTTAATTTAATAACTTAACCACCAAAATACCCATAACTTCTTCCCAACTCAGTATTTTTCCGTGTCGTTAGAAGCTAGGGAACACTGAACTCCATATGCCTGTACTTAAACCAATACTAAAGTGAAAGGGGTGGGAATGGCAATACCCACCAAAACGGTCACTGACCCCCTAACCAGATCCTGTCAGCCCACGAGGGTCCAAGAAATAGGCAACTCCACTGCTCCTGAATATTGACTAGAGTGGGGACATTACAGTCCGCCCTCCCCGAATTTTGCTTGTCCTCAAGCAAACTCAAAGCTAGATGTTGTAGAATTATGTCACTCTCCCAAGTAGCATCCTCTGTCGGCAGATCTTTCCACTTAACCAGATATTCCCCAAGAACCCACCCCTGTAGAGGACGCTCTCTGAACTCCAGAATGGCCTCAGGTACTAAAATCAACCTCCCCTCATCATCCAAGGGTGGTAGGTCTGCAAAAGGAACTATGTGTTGTCCCAATGCCTTTTTGAGGCGTGATACATGAAACACATTATGTACCCTACTGTCTGCCGGTAAATCTAACTCATAAGCCACCTCACCAATTCGCCTGACAATGGTAAATGGCCCATAGTAGCATGGCTTGAGTTTCTCTAAGCCCCTCTTCCTAAGAGTGGACTATCTGTAGGGTTGAAACGTGAGGTACACCAAATCACCAACCTCAAATGAACGCTCAACACTCCTCTGATCCGCATACTGCTTCTGCTGATTCTGAGCCCTCTGAATATTCTCTCAAAGAGCTCTCATAATATCTTGGTTCTCCTGTAACAGATCACCAGCACTCGGTACTCTGCAATCGCTCAGTAGCAAATCAATGAAACTCGAAGCATCATAGGCATATAATGCTCAAAAAGGTGACATCTGGATAGACATGTGGTGAGTGGAATTGTAGCAGTACTCACAAAGATATAACCACTTCACCCAAGCCTTATGCTGTCCAGAAATATAATTCCGTAGGTATCCCTCCACCCATTTGTTGACAATCTCAGACTGCCCATCTGTCTGGGGGTGGTAGCTAGTACTCGGAGTCAGTTCGGTCCTACAAAGTCTGAATAACTTCTGCCAGAAATTACCCATGAACCTGTTGTCTCTATCGCTAACAATACTCCAAGGTAACCCATGTAACCTAAATACCTCTCGAAAGAACAAATCTGCCACCTGTATGGTTGAGTAAGTAGTAGTGATTGGGAAGAAATGTGCATACTTCGTCAATCAATCAACTACCACAAAAATGTTGTCTCTACCCTGAGCTTTCGGCAAGCCCATAATGAAGTCCATCGACACGCATTCCCACTTCCCCTCAAGAATGGGAAGTGGCTGTAGTAACCCAGCAGGGTAAGTATGCTCTTGTTTGTTCTGCTGACAAACAAAGCACTCCCTGACATACTGAAGAACATCTGATTTGAGACCCTTCCACGTGAATCTCTCCCGTAACTGCCTGTAGGTCTTAAAGTACTCGAGATGACCAACCATGGGTGAATCATGAAGAGTCTTTAAAACCTTGTTCTTCACCTCAAAACCTGGGACTAAAAATATTCTCCCTTTGTAAATAATAAGATCATTCACACCAGAGTACCTGCTATCCTATATATTCCCATCAATGATGCCAGAAGCCCACGGATTCTTGGCATACTTTGCTAATATCATGTGACTCCAATCCTCTGAAATCACTGCAATGGAGCTCAAGTTCTGTCGACAAGATAATGCATCAGCAACTACGTTCTGTGTCCCTTTGACATAAGCAATGCAAAATCATATGACTGTAGTTTGCTAACCCACTTCTGTTGTCTCTCGTTCAAGTCTCGCTGCCCAAGGAAATGCTTCAAGTTGTTATGATTATCTTGACACAAAATTTGCTACCAACTAGATATTGCCTGAATTTGGCCATAGCATGCATGATAGCCAACATCTCCTTGTCGTAAATACTAAAGCTCCTCTCAGGACTCCTTAGCTTCCTACTCTCAAAAGCTATCAGATGACAATCCTGCATGATTACAGCACCAATACCTTCTCCACTAGCATCACAGTGAAGCTCAAACGGCCTGGTGAAATCTGGTATGGCTAAGACTGGACAAGTAGTCATTAGATGTTTGAACTTCTCAAAACACTCCTGTGCTAGAGGTGTCCAAATGAAAGCTCCCTTCTTGGTCAAATCTGTTAGTGGTGCAGCATGCCGCGAAAAACCACTGACAAACCGACAATAGAAAGCGCATAAACCTACAAACCCCCTAAGCTGTGTCAAGGTCTCCGATGTAGGCCAGTCAACAATGGCACGAACTTTATCTGGATCCATACGAACACCCTCTCCGCTGATAATGTGACCCAAGTATAAAAGTTCCTCCATACCCAATGCACACTTGGACTCCTTGGCATACAAGGACTCCTTGTCAAGTATGCTCAATACAGCATCTAGGTGAACCATGTGCTCCTCCCAAGATCTATTGTAGACTAATATGTCATCGAAGAACACCAGAACAAATTTCCTTAACTGACGTTGAAAGACCCTATTCATCGTGGACTGAAAGGTGGCTGGAGCGTTGGTTAAACCGAAAGGCATAACCAAAAAGTCAAAATGTCCATAATGACACCTGAAAGCAGTCTTCTCAATGTCCTCCTCTCGAACTCTGATATGATGGTACCCTATTCTCAAATCTATCTTCGAGAAGTAGCAAGCCCCATGTAGCTCATCTATCAACTCGTCAATCCACGGAATGGGATACCTGTTCTTGATGGTTTTCTTGGTCAACGTCCTGTAATCAATACACATCCTAAGTGTACCGTCCTTCTTCACCAATACAACTGAAGAAGCAAATGGAGACTTACTCGGCCTGATGTGTCCCATAGCGAGCAACTCTTGGATGGTTTTCTCTATTTCATCTTTCAATCACTTAGGGTGCCAGTAAGGAGTAATCATAATGGGCTTGGTGCCCTCCTCCAACTCAATAATATGCTCAATGCCCCTATCTGGAGGTCTACCATGAGGTATATCACTAAACACCTTAGTATGCTTCATTCGAAGCTCCTGAACATCGGGATGATAAGGCGTTTTATGCTGCTCCTCATAAGATGGTTGTATCTGACGCGTTGCTGCCCACTCAACCATGTCATGCCGAATTAATCTTTGCATTCTCCTAAGTGTAATAACCTTCAAGCTGTTGTCCTTGAGGGATTTTAGTACGTGGTTTGTTCCATCAACCTTAAATTTCATCTCCATCTCTCTAAGGTTGAGAGTAAACTCACCGATTGCATGAAGCTACTTCATGCCATGAACCACATCGGTGTCACCCATTGTAACCACATAAAAATCTGCTTTAAACTCATAATTGTTGAGCTTCGTGGGCAGATCCGGAATCATCCTCTCACATTTGAGAGTATAACCATCAGCAACCTTTACTTTGATCCCTTCAAACTGCTGAGTTTGAATCCCTTTTTTCTCCACTAAACGTGCATCAATAAAATTGTGTGTTGCACCTGTGTCAAGTAGTGAGATGACTCTTTGGCTGGCCAAGATCCCTTGCAAATGAAATGAGCCTTCCCTTTGCATACTTGACATGTGAGCCTTATGCAGCTCATTTTCCACTTCCTTTTCCATTGAAATTTCTGAGTTTTCTTCTTCTAAACCATCTTCATCAGCTTGTTGGTCAGAAAAATCAGACATTAATTCTTCATCATAAAACCATTCCAACTGTCTATTTTGTCCCTTTGGCTTGAGAGGACAGTCATGGTTTATGTCATAGGGTGCTTTGCAATAAAAGCAAAGCTTTCACCTTCGTAAATCATTGATTGTTTCACGATCCAAGGGTGCTGTAAACTTTTTCTTTTGATCAAGATTATCTGTTTTCTTAAAATCAGGTTTGCTGTCCTTATTTGATGTGGATGGATTGGAGTTGAACTTACTTCGTGGAGTGGTAAGTTCCATGCTACGAGCTTTCCTCATAGCTTCCTGTAAAGTGGGGGGATCAAAAGCTTTGATCTAGCCCTTCATTGGCTCAAAAAGCCCCTCCACAAAGAGAATAACCAGCTTTCTCTCTGAGATCCCTGTGACCATAACCGAGATCCTCTGAAATTCACCAATATAGGACTCCAAGCTGCCTAACTGATTGAGTTGTGCTAAGTCTCTGAAATACAGTTCGGGGTCTTTTTTGTCAAATCTTTCCACAAGTCTATTTGTGAATTCCTAATAACTATTAATCCGGTCATGTTGTAGAGTAACCATTCCGTGGTGCCACCAATCATGGGCTACACCATCCAAATGTAATGCTAAGAATTTAATGGCATCATCCTCCGCCATCGGACATAAAGTCAGGAAAGTATCAAGCTTGCTAATCCAAGCTCTAGCTATGATTCTACCGCTGCCATCAAAGGTAGGAAGAGTGAGTTTATTAGTTGCCTGTCTCAGATCATTGTTTTTGTTATCTCTACGCCTCCTATCAACTCGATTCCTGCCATGTTCTCTCTTTTGACTCATAAATCTATCAAAGTTCAGGTGATCCTGAACTCGTTGCGGTAAAGCTTCCCATTCATCATGTAATGTCATGATGTTATCTGTGAAGACCACATCACCTTCTCCCTCCTCCATGTTGCCATCAACTGGATCACGCTTGGCAAAGATAGGACGTGTGGGTCTCTCATAGGTACGTGTAGGAGTAATTCTCAGGCGTGGATTTCCATGCACACTACCATCTTCCTCATGTTCCTGTGGTCTCCTTTGGACAGTCAAATGTTGCACTGTTGTGCTTAACTGCTGCAATGTGTTAGCCACCTGTTCCTGTCCTGCTACTAGGCCTCTCAGAATGTCTTGGGCCTCCCTGTCCTCATTCTGAGCTCGTTTTTGAGGTTCCCTAGCCTCCTCTCTGTCACCCATTTCTTCGAATAAATTGTCAAAGGGAAAATCCTCAAACTGATTTCTCTGACTACCAGGCCTCCTGCGTGAATAGTACCTGTTATATCTTCCTTGATAAGGACACATATGAAATTTACCCCTTCAGGCTGGCAGGATTATGTGCTCTGATACCACTGTGAAGAGCCCAGCTAGCTCCAACTCAAACCCATGTGTAAACTGCTTGTTTATTTGTGTTTTGTTTGTTTTGAGAGAAATGTAGACAGAAGTAGAAGGGGTGCAAAGCATGAAAATGCAAATAATACTGAAATTCAAGAAATTATTGAGCAACTGCAAGTCTAATTAAGATCTGGCAATACATACAAAGAGATTGCACACAAATAACGTACCCGGAAACCTCCAGAATAATTAAATAAGAAAGTACAGAGTATGCCAGGCAAAGTGTGTTGAAACTGATGAAATGCTACCTCTGGACCTCAGATCTGCTTTCTCCCACGCGGTAGCTGGTGAAAAGGAGCTGAGGTGGTGGGACGCCCATGAAGAAGCAAAGAAACAGTCATAATGAAAGGCGTTTTGGCCTCCTGGTTCACATGTCCTCCTTGAAGAAACACGCCTTTTGCAAGATTTGGTACGGCTTGTTGTACCCAAACCAAATTTTTTGCTTCATTAAGGCATTTTGCTTAAAAGAGTCTAAACCTTGCTAAAATGATGTCAAAATTCAGTTTTTGGGCAAGTCAAGTATGGACTTTGGTCAATGTCATGTCAGTCGACAACAGCAATTGGTGAGGTCAGAACCTGAACCTGGGACTCAAAGCAAGACATGTTATGATGGAGAGATACTTCACAACAGAGGAATACCCGTATAAGGTCATATCAGTGGCTAGAACGGCGAAGTTACGAGCACGAAACAGGAGGAAATATCTAGCAGAAAGCAAATATGCGCCCCTGTAGCCCAGGGGCGCCCTTCTTTTTCAAGGCCCTGATTTGATTGCATGTGCTTGCAAATACATTTAATCTCTTCAGAATTAGTCCAGCTTTCCGACGAGCTATCAAGCAAGGTCATCCGAAGTGCAGAACTTCGGCAATTGAGGTCAGAAGTTGAACGCACGAGGAGGTTGTATATCATAGAGGACTGTCAAGTTGCAGTTGCTACAGGGGCGCCCTTGAATTTGACCCCTTAGATGATTGAATTTGCAGATGTTATGTTCCTGAGATCTTTTCTAATCTAGTCTGGTTTCGCAACGCACTAGTTCGCGAAGTAATCCGACATTCTGAGTGATCGTGGCGGAGATTCTACCAGACATGTAAATCAGAGGGTGGAGAAATGTTGTATTACACACCTGTACCTCTGTAGGCTAGGGGCGCCTAGCCTTTAGGCTTACCAAATGGGGTTTTTAGCTTTCGCAGTCTTCACGAGACTTGTGCACAATTACTCCAGCTATCCAATGAGCCTAGCCGTCAGCCTCCGAGATTTGGCAAACACTTGTACGTGCGAGGTCTGTGTGGAACGCTGAAAAGTGAAGACAGCCGAAAAAATGGCTATGGAGCATACATTTCACCTTGGAAAAGGCGCCCTTCTCTTTGAGGTCTTAGAAGCAGTTTTCTCGCTTCGTCACCTCCAGAGACATCTCTCGTAAGTTGTTCTAGCTACGCGATGAAACTGACGGCGTGCGAATCAGAGCACTCCAGCTCCCGGTGTTAGGGGTCAAAATAGGGTTTCTGGTTGAAAGTTACACTTTTGATAAAATGGTGTCTGAGCCTTCACAAGCTAGGGGCGCCCTTGCTTTTGGGGTCCCTAATGCAGCTTTCAAGTACCTTATATACAGTCATTAGATGCGGAATACTTCCAATCACGCAGTGAGCCTATCATCCAGTCAGCAGGGTTCATCGTTCGTCGTCAGCGGCAGTT
The DNA here is from genome assembly GCA_007258455.2 of Sequoia sempervirens. NCBI lineage: Eukaryota > Viridiplantae > Streptophyta > Pinopsida > Cupressales > Cupressaceae > Sequoia > Sequoia sempervirens. The sequence goes on along the minus strand of VDFB02270651.1, from coordinate 12,466,992 downwards.
TGAAGCGTCAGATGGCAGAATGGAGAAATGGCCAAGTCTGGAGACCTTGAATCAATTTAATCAAAGGTGCCTAATTTTTTGAGGTGTCAAACGTTGATTTTAGCAGTTGCAGCTCCCAGCAGACATTTCATCCTTGCTCTGCAGGCTTCGCAGTGGATATCTCAGCTTGGTCTTAGCATCACTCAGTCACCCGGAAATCAGTGTTGAACATGGTCAACTATAACTTTGCAATCAGCTATAAAGTAGGAAGTTAGCGAAAAATCTAATAACCTGTGCAAATGGACGCCTAGAGGGTCAAATGAAGACTTTTCGGAATCAGTGAAGTTTGTCGAGTGCATCCAGATGTTGTGCTCTTTACTAACTAATTAAAATAATATTTAATATTTATTTTGCATGCTATGGCATTAAATGGTGATTTTTCTCAATAATTTAATTATTGGCGCCTTTTTAATGATGAAACTCAAATTCGCATGTAAAAGCAAACTGAATATTTTATTATTATTTTAATCTCCAGAACTTCGAGTCAATGTTACTCGAACTGGAGGGGGTCCAATCAGAATCATTCTTTTTCAGTCAGGGTTTTAAAATCTTGCAGTCATCCTTTATGATGCGATTTTGCTCTATTTATTTATGGCATCCATCATATTTTATTCATCCAGCTTGAGTAAATTCGTAATTCTTCAGAGCAGAGGCAAATTTTCCAAAGTTGGGCGAATTTCTCATCAGCAATCAAATTCAAAGACATCAAAACATTTCTTTTGCAAGTACAAGTCCGAATTCATCAGCATAATTCAAAGAGAAATTGGCGATTTTAGTAGAAGAAAAATTATCAAAAACTCAACCTTTTGTCTCAGATTCCATTCGCATGTTTGAAGAAAAGGAAAATTTTGACAAAACAAATCTTTTGGGTTGATTTAGAATAGCTTCCTTGAGAAAACCCATGTGTTAGAATTTTTCAAGAAAATTTACTCCAGAGCATCAATTCTCGAGGCTCTAATTTTCTCAACTAAAAATTCCTTGCATGGTCGAGTAGAAGTCAAATTTTCACATTTCTGACACTCTGGGTTGTCTTAGTATCTTTTTCTGGACAAAACCCATATCTTAGATTTTTCCGTGAAAATTGCCCTTCAATAGGCTATTTTTAGCTTTCCAGAAAACTTGTCAGAATATAGCCGTGTTCACAGTCAACAGGCGAGTTTTTCAAAATGCAATACACTCAGCTGGAATTCAAGACCAAGTCAGTCTTGACTCACGACTTCATCAAGACAATTGATACGAATCTACATAAGGTGCTTCCAGAAGCAGTCTTAGATCCTGTCAAGATAAGAGATTCGATACTTCAGAACATTCGGCAGTCCGGATTACTTGACGCCGCTTCCATACCTATCTCAATTCATTGCGTGGAGTTCGTGATGTCTTGTGTTAAGCATTACAACTCTGCTACTCGTGAGATAGTGTCAGTAGATGGACGAGTTATATGCAGTCTCAAGCCCTTGCATGTCGAAAGATGTTTTGGTATTCCTCACCCGAGTAGTCTAGTCATTTCCATGGAGCAGTATGAGCGTGCATTCAACGCTGATATGGACAACTGTCAAAGTAAGATGGTAGAGCGATGGTTGAAGCAAAAGAAGAACAAATTGCCAAATAACGTGGTTTGCGGTGAGTACAAGGATGAGTACGCGATTCTAGTTACACTCTTGAATCATGTCTCGGGTCATGCAGATGCAAACATATTCAGCCCTGGATGTATTACATCATTGGTCGGATCATCTCCGGGCAAGAGCATTATGACTGGGCATCCTTCATCAACAATATTCTCCATGAGCAAATCACCGGTTTTCTAGTTGCTCACGAGTTTCACATGTGTTCCTACCTCGTATACTTGATCACTTATTAGGGTCAATTTAGAGGGTTGAACACAGTGGGCATACTCAGTGTTCAAAAAGTCTATCATTACTATGACCAGCTTGAGTTCACAAAGGCTAAACATCATTTCAAGCATGTTCAGGAGGCTTTCTTGACGTACACAATGAGAAACTTGGATCGGGAGTTGCACATTCGTATCTCAACGGTTGCTAGAGCAACGATGGTTGATTGGGTGGAATGGTTCATTTAGTTCCCTACATACACCTACATCCGCGTATATGGATTTACAGGAAATCCATCCATGCTTCCACGCTATCCTTCGGATAGGACAGTCTTCATGGAGTTCCTGAGGCAACTACATGATGTTCATCGTCATTTGCAACACAAGCATAAACAGGCTGCCAACTTTCCCATGCAGTTCAGAATCTATTGGTGCAAAACGGCAGTTGATGCTAAAGTTGCAGGACAAGAGTTAGAGAAGTTTCGTCTCAAGTCCCTTGTTGATGCACGCACCTATGATCCCTAGGGTCATTACATAGCACGCCTCGGTGGTCGCTCATACCATAAGCCTACAATGGAGGATTATTGGGTGAATTGTGATGATGACTTTGAGGTGCACAGACGCAACTATGGCCGCTTCTCTCTCTCGCAGATTTCTATCTTCTTGGCAAAAGATGTGGGAGATTTATCAGATGATGAGGGAGATATACTTCCTCAGTTTTTCAGAGAGCAGGTTGATACACAACCATTGCCAACAGTTGATTGGTATGCCAAGGAGAACGCATCAGTAAAGGAGAGGTCTAGTAGAGTTATCCAGAACAGTATACTTTACCTCGACAGCGAGAAGACTAGGAGGGTAGTCGTGCCTAGAACAGAGCCACCACCGGTCGATGCTTCACTACCTTCCTCGTCTAAACCCAAGCAGAAAAAAAGGAGTAACCCTCCTAAGAAAAGTCAAGCACCTAACAACTCAAAAGGGAAGGCTCTTGCCATTGATACACACATGGAGCCAATTCAGAGTTCTCCAAAGTCTGAGGTTCAGCCTCGCGTTCCATCACCGACACCAAAGCAATCTCCAGCCCCGATTCACATTGAATTGGACTTAGACTCACCACCTCGCAGTAACTCCTCTACATATTCACTCTCGTCAAAACCTCTCATTGCTAGTACAGATCCTTCCAGTGGCATTAGTCGAGATCAGTCTTGGATTGAGGCTCAACTGGGAAGGAAGAGAAGGCAGCCATCCTACGTCCTTGATCATTCTGATTTTGATCAGGCTTACCAGGATACGCCAGACAAGAGGATCAAGAAACAGGTCCATGTGTAGAGGAATGCTGATATGGAGATCGTCGTTGAGACTGCCATACCTCCAGAGGGGAAGAGTTTAGATGAGATTGAAGTTCAGGACTTTGAGGTGATCACAGTCAACCTTGGTCGTAGCACCCGCCAGACACAGGTTGATCTCCTACAGGTTGCTACAAACAGCGCCATGGATAGGATGCTCAAAGACGGAGAGGATAAGGCAGCCCTCAAGGCTGAAATCAAGCAGCTTCATCAGTACATTTCTAGCCTTGTACACAGGTCAGATGTCACCGCTACACTCCCGCTGATGCTAGAGCCATCAGCAGAACAAGGCCAGCTTAATCACCTGGTTGCATACGACAATCGTTTGGAGGATTGGAAGGAGGAGTTTGTTACTAGAGGCTGCTTTGTGCTTGCAAAGTTATTTCAATTGCGGTACAATGCACGCGATCTCCGTCTACATCTCCAAGATGAGGAGCAAGACATGGTGATGGACAGACCCCGAGATGAGATTATGATTGCTCACCTGAGTGTGGCATATGAATCAGTCACAGATGCAGAAAATAAAGAAGCTATCTATTCTTGGAAGACACGGTTGGTTTTCAAGGCGAAGATAGAGGAGACAATGGCATCAAAATTGGCTGAGAGTAGAGAGCACGTCACTAGTGCACTCCGGTGCGTGAGAACTCTTGTGTCTTGCATACTGTGTCGATATTAGATTGAGGGTGGTGTGTATGTTGAGCTTGTTGACGTACAATCAGAGCTCCAGGCACTCATTCATGGTATTTTCAGTGGGGAGACCGTTGGTTGTAAGATGAATCAGCTTACAGTCATGTCAGCGTTGTTCGATGAAGCAATCAAGAGCAAAGGTGAACTTCAGTGCCAAATCACAGCTGGTGAGGACATGTTGCACAGACACAGTATACTTCGATAGAGTATCAGTGCCCTAGACAGTGACGCAGTCAACAACCTCGTGGAGGGGTTGGTTGCTCGAGATCACGGCCAGTAGGCTTCAGTTCCCACCTTTCCAGATAGACATTAAATATAGGAGTTAAACTTGGCGTTACCTTTTCAAGTTAACTCGCTGTCACATCTCATGCATGTCTATTTTGAGACTATCTATGTTCACTTGGAGTTGCATTTAGGGTTTTCGTTAACTGATGGTAGTGTTCTAGTTAACTTGCTTTCAATAAGGACGTGCATGCTTGCACATTGTCCATTTTTAGATTAAATGTACTGGTTAACTGATGGTAGCTTTCCAGTTAACTGTATAGTTTGTTTTATTAGGGTTTAGCAATAAATCTTGCATGTATTGCAAGACTATATTTGACTCAAAGTGATTTTAGGGTTCCCTACACCTTTTGATGTCTATAAATAAGAGTTTTTGCTCATTTGTACATAACTTTTACACGAGAGAGTAATATATGTTGTGCCCACCTTGCCTGTAATATTGCTTATTCTGTATTTGTTCACGAGTATTTATTATAATGATGAATTGCTATGCCACTCGGGTTTCATACAATTATTATGGTGAATGCTTATCTTAGTTAGATATAGTGGCTAGTTCAATCGTAAATTGTATGCGTGTTTCATCTCTACAATTTACTGTCCTAGTTGGCTATCCTTTGTGTTGCGTTTCTAATAAGCCTATTCAGATTGAGCAAATAGTTGTGCCCACCTTGCCTTCACATTGAGAATCTGTACTTAAAGCTTATCGTATGATGTGTGTGATAATAAACCTATTCAGACAAGCAAATAGTTGTGCCCACCTTTCCTTCACGTTGTGAATCTGTACTCGATTTATCATGTAAGCTCATTCCCGCTCCATTTCCTCATCCTCTGATTTCTTGAGGGGATTGGATAGTTTAAGTTACTTAGTTTTGAGTTGTAGTTAGGTCCTGCAAAACCAGAAAACCTTGGCTGCAACGTTCGAAGTTTATTGCAAACCTTGTGCCTCTTTCAGCTAAGACAAAAAGACAGGAATTAGTTTAGGTTACTTTTTCAAGCATTTTGTCCGCACAACGAGGGAGCTTCCCCTCCTAATTTGAAGAGCACTCATCACGTAGTGTGCATAGCTGTTTGTACCAACTGGCACTCCAGAGGTGTTAGTTGTTATGCCAACACGGCTTCCACAAGTGATGGTACAGCTTAACCCTCAGCAACAAACTGGAGCTAAATGAAAGATGGAAATGGCGATCCACGGAAGAAACCCTCTCCTGTAACTAAAAACTAGTAAAATGCACAAAGAAACTCTGATGAAGCACAAATGAACTTCTGAATGAAGCTCCCACAATGGCAATCATTCAACTAGTGTCTCACAGCCTCACAATCACAGATTCAGTGAAGAATTCTCGCTCTTCAATGAAGTTTTTCCTGAAACCCTTGTCCTCAAACAAAATCACAGAGAAGATGAAAGTTGCAATGTCAAATAATCATAAGTGAGGTCGACTTGCAACCTTTTGCCTTATATCTCCTCAAAAGCACAACTTTCAAGAAATCTACGCCATTTGCCTTTTGCCTTTGTTTTAAAATACATTTAAACGTATTTTAATTCATTTCCATAGTTGGGCGCTTTAAGTGATTTAAATATCACTTAATAAAGTATTTCATCACTTTATAAAGTATAAAGTGGCGTTTTACTTTATAAAGTCAATTTGACTTTATAATAAATCATTTAAGTTAATTTAATAACTTAACCACCAAAATACCCATAACTCCTTCCCAACTCAGTATTTTTCCGTGCCGTCAGAAGCTAACGAACACTAAACTCCATATGCCTGTACTGAAACCAATACTGAAGTGAAAGGGGTCGGAATGGCAATACCCACCAAAACAGTCACTGACCCCCTAACCAGATCCTGTCAACCCATGAGGGTCCAAGAAATAGGCTAAGTCCATTGCTCCTGAATACTGACTAGAGTGGGGACATTACAGTGAGGTCCCAAATCCCTCACTTGAACGATCAAAAAAAAGGTTTCTAACATTTTCTAAAGTCAATATAATTTAACAAATAATTTTCTAGATGTGTATATGAGTATTTTGAACATATTTCAAATTAGTACAAACCTTAATCTTAAATTTTGACTTACAACCTTCTTTAGGTGTGAGACATTGAAGGTAATAAGCACTTGAGTCCCTATTGGCAGCTCAAGAGTGTATGCAACTTTCCCCACACATACCCAAGTCTTGTAGGGCACATAGTATCGAGGCAAAGTTTCTCCACCCCATTTAATTTTGCATATAGGATGTAACTTCAAGAAAATCCAACAACCTACCTCAATCTCCATCTCAATTAAATGTTAGTACAATTGAGATTTCATCCTATCTTGGACCATAATCAACTTGTCCTATAGTTGTTTCAAAATATATTGATTTTCTTCAAGGAAAGCACAAGAAGCTAGCATAGGTGTGTCTTCAATGAACTAATCAATCCACAACCAGAGGATCATAATATGTAGATCCTTTCACTATATGCTCTCACCTTGCCCATCTCAAGAACTAGGTGATCAAAAAGTGAAAAGGAATATTGCATTGTAATCTCACTTTCAGTTAATGTGATTTCCAAAAAAATCTAGGGTGGTTAGTACACTTTCATATCATGCACCACATGCAAAAAATGACAAAACATGGAATATAAAATCACAAGCTATTGTATTTCTTGTAAATTTCATGTCCCTCTCTTTCATATTAATATTGCATAACTATTCTTTGAATGGACACAAAGCAGATCTTATGTGAGAGTCCTTTGGCTAATACATTTAGTCTTTCAAACGAATGCACAAATTTTTGGATGAAACAATCTTGCAATTACAGTCCTAGCATGTTGTGTTATTTTCTTTTGTATTCTCTTTGTCGTAACACTCTAATCATCAATGCTATTGCACTCTTATCACTCCTAATTCGTTTCTGTGCATTTAGGATTCATTTTAATATGTGGTTCCCCAAACACTCTTGGGCCCTGTTGATGTGTGTTTTGTGACACACCAAACATCAGAATAAAATGCCCAAAGACAGCTTTATCCTCTCTTGAAGAACTACCTCTTATGCTAAGATTGCTAGAAAGGTCATACGGTAATTCCAATGTTTCGTTTTGGGGGGATGGACAAGCTCAATGGATGATGTGATATGCTGGTTTCACAAAGGGACCTCAGATAGTAGATTATTCTAAGTAGGAATTAGAATTGATTTGACGTTGAATGCTCTTATGTTTTTGGGATTTTCGATTTTAGGATAAAATAAAAGGAAAAGAGACAAGAGTTAAGAAACTAGATTTATGCAAAACTACTCCTACAAACTTAAGAGACAAATGCTGAATAGTGAAATTTAAACCAATCTTTGCTTTGCCAAGCACAGTACTACAACTAGACAAAGACAGTGCAATTTTCAATGGGTTTACGAATGATGTCCTATTACACAATACCACCATCAATTCGATCAATGCATATAGGTAATAGAATTCAAGTTAAACAGTTTCAATGTTCAGACTAACCTTACACATCAAATTGAAAATCATTCAATTGAAAAAGGTATGAACTAATTTCACTATCTCCAACACCATCAATCTTTCATTCATCTAAAAATGCTGAAAACCAATTTACTCTATTGAAGAAATCATGAAACCATGCGAGCTCATAAAAATAACAAATGCTCAACTCTGAATCCACTTATTATTTGAATAGCAATAGTAGCAACAATTTCATAAGTCTCTCCTTGAATGAATGAAATGCGTGGGGTTTATATAGGCACCCCAATTACAAAGCAACGGCCAAGATTGATTTGAGATCAATGGCCAAGATTATTTCAATAAACCCTAACCCTAAAAGCATAACCAACTCAAAGGACACATGGCACAAGCAGAACAAGCCACTTGGAGTATGGAAAATGATGACACCTTGCGAATCATTCGAGCAAGTGGGAATCCAGAATGCAATTCCCTTTGGACTGCTCCTTAGCCGCAAATGCAAGAAATTTAGCTAACACAGAATCGAGTTCCTCCATTGAGATGCTTGGCACAGAATCCAGTTGCACTCCGATCACGTCCAAGGTTTCAAGGCATTGAGTGAAAGTACTTTCCCATCTATCTTCCTGTTTCTGAAAGTTATCCATAAAGGTCAAAAGGGAAGACATATCATCAAGCTGGTTCTCTGTAATAATCTGCACTTCCTTGAAGTAAATGTTCATCACATTTTTCTTCAGTCCTTCTAAATCTAAGCCATTTGCATCATGATGCTCCTGCCCTGTTAATCCTTCAAGAGAAGTGAGGATTTTGAACTGAATTTTCTCAATTGCACTCCGTATAACAGCACATTCTTCCTTCATTCCATCATATGTCTTCCTTTTAGCCAATAAGGAATGATACCACCTGCTGAAATCATACGAGGCTCCTTCCTCAATAACACCTTCCTGAATTAATATTTGCAGGGAAACTTCCTTTAAAACCTTCAAACGAGGTATCACTTTATCATTTACGTACTAGAAGTCTTCCCAATTGTCTTCAATTTGACTAACTTCAGTTATAAGCAAGGCAGATCTGTCATAAGTCTGAGCGCACTTCTCTAAGAATTGCTCCATCTGTTTTGAAATATTGATAACCCAACTCTTAGTTGCTTGACTTGTGATCCTCATAGCTTCAAGAACATCAATGGATTCCGGAGTAAGAGATGATGGTGGAATAAAAGCTTCACTTTCTTGGCGCAAAGGAGCTGTTAGCTGCTGAATGAACTCCACTAGCCTTAAATTTTCTAACTCTAGCCTTTCCTTCTTCTCCTCTGTTTTGTCGAATTTATCCTTGATGGCTTTGGAAGTGTCTGCCAACTCATGGAAATTCTGATCTATCGTGGTTGGCCCAATGTCCAACGTTGTAACATCATAGTCCATAGGAGTAATCTGATCTCTTGGCTTATCAATTTTCGGGACTGCCACCTGTAAGATCCTAGATCCTACATCATTCCCGGTAATCTAAGAATACTTCTTAGGCTTCTTTGGCATTTTAGCTTTACCAATCCTCTCTAGGAAGTCTTGCATGCTTTCAACTGGTTGAGCTTCATCCAGTGGTCTGGACTTCTTCATCAAACTTTCGGTCAACCAAGCTGGGATAGTGGATAATTCCATCCCATCTTCTAATTGAACATCATCATTAATTCCTTTTAGAGCAGAAATTACCTCATCTCCTAGCTCTTCATTGTTCTCAAGGATCTCAGTATCTCCTGCGCCTTCAATCATCAACGTATCATCCCCTTCCAAACACTCAGTGAGGGTTTGTTCTTGGAGAGAATCCAACTGTTCTAACTCTTGGAACTCGACTTCTTGCTCATGGCTTGGTTCGATCTCAGCAATGGACACCTTTTCTGTTACTCCAACTGATAAAGTACTTGAAGATGATGAAATTTCACTCACTTTTTGTTTCTTATTCTCCAATTCTCTGTCAGCTGCATCTTTTTCCTCCGTGTGAAGGTTTTTACTCACTACCTTCCTCTTGCTAGGATACGAAAGTTCATCAAGACTTTCGCCAATTGCTTCCTCCTGGCTTTCCTTATTGCTCAATGTGGCATAGGTAAGAGAAATTCCTTCTTTTCTCAACCTGCTGATCTGACCATCTACCCATTCCCTTGAGTATGCTAAAATATCCTTCATCAATATGTCCAAATCGGTCAACTCAGGTTGTGTCCAGTTAGGCAACAGGATAGGCTTATCTTTTTCCCGTTCAAATTGAGGATGTATGTAGTCCCCGTTGTCTTTTACTTGGTCAGGTATAGGGAATAGATCACATCTTTTTACAAGTTCAATTGGAATTCTGGACCAAGTCTTCTTCCTGACTCCATACTCGTCCACCAAGTTAGACCAATAGTCTTCAATCTGCATAACATGAAGGGATTTCTTCCCGTGAACTCTCAGGTATGGATCATAGTCAGACCTTGGATTATAAGTGTTGAACCTATAAAATTGCAACTCTACCCTTGCTGTCTTGGCTGATTGTAATGAGGGGCAGACTTCCAGCATTTTTCCAATTGCAACCGGAAAATCCACTCCTTGTTTGTTCTTTTTCGCCTGAATAGAGTCTACACATGCCAGTTGCCTTGCAACTTCAAGCATAACAATCTTGTCTGTTGGATACCGAGGGAGTCTATGCGGAGCATCCGAGAATCCATGAACTCTTATATATGTAAAGGTCGGAAACTGGATAAACCAAGATCCGAACTTGTCAAGCATCACCATAGCTTCTTTAGATAGCCTCCTTTGAACTGTTCCTTGAAGCACTCGCGTGATATACATAAGGAAGGCGTCATTGGTTATCTTAAAATTGTCCCTGTAATGTAGCTGGAGCTGCGGGTAACAATCATATGCTTTGAGTTGATCTTTCCGAAGTCCAACTTCCCCTTTACAAATCAGTCCTCTATACTTGGTGAACCGTGCCAAGATATAAACCACATAGGAACTCATATAGAAGGTTTTGGTCTTCTCTAAGTTTCTCAACTAGAAATCGATATTATCACTTATTAACTTTGCCCAATTTATTGCTTCCATTCCCAATACGATCTCCTCCACGTATGAAAACATCCATACTTCGAAGAAAGCTCCTTGAGAAGTTCCCATAATCCTGTTCAGCATATGAATCATATCACTGTATTCTGTTTTAAAATCCGTGCAAATTAATCTCTTTGGCAACTTGGAGCGGTGTCTTTTGGGTTCCTTGATCCAGTTAGAATTGACTATGTCCATACAGGATTCCTTGGCTTGATCGAACATGGCCTGTGATTCCTTTTGAGTCCTGTTCAACATTTTTCGACGATGGGGAATACCAAATACTTCCCTGACTGAGTCCTCCGTAAAGTACGCCAAGGTGATCCCATTAGGTGTTTTAATGGATCTTGTCTGCGGATTGTACCTTCTGGCACACTCGACCATTAGCTCACTGCACTGAACTGCAGGTGGAAATCCTGCTGCTTGATGAAGTCCGGACTTAACGATATTAGTGGCAATAGGCGTGGGCATTTCGTTCTGAGTGCCAAACATCCTTCTCTTGTGTTGAATCGCATTAAACTGCTCAAAGTTGGTATCTGCTACCTTCTTCCACTTCGAGGATAACTGGGATTCTGGATAAAATTCTTTGAGGACTTCCTTTACTTGAGCTTTCCTGACTCCACCTCCCACGTTCTTTGGAGAAGACATTGTGCCTGTACGAAGCTCGAAGTTAGAATATTTCAACAAATTTGTAAAAAAGGCGATTTCTTGGCTGGAGAAATTTTTAAAATTAATTTAAAAATCCAAAACTTGATTAAAAGGCTGCGTAAAGAATAAATTCTTGATGAAATTTGATCCGCCTTTATTGTTTTTAAAGAGCATTCATGGAATTTTAAATAATCTTCTGGATTTTTCAAGACTTATACTGAAGTTTTCTCAAATCCAAAATGAAAAAATCCTTCTCCCTTCTTTAAAATCGCCAGTAATAACCTTGCAGTTGTTTGAGAAATCTGGAAATGAAGAGAAAAAATCCCACTCTATGTTCTGGAATTAAAAATCCCTTGCAGCTGAAGAAGAAAGACGTCCTTGGCTTGAGAGGGGTTTGCCTGTGAGAAAATTCGACTTTGCAAATAATGGAAAATAAGCTCACAAGATCATCTTTTATAATAAAATCTTTCCATATTGGTTTAGGTCGACCTCTTCTTCCATTGGGTGTCTTTGCTTTAAAACGAAAAAAGCAATCTTATCTTGATTCTTTGACTTTTCAAACAAGGCGTCCCTTTTGGCTTGACAACTAAGTTTCATTTTAAAAATAAAACTTAAGTTATTTATTCTATTTTTGCCCTTTAGTAAAATTCGACCCTCAAGTGGACTTTTCTACTTTTCAACTGGATTTTCTTTACCGAGGCGATTTTGCCTTAGAAAATTTTCGATTCTTTCCTTCAAAAATTCGACTCTCAACTGGAATTTTCTCCTTCCCAACTGGAATTTCACTTCAACTTGAAGTTCCTGAAGTCCAGTTCAAAATTTCTCTTGCCTTAGTCGATTTTCATCATTGTCCAACTGGAATTTCGAACTTTCCAACTGGAATTCCTTGTGCAAGGCATATTTTGCCAAAATCTCTCGAATTTCAATTGGATTTTTCAAGATTCCTCTTTGATGAATGGATTTCTCAACTAGACTTTTCAAAGATTCAACTGGATTTTCTCAATGGCGCACTTATCCAGCCTTAGGCGAATTTTGTCACAATTTGCTTGCTTTTTACCTGATTTTTCAATGATTTTCTCTCTTGATGGCGCGATTTTTTAATTGATTTTCTCAGCTTTTGCATGCGCCTTTTCCTGCTTTTCTCACCTTTGCATGCGCTTTTCTCATGTTTTTTTTCGATTTTTCAAGACCTCTGCTTGATTTTTGCTTGCTTTTTAGTTCCAAAAGTGGAAACTTTCGACTCCACTGCCAGTGACACCTAGCACTTTCTAAAAATAGAAAAAAGCAAAAAGCAACTTTCTAAAAATAGTAAATTCCAGATTGGTCCAGAAATGCCAAAAACGAAAAAAGCAAAAAGCAAAAAAGCAGAATCCCTAAAAAATAGGAAGTGTCAAAATTGAGCAAAAGCACAGGCGATCCTCGTCTGCAGGGTCTTCTAAGCACTTCTATGACGTTTACGTTCAGTTTCAGGCCCAAATTCCAAACTTGGCTCGGATGATGATTCCAGACTTCAACATGAAATTCCCAAATACCAGAGACTATGAAATTGTTACTCAAAGCTAAACCCTAAGAGCAAACCAGTGAGGGTCCCCATTTGCAATGGGACGATGTGTGAAATAGGTCACAACAGGCCCAAATCACTTTGATTATCTATTGAGTTAATAAATCAATGCCCACATAAATATTGCCAAATGCATGGTTCTAATATCACTCTTATGTGGCCAACTATATATGTAATAAAGGTTGTAAAAACCCAACACAGCTGGAAAATCAAGGTTTTTTTGGCATGTGTGCTATAGTATCCAACGTGTATCCACGTCGTATCAAATATAGGTATGGTGATACATGCACCTAGGGAGGGGCATGGGTGTATCTGGCTACTCTGCTGAAAACATAATAGTCTAAACCAATGTTACAAGACTCAGACTTGCCTCAGACTCGACAAGCTAATTTTTTACTCGAACTCAAACCCAACGCCCAGACTCAACGCAAACTCGGAAAATTAAAAAACCCAAGAAATTCAGAGATTTCTAAGGATTTAAAACTTGTTTCATGCACCCTTTAATAAATAAACCTTAAAGACACAATAACCTCATCAAATAGAAGCTACTTTGATCATATATACAAGTATACATCAATCAAATAAGTATAAATGCAAATTTTAGCTGAAGGAGATAACACATTTAGATACATAAATATTGTCAAATGTATACAAAAATCATGGAATATGAAATCCATGGGCATCAAAACAAATATCAAAACTAAAAATATAAGTCTATGGTTTAGAGGAGCTCGCATTACTGATCCCAACATCACGACAAGTCACGTGCTAGCATATAAGATAGGTCCTGGATGATGATGTAGCCATGATATTTGCTTGTGTCTTAGTGACTGGTGTGTATATTCAAGTGAGGAATTTATTATTAAGTTTTCTTGAAGCCTTCAAGACTGCATGTTTTGTTGTCAAGCTCATTAATAAAGAGGAAAGGTTAAGTAAAACGATAAATGATTATGTTCTAGTTTGACCTTAGCTACGATATTAATAGATGGGATTGTTCTATGAGTTGTCTGTGTAGAGCATGATTGATACATTTTTGCATTATGAAAATGGCATTTCTTGCCAACTATGGCTTAACCTATATTTAGCAATACAATGACTATAGCAATGCCAACTTTGCCTATGGTTATCCTTGTATACTAAAAAAGTTGTCCAATGTATGAAACAAGATCATCCTTGATTGTGGCTTTGACTATGAAGATGCAGAAATTTGCAATAGGGGATATGTATTTTGTAGGTTTTATGATCATAATTATTCATTGGCCTATTACTTGCTTAGACTTATAGTTTGATGGGGGTTTAGGGGCAACACCCCAACGGGGTTGAGGGGCAGCGCCCCTTGCGGGAGTCTAGGAGCAGCACCCCCATCAGGGTCGAGGGGCAGCACCCCTAGCGCATTCCCTATATGGGATCGAGGGGCGGAGCCCCCGCCACCAAGCCCAAATGAAGACCTTCAAAACCAAACACATTTTCATGGCGCACACCATTTTCTTATTTTTTTGTAAATCCTAGATGGGCATGTCATAAACCAAACAAGCATTGAAAGATTGTAAAAAAAAAAATTAAAATTAATTAAAATGGCTGAGTCTCTAGGTCGAGACTCACCTAGAATCGACGAGTCTGGCCAGTACTCAGCTTCCGAGTCTCCCAGACTCACCGAGGGTGGCTTGCCTCAGGACTCGCCAAATCTAGGTGAGTCTCGGCGAGTCTTGTAACTCTAAACAAAGAACTGAAAATAAAAAAAAATTATACTGGGGTAAACATTAAAATCTGGAAACTTCTAAACACTTAAAAAATCTGAATTGGCAAAAGTAAAAATCTAAAATTGCATAACTCTGGAATCTGAATTCTATCTTTTCTGTACTCAAAAACACATGGAGGAAACGAAAGCATTGAATTGCTAGAAAAATAGGTTAAAATAAAAATAAACAGAAAAGATTTCCTAAGAAGGTGTAGATGCATACTCATGCTGAATCCAGGACAGGAATGATAATTTCTTGACAAATGCAGTCAACAGACATGTACACAAGAGCTTCTTTCCAGAAATGATATCCTTCTCCAACACCTACAGTCAAAGTATTACTAATTTCCTATACTAGCTCTTCTTTTACTGCATGTGAACCAATTAGTTTTCTAACAAAAGTACATCTAATGAACCAAAACACAAATGAACCCACAAGATTAGGCCCCATGGGCCAACAAAACCAAATTTTAAAAAAGAAGCTAGTGGACCCATACAATGGTAGCATTGCACCCAATGAAGGTTATAATCATTGGCCATTGTAACAATCTGTCTTTGTTTCTTTAACCTTGCAGGCTCTAATCTTGTTGTGCAATGAACTTGCCTACAGTTCACATATGCTCTTAATTAGTTTTGTCATCAATTATCTATGGCATTTCTTCATCCCTTCAACCTTGTGTGCTCTCTCCTAACACATGCAGAGTACATGCTTCTGGAGTTTTGTCTTGGTCAATTCTGAGGACATCTATCCTTCACGTGGTTTTTCCTTGTTATGTTTCCATGAATATAATAAACTTCATTTTAATAGAAAATCTAAGCATAGCCAGCCCTAGAAAATTATGACCCAATTTCTTGAAGACAATCACAATATTTCAACTACATATCTTCTTTAAAGAGAATACTAAAGGTCACCTTTTGAAGTGTATTTGCACCAAAAGATTATAAAATGGTCGCCAAAGAATTTTTAAATCAAGTTTCTTTCCATGTTTCTTCAACAGCCGCGCCAAGAGATTGCCCCACCTCACCTAATTGTGTACAAATAAATTTCAATAAAATCACACATATATCCTTTCATGATAAAGCAAACAAAAAACAGAAGACAGCAGAATAAAAGAATAAGAAGTACAAGAATGTTTTGAGTACCTGGACCATAAGGTTATGTTGTGACTGGAAAAATAAGTCCAGCCCTGTCTCAATGAGCACTTTCACATCTTCCAGAGCAATTTCACTTTTTGCTTTCAGAAAACTGTATATTCACAAACAAGCCCAATTTTTTTATTATCTCATGAGTATATCATAAGAAATGCATAATCTTCCATGTGATTAATGATTTACTACTGCTGCAAAGTGTCCATATAAATGTCACAAATTATTGAATATAATCATTTGTTAGCAACCTTCTGAGATGAACACAAAATATAAATGGTTTACTTTGGTATAAAGAAGTTCATGTGATGCCTGTAATAGGAACCAGCAATATCTTCTTTTTGGCCAGAAATACATCATATATTACTTCAGAGAAAAAATAACAACATCAGTCTACCAATAGATATACAAGGTAATTATCTTCCTTAGAGAGCTAGGGAACCTACCGTATCTTATAGTAAATCTGTGTGCATTCCATAGCAAATTACCTTAAGGCTAATATGAAGATCACGAAGCATCATGTAAGAGGATAAAAAGCCACTTAACTATGAGAATTCCTTCAACTTTCATTCCTACCACCAAGATTAACCATTTTCAAACAAGAATACAGAACACAAGCCATTTGTTGTCTGCCATTAGTAAATTCTTCCTCAGTACTCTGAGAGCTACAAAATGACATAATGAAAGCCAAACTTTGAAAATGAATACCAACCATAGCATTTATTTTTTTTAGAAATGCATAAAGAATTTGTTCACATGGAAATAAATCAGTTAATAATGACAGGTTGTTAGAACATAATGTTATTAGGGGTCATACCCATATAATATTTATATAATGTTCTAATATAAGCTTATTAAACCTTATATATTATATGCTTTTATTAAGCATATCCCATTTGAAATAATTATAATCTAATATCTATTAGATTATTAATTCTTTATGAATGGTTATTTTGAATAGGTGTGACTAATACCCCTTAAGGTATTTTGCCACCCTTTCTCCTATATTTAAGGAGGTTCCCTCTCATTTGAGAGGTGATGAATTTGTAGATTGATAGTGAGTTCTATCACTATGCACATGAGGTATTGTTGGCGTTTCAATTAGCACCTCTGGAGTGCTTATTGGAAACGGTCAGCTATTGCAAGTGTTATAGTATTGCTCCCTCGGATTATAGAGAGGAAGATCCCTCTTTGCTGATGTAATGTGTAGAAAGGGTAGAGTAAACTAAGGTTCCTATCTTTTTATACTCAGCGGCAGGACACAAGGGTGCACAAACACAATGCGCCATAGCTAAGCTTTTCTCTGGTTTTTGCAGATCTTAACTACGACTAAACTAGCTTTTAATCTATCATATCTCCCCAAGATAAACAAAGCATGAGGGTATAGGAGTGGGAATGGATTGGTTGGATCACTTGAATCCGTCGTCTCCTTGAAATATGGCCGAGGCTTTGAACTCTCGGATATACGTTGGGATAAGGTTTTATGCAAGTGAACGCTCTTTACGATAAGTTGGATCTAAGACTTGCCAAGGAGGAGAAACCCCTGTCCGAGGTATAGGCTAGGAAACAACTTACTAGAAACAACAAATTACGATGATTTGGCCGACAAACTTGCTAAGGAGGAGGAACCCCTATCCAAAGTATAGGTTGAAAGACAATCCATTAAACAACATCAAACGATAACTATCGATGACAAAATATCCAAGGAGGAGGAACCCCTGTCCGAGGAGGAGATTGAAACAATAAGCTATAAACACGACGTTTGGAAGAACTTAAAACTTTAGATCAAATTGCATGTGCCCTTTGATTTCCTTCTTCAAGCTTTCTGAACGAATTACAAAGATCGGGACAGCAAAGGCACGAAATCGTGCACAATTACGATCAACCAATTAACTCTCATCTAAGAGTGAACAAATAATCACTTTCAAACTTGTTGGCAACAATGGCACAGCAATTTTGCATAGTAAGTAAAGGTTAAACAAATAATGAGCCCAAGGCCCTTATTTATAGAACTCAAAGGAGTAGGCAACCCTAAAATCTCCTTGAGTTAACATATAGTTCTTACCAATCAATCAAGCAAGATTTATTCCTAAGAAAGGGGAACAAACAGTTAACTGGAAATCTACTTCAGTTAACTGAAACTAAACAAAGAGTCAACTGGAAACTACTTCAGTTGACTGAAACTAAACTAAAGGTGAACTTTAATATAAAGTATGCCTCCAAAATAGACATCCACGTTTAGTGGAGATCTGAGATCCACAAATTATGGAAGTCAATTAGACATCCTCAATTAGTGAGATCTGACAATGCATGATCTGTGGGATGTGGAGTTAACTTGGAAAGGAGCATCAAGTTAACTCTAGTTACATTTAATGTCTTTTTGAGTTGACTTGGAATGAGGCATCAAGTCAACTTTAAGTGCCATAAATGCCATTTTGGAGGGTAGGACGTCCTTCTTGAGGTGCCTTTACAACTCACCACTAGTCAATAGTGTCTCTATCCATTCGTTGACTTCTTCAACCTCTGGGTAGTTAATGCTTTGCAAAATGATGGTGTGGCGCTTTAGCATTACTTCACCTGTCGTGAGCTGATGCTAGAAGCCTATACACTGGGCAGCTACATCATCAAACTTGGTAGACAAAGTTGCCACCGTAGCCAACTTGCAACCATCTGGATCATCGAGGAAGGTGTTGCGGATGACATCTCTGAACTGATTCTGCACTGTAACTAGCTCAATGTATTCTCCTCCCTCGCGCTGATATTCTATGTGAGGGAAGGATATTACCAACGTTCTTGCGAAGTTGATAATATTTGCGACAACCCGTTGGTAGTCAATCGGCTCTACGGAATTGGCATCATAAGCTTTCACCTTGTATGCTAGCTGTTCTTTCCAAGCAAAAAGTTGTTGCTTGTTTTCCTCTGAGCAGACTGATTGATATGCCAATTGCAAGTCTGCAATTGTGACTTCATCGCCTGGCCTCTTTTCTACTATCTTTTGCTTCGATTGTTGAATCTCTACGCGAAGTCCATGTGCTCTATCCCATAACTGGTATAGATTAGCCAATATGCATCGCCCTCTGAGAACAAATTCCTCCACTTGATCTCTCAAGTGTTTTCCATATGTCATTAGTTGTCAATGGTTCTGCTCTGCGGGAAGATCCAACAATTCCTGTCGTAAGGCCAAGACGTTCGGGGTGTCGTGCATTAAGCTGGAAATGTACATCCTCAACTGTTGGTTTTCAACCTTTAAGGCTACTTTATCCTTTCCATCCTTAGCCATCCTCTCTTGGATGCTCACCGAGGCGATTCCGAGAAGGTCTACCTCCACCTGACGTGTGGTCTTTTCGAGGTTAAGTTTGGACAATGTGAAGTCCTCCATTTGTACCTCATGTATGCTTTTATCCTCAAGTGGGGCAGCAGTCTCTATGATGAACTCATACTCTGCATTCCTTTCCACATGAACTTGCTTCTTCAACTTCTTTGTCGGCATGTCTTGTGGGACATGGTCGAACTCTGTGAAGTCAAGCTCGTACGAGGGCCTTTCCCTCTTCCTTCCTAGGAAGCCCTCAAGCCAGATAGAATCCTGGCTAGCTTCGCTAGAAGGAGGAATATGGGGCCCTTGAATGCCCGATGAATGAGACTGTACTAGAGTTACGTCTCTCGATGGCGAGTCCAAGTCGATGGGGACTTGTGACTACTATGATGGTGGTGATGTAGGTGGCTCTGTTTCTATCACAGGCACTGTTTTTGCTGCTGCTTCTTCTGCTACTGGCTCTACCTCTTCAAGCTCTGTCTCTGCAATGACTATCTCAATCACTGGCTTAGGGGCAGCAATTCCCATGACTATCTCGGGTGTGTGTGTGGCTGTCTCCACATATAACCCCTATGTTCTTCCTCTTGTGTGTCCTAACATCCGCATCCCTTTGGGAGGATTGCTCCACTGCTTCTACCTGGTCTTCTTCCTTGACATGGAAGGTAGTGTAGATTGAACCTGTGGCGGCTCTGTTCTGGGAAGTACTACCTTCCTTGTTTTCTTGCTGTCGAGGTAGAGTTGATTGTTCCTGACAACTCTACCCATTCTCTCCTCTAAAGATGGGTTTTCCTTTGTGTACCAATCCACTCTTCCGAGTGGTTGTGAGTCCACTGAATCTACGAAGAATGAGGGGAGAATGACTTCCCCTTCATCATCAAACAAGCCCTCGATGTCCTCTGACATAAAGTCAGCCATTTGTGAGAGTTTGAACCTACTATAGTTCCTTCTTCGTACTTCATACTCATCGTCACAATTGACCCAGTAATCTTCCATAGAAGATTCATATGATGAGCATTGCTCGAGATGCGCCACATAGAGGCCTCTGGGATCATATGACCTTCTCTCAATGACGTACTTGAGATTGAGTCTCACCATTTCTTGGCTCATCAAGCTGACCTGCATCTATAGAGTCCCATCTCAATGGGAAAGTTCACAACTGGCTTCTTCTTTAGTCGCAAGTGATTGTGAACTTCAGCCAAATGCCTTAGGAATTCCATTAACACTACCCTATCTAAAGGATAGTGTGGCATCATAGCGAGGTGACCAATGTAGCCATACACACGTATGTAGGTGAAGGTAGGGAATTGGATAAACCAATCCGCCCAGTCCACCATTGCCTCCTTGGTTGCTTGTGAAATATGCATTTGCATCTCATGGTCTAGGTCTCGTACAGTGTGCATGATGAAGAGGTCACTTGTCCTTTTGAAGTGTCGCTTTGCTTGAGTAAACTCAAGACGTGAAAAGTGTTCATGGACCTTCTGCACACCTAAGGTCCCCACATTGTTCAGTGTCCTGAACTCGCCTTGGAAGGCAATCAAGTATACCAGGTAGGAACACGTGGAACCTATGAGCCTCTAGAAACCCGGTAATTTGTTGGTGGAGTGTGTCACTGATCAGGGTGGCCTAGACGTAATGTTCCCTCTTGTTGATAATCTTGGCAATGACGTAGTACATTCACAACTAAAACTGATTGCCCTCCTCCTATCCAGTGATTCTACTGAGTAGAGTGATCAACACTACATACTCATCTCTGAATTCTCCTCGTCCAACCAACTTAGGCAAGCTAGCCTTTTTCACTTTCAGCCATCTTTCTGCCATTATTCATTGGCATTTATTCTTGGCTGCCTCGAATGCTTTGTTGCATTATGTCACTGATATGACCATGTTGGTAGGGCATGATGGAATATCAAAACATTTTTCAATGTCCTTGGGTTTCAAACTGCAGATTACCCTCCCATCCACTGATCTGATTTCTCTTGTGATAGGATTGTAATGCTTAATGCAAGCGATTACAAGCTCCACACTTTGTAATGTGATGGGGATGGACGCAGCTTGAAGTAACCCGGATTCCTCTATGTTCTGTAATGTGATTTGATTCATGCCCTCCAAGTCCTCTAGATCAACCACTAGATTCACTTAATGTAAGTCTGTGTCAATCGTTTTTAGGAAATCATGGTACAAGGCCGCCTTGGTCTTGTATTACACCTAAGAGTACTACATCCTAAAAAACTTAAAGATTGACGGCACACACGACCCTATTCTAACAATTTTCGAAAACCCCTAAAAATAGCACCTACTAAGAAGTATTTTTCTGGAAAAAATTTGGCACATGGGTTTTGTTTGTGCTTCAATGTTGAACAAACCCAGTTCCTCAGAATTTTGATTTTGAAACTTTTTCGAAAAAACCCCCAAAAATAGGGGCAGCAAGTTTGTTGTTTCTGGAAATTTTGACGAGATGGGTTTTACTGGAAAATTATTTTGATCCTGCCCAGTTGGTCAAATCTGTGGTAGCCTGCTAATTTGTGTGACATGCAAGAAAACCTAAGACAAGAAAAGAGGAAGTAGACAAGAAGTGGATTGGAAGTTTTTAGCTGTCTCCCTGAGAAAATCTCTCTCTGAATCCAACCTCTGAGAAGAAATCTTCTTCTGCCTCTGATCTTCAAAAAATATTGAAGAACTGTCAAAAACCCTTGCCAGATCTTAAAAGGACGTCCTTGAGAGCTATTTGTTGTTTTGATCTTCAACCTACAAAAGAAATAATGGACGCCTAGATTTGCTTTATATTGATTCAAGCCTGAATCCTTGAAGTTTGGGTGCCTAACTCATGATCTAAGCCTGATTTAGCTTGATCTTGAGTTCAAAAGGTTGATTTCCATTGATCGTGGGATGATTTGGCCAAATTTGCCTCCAAAATATCTTAACTAAAGTCAACAAACTTGCCTTTGACCTTTTTAGGCGTCCATTTTGAGTTTGAGTGCTTTTTCATCATTTTTTCATGTTGAATGTCCTCTGTTTGATCTTCGCTCCAGATTGATCAGTTGATCCTGAGCAGTTGCTGATAGATTCACTATTGAGTTGGATATGTGCTAAAGAGATGTGCCTAGGAGATGCTAAGCCGGAAAATTGAGTTTGAGGCTCCAGAAGACTGGGCACCTTTCTTTAGCAAGGGCGCTTTTGCACTTGCCTTAGTCAATTTTTAATGTTTGTTCTTCAACTTCTCCATTTAGACCTTCCATGCTCTAATTTGATATTCTCGTTGACTGACGAAGACAATCTTTGCAGTAAAAAAAATGAAGTCTAGGAATTACGTTTGGTATTTTGTAAACTTATTCGAATTAAGCAACTACAGGAGGACAAAGCCATTAATGATTTACAAGCACATATCTATGCATGAGAAATATCACACCTCCAATAACTTCAAACCTACATTTACAGTAACTCAAAGAGACCATTTCCAAAATTAAAAATAATCAATAAAAGTTGTTCATTTACCATGAGCACCTTAACAAAGAAACAACAGCCCATCAAATTCTATTCAATTACCAGTGAATGAGCAAAATTCATAAACCTCCTTATGGTTGTTCATGATAAATTTGTTGAGGAAAGACCTAGGCATGCTAAAGTGCTAAACCTCTAGGTTTATGGACTTTAAAAGCCAATTGGGCCACTACAAGTTATTCATGGCAATGGTTATTCACATCAAATATGATGAGGAAAGAGCTAGGCATGCCCAAGCACTCAACTTCCGAGTCCATGGACTTCGTAAGCCAACTGAACCCCTACAAGTTAGTCACATTTTCCTTCAAGATTCTCTTAGCTTGAAAAACATCTCCCTAGACAAAGCTTGGTTGACTCCATGTAACACCCTTGTAATGTTGATTATTTTGTCATTGATTTCAAAGGCTTGTGTGTTTGAGAGGGGTCGATAGACAGGCAAGCACCTTAATTTAGCATCTAAATGCCATTGCATATCATTCTCTATGTTGTTCCTTTGGAATGGATGTTTGCTATACAAAGTGGATATGTTGAAGTTAATGCATACGTGGATGTGTTCTGACGTGACTTCTGTTTGCATGTTGTCGATGGCTTCAGATTTTCTTTTTATAAGGGCAGTTTATTGCTCCATATTGAGTTCAATATGGGCAACTCTATCTTTGGCGATGGTTACAATTTTTAAAAGCAAATTATTCCTGACGAAAATCGTGTATAAGGCAGCCTATTTTTTGGACAACTGTTCCTTCATGACCGACGACTCCATCAGCAACAAGCCTTTGTGGCTTTGAAATTTCAACGGACTTTTATTCTTGGCATCGTGCTAAGTCGTGAATATTGGTCATAATTGCCAGCATTTTATCCTATGTTGTATTGATCATTGAAAAACGGCTTTTACATTCATTCTCATTTGATTGCATTTAGAAAGGAAGACGTGATTAATTTTTAACACCATTTTGCTATCAGTCTCTTATGCACGGGTTGTGTTCAAGGGTGAAGTCGTGCGTCTGAACTGTCATTCATTCTAAGTCGGTTTGTGTGAAGTCATGGGTATCATAAAGCCATCGCCATTATTCTTCGTAGTGCAGACTATAGGATATGTACGCATTTTTTTAAACGACCTGCCAATGACGGGTTTTCATTACATAGAGGTTTGAGTATGGCATGGGTTATTTGTGTGTGGAGTTAAAAATGATTTGTAGAGTGAGGGAGTCGTGCTCATTTAAAAAACTTTCTTCGATACCTTTCATTCTGTGGACGTTTGCATAAGATATTTTTCCGTGAGAGCTTACATGTGATACATGTTGAAAAATTCATGAGCTACGGGTGTTCTTTTTTTACTAAGGACGGGGTGTATGTTGTAGTGAATATCTATTATGTTTTTCTATGAGTTGATCTATGCATGAGCCATGTAAGCCATCTTTTAATGGAATGTGAGTAGTTTTTGCGTGAAGTCACGCCATTACAATGTGTTTATGCGAGCGCTCAGAAAAGGAGGTGATGCTTGCAAAAATTAATTACTAGTATTTTTTGCTATGGTATTTATCTGCATTCACTCTTTGTTGCAAAGTATGGTAGTTATGGGTATTCAGATGTATTGTTGCCATTCTTCTTTGGGTTGTGTAATGCTGTGAAGCCGATGTCTTTCTGGCAATCTATTGTTGCTCTCAGAAATCAAGTAGTCAACGTGATGTTAAGCCTTGGCAAAATGATTACTCCTGATATCGTTGCATTCTCACTTTGGTTGATATGCATATGATGTGAAGTTGAGGTATGTTGAAGAAGTGTCATATATGTGTGTGCTCAAACCACAGGCAGGAGACATGAGGAAGTTTTTGGTGATGCTTTGTATTCTTTTGGAATTGATTTTATGCAGTAACAAGATGAACCTGTGTGTTCATTAAAGCTTTCAGAAATCAGACCATTTATGTCAAGTCCATCTTCGGTCAGGTTTTTCTTCCTTGGTCGTTTTTGGCATGTGTGTTTTATTTCCGGGCTCATTACTAATATGGTATTCAGATTATGTTTGAGTTCAATTTGAAGAGATTATGCATTTGAAAGGATGTATTTCAAATCAAGAGAATAGAGCTACAGGATTGTGAGTAATCTCAATGAGTTGGTGCTCACTTTTGTAATCTGGGTTGGTGCCCTTTGAAGCTAATGAAAGCAACCATTTTGCTGTGGTTTTTTACCCGAAAGGCTTTTCCACGTGATATTGACATTCATCTTGTCTTATGTTTGCTCTTACTGTTTTGATTACTAATTCATATGGTTTCAAGTTTTAAAATACTGATTCACCCCCCTCCCCTCTCAGTATTTTCTATGTGCTCTTCATGTAATTCAATTTTGGTCTAGTAAAAAGCATTTAAGAGCCCTCTAAGCTAAGAAAGAGCTCCCCTCTCCCTCAAAAAAAAAATTGGATGGAGATCTCTCACAACTTGAGGTGGAGGAGTTTCAAAAGGTTCATGCTCTAAGCCAAGAAGGATCTAAGAAGTGGGTTGTTATTAGGGATTGCAAGGTTGTTATTTGTGAAACTCCCCTTAACAATGGTCACACTCTAGACCATCTATGTGATGTCATTCTTAAGTCTCAATCGGTGGAGATGGCATCTCCATTGCTTGTAAGGATTGTAATGGTTCTATATGGTCCTATCCAAGTGCCTTCTAGGATGTTACTGCTTCATGAATATCATATTTCTTACTAAGACCCACAAGATCCCCAAATACACTCTCCTTCTAGTCACAAGTTATGTTCAAGCCTCAACCTTTCAGCATGAGACTTGTAGATTGGGGGTTGTTCATGATTGATGGCTTGCCTCTTCTATGATAGATTCCAATCCAAAATATGATGGTTAGCTTCTAATTTACATTTCACATATATATGCGGTTCTAGATTTGAAAGGGTTTGTTCCCACTACTACTAAGGAGATGTTATTATTCTCAGTGACTCACACTAAAACCCACTTAATGCTTGTTCGTAATCTTGTCAATGATGAGTTTTGTCTTCAAGAATTAGATGCAAATGAATTTGACTTGTTGAGGATTTCAGTTAACAAGAATAGCCCTATCACTTCTTATGAGAGATACCTTCTTCAACTCAAAAAACCTCTCAGTCTCCACATTCTTAATGGACTCTCCCATTTCCTTAATTCTCATAGAATCACTCACTGCAATGGTGTTAGCATTTTGTATTAGGTTCTTATTAGTAGACCTTTCAGCTCTCATATTCAAGACCTCTATGTCTTGCACCTAACCCCCTTGCTAACCATTTTTATCCTTCACCCTCCAGCCTCCTCCCCTTCCCCCTTCAAGTCATCAATACTTGTCATATTGTTGGTGTTTTGATTTGTCACTTTCGTGACAACACAAAAGAAAACTATGGATGAGGAAAACCTCTCTTCAAATTCACAGGGGAAACTCCCTAATTTAATCTACTCTAAAATTTTAAACGCAAACAAGCTTGCTAATATGAACACTGTACAATTTGTTCTTTGGGGTTTTACATAAAGATAAAATAAATAAGAAAACTTGACCTATATGTTTTTGATCTTAGAAGCTAAAGCACGAGACTTTGAAGAACTCCACTCCTCAGCAATGAATTTTCTCAATTTATAACAGCTAAAACATAAACAAATATACCATCCAAATATTAAAACGGAGAACTTTGGAGTTGTGTTAACGATTAATTTGATCTTGAGGAAAACATAACACATGGAAATAACAATACCAAGAAGAAGAATGGATGGAGACAATTAATTATTACAAAACATTTTAAGTTGCTTCAAAGAAGCAAATGCTAATGTCGCACAAAGTTAAAACAAATCTTCTTATTAATTGGATTCTTCCTTGAAAAATTACAACACTTGGGATTGGACTTAAATGGAAATCTTGGCAGCATAAGCAAGCTTCAATTTTGCATTCTTTACACAAACACTTTAAACAATTTAATCTGACTTAAAATTTGAATGACAATTTCTATAGCATAAATCTAGCATCAACTCCCATTACAATGTATGTGTAAAACATATTTATAATTTTTCAACTGCAGCTTCTCAAAGCTTCAAAAATAATAAAATAATTGTTTTGAAAACAATTATATCCTCATCCTCTGAAATAATATAAAATATTACTTTTCCTCCATTTCTACTTCTCATCTTGAGCCTTCATCTTAATCAAGGGCTTTGATCTTCTAATTTCATCAATTATTTTCCCTAATTGATCCTCACCTCCTCTTAACAATGATAAAATATTGATATGCTTCATTTTGGGCGTCACTTTAAATGGATGGCTTAGATTCATTGATTTATCTCCTTTATTTTGCTTTATTTGATGTCCAATTGTCCATCTTTCACTTGGGCCCATATACTAACTTGGCTACCACTTCTACTTTAATTCTATCTTCATTTTGGCAAGAAAAAAATGCTATTTTGGTGTTTGATTGAATTTAGGCGCCCTTTCACTTTTTGGTTGAGGTTGTGGAGGTTTTATACCACTAACGTCAAATTATGAAAGCTAACAAAGTTGGCACTTGGTAGAACCTTCCCCACTTGATGCCAAAAAGAGCAACTAGTGGAGGTTTAAAATTTCCATTTCTCATTGCCTTTCATCTTTCCAAATTCCATTTTCACATGACAAAGCTTGAAATTGCTCTTGTAACCTACCACCTCTACCATTAATCACCTTTTTCCAAAAAAAAAAACAATAAAGCAAAAAGTGATTTTTTCTAAAAAACAAAAAAAAAAAAAAAAATTGAAAGTTTGATCTCTAGTATACACTAAAGCTCCTTGACCTAAATATTAAACCCTTTGTAGAGAAAACTTTATGTTTGGAAGACAATCCTCATATATGATGTTGTCGCACTGTGCTAGAGAAGATTTTCTTTAGCCTCAATCCTTCCTACCTATGCCTAGTATCTACCATGATAGTCTTTCTTTCCTTTGCCTCAATCCTTCCTACCTATGCCTAGTATCTACCATGATAGTCTTTCTTTCCTTTGCCTATGCTAGTGTCTACTTCAAGATTGAAAACTTGATAATCTTCATGATGAGCAACCTACATACATTATTAGTGTACCAAGACAAACCAACACCTAAGGACTTGGTTGTTTTGATAGGAAAGCTAACATAATTGACATCGATGTGATAGAAATGACTTGACATTTGGCTATACATATGATTGGTCTTGAAGTTCTTTCTTAGGGGTAGCAATTTTGGGTACCAACACATATCACGATCCATTTTAATGATGAGTACTTTATTTACTATGCTTCTCAACTAGCCCAACTTATGTCCATCTTCTACTTCCTTCTACCTTCAAATGTTGTTGCCTTATGTGAGTTTCTCTCTAATGTTCTTTGGGAGACAACCCTTGAACCCTTTCCTCACATAGTCCATCACTCAATTCTAAACCATCTTCATGGTTTTTTCCCTATGAATTATTGGTTTGGTGATGAGTGTAAAGCCATGCATCAAGGACTCCATTTTATCCTTATCTTTGTCTACCTGGGATGAGAAACTTCCCTTGGGAAAAGAAATGCAAGTTTATTGCATCAAGGTGAAACAATCTGCTTGTTATACTCCATCACTCCCCTAAGATCGTATGGCATCTCTCCTCCCAAGGAACACACCCACTATACATAACATAGAAGCAAAAAAACCAAAAAAATGCAATTACTTGTGAATAAATGCAGACCAGCAATCAAGGAATGTCAAGACAAATCAGCATGCTGTTTTTCACATTTGACCAAGTTTTTTGGTTAAAAAGCCTGAAGTTTTTTAAAAGAATGCATGTTATTCAACAACCCACTATACATATCATAAAAGTATAAAATACCGATAGAATGTGATTACTTGTGAGTAAATGCAGAGCAGCAATCAAGGCATGTTGCATGCCATTTTCACATTTGATCAAGTTTTTTGGTTAAAAACCCTCAAGTTTTCGAAAAGAACACAAATTATTCAATAACCCACATTTTTTCCCATTTTTTGAAAAAAAAATCTTTGCAATGTGCTTTGAACTACCTTGTTTTTTCTTTTTTGCACCATTATTTAATGTGGTGTTTTTTTGTTTTAAACCCATGTAATTGAATTCCATTTACCCTATTGGGTTGCAAAACTGCTGCTCCATAATCCTAGAACAACTATTTCACCTTCAAGACCATGGGTGTCATCAAAGGGACTAACGAAAAGTTGGACTTAGGAGGGATGGCATGACCAAACAAGGAGCTCCAAAAAGATGCATAGAAGGGAACATCAAAGTTCAAGTATTGAGGATGACAAGGAAAAGGTAAATGGGTAGAGGCAAGGCCGCAACACCAACAAGGAAAGGAAACATAGTACAAAGGTTCAAGAGTTAGGGCATCCAAGGGATCGAGGATCAAGGTTTAAGCATATAGCGTACCCAAGCAAATGCAAGCCTAATACACCAACATCGAAGCGAAAGAATGCAAGGGGTCGAAGTTTCAAAGGTTGAGGGGGCCATGAAAATTGTACCCAAGCAGAGGGATCTCCAAAAAATCAAATGAAAAAAAAAGCTTAAGGCAAATGATCAAGGTTTTGAGAGTTGGGGATTATGGGGAAATGGTTACCAGGGAAAGGAAACTCCAATAGCCCCAAACACACAAAAATTTGAACACAAAACACCCAACACTTAGATATTTTCTTGGATTTTTACAGCTTCCAACACATGAGAAGACCCACTTGGAATTTCTCATATCGGTAATTAATGGTGGGTAAAATAGGGAAAGTGCAACAAAAAGGACTCAAACGAAACTTAGCACTACAAGATTGAGTCCCAACAGTGGCTCTAGTGTGGGACATGTGCCTCTTGCAGGCACAACAAGGATCCAACTATCTATGAGAGCAGATCAAAATTGGGAACCAAAAGAGAGCGTGCAAACACACTTCATCATAATAAATATGGGTCGTGACTACACAAAACACACAAAAATATATATAGGACAAGACAAGGAAACAACATAGATAGAGGGAAAGACAACTTGCAGCCAATGACATGGAGGCACAAAGAACTTAGAGATACGAGTGCAAAAATGTAATGTTCCACTATTGCCCTGGTTCAGATCTAGGGTTTTAGATCTGATGTAAGTGATTAGTCAAAGCAAATAGCAAATACATACATAGATCATAATTATTACGGTTTCAATCCTCATGTGGTTAAATAAACCATTCAGATCAAACAATTTATCAGCAGAAATTCAGAATTACTCAGTCTCCATTACATAAACTGCCTTATAAGCAATTTACTGAGGACAAAATATGATGTTTGATAGTACCAATTACTGCCAGCAGCAATCACAACACATACAACAGTTGTAGAATATACGCTTTCAAATTTACAAGTGATATGACAAGCTTGCTTACTCGAGGTTAGCCATATCTAGTATAGCCAGCAAGGTCATACACAAGGTCTACCCTAGGACTATTATGCTCATAACTGAAATGTAAACCCTTGTGTGGTTGCCTAATCAGCCTCTAATCTCCCACAATGACAAGTGTTGATCTGCTATGCTTCCAAATCACTCCTAACAGCCTATATGGGGTCTGCAACTGGGTCCAAAATGTTGGTGTAGGTTTTTATTTTCCTAGTGGGTTAATTTATTTTCCCTTAGTCCTAGGTTTTTCCTACACTTTATTAAGCTTGCTTAGGATAATAAAATGAGTTTATTACTAGGAGATAAGTGATGTGGTGTCCCCCTCCTTAAAGGGTGGAACACTTTCCACTTTTGGTGGCATCGTCCATTTTTGGTGGTCCATCTCCACTTTTTGTGGTTGATTCCTATTGATTGGATTTGCCATCTACATCATCTCCTTAGTTCTATATAAACTCACTACCTAGCTTGCATTTGCATCAATTCATT
Organism: Sequoia sempervirens; assembly: GCA_007258455.2. NCBI lineage: Eukaryota > Viridiplantae > Streptophyta > Pinopsida > Cupressales > Cupressaceae > Sequoia > Sequoia sempervirens. Next base: position 12,436,530 of record VDFB02270651.1, on the reverse strand, counting down.
CATGTATTGATTTAGCATAGAAGCTCTTAATGCAATATTGTCACATCGAAATTGCATAATATCTCAGAGTCTTGGTTTGCATTCTTATGTTTTTCTAGTTTATGTAATTTTGGTTTTCTCTTAAAAAGTTCCTTGGGTTATTCAATCTATTTCAAATTTCTAACATGGTATCAGAGCTTTTGTTTTGAGAAATCTAAGTTCATAGATTCTTGATTGAGAGATTGAGTTTTCATGTAAAGAACTTGTAAATTCCTATATGCTCTTCTCTTGCATTTTGAATGATCTAGAGAATCAAAAAGGATTTGCAAAGATCTAATACCCTCTTCATATTGCATATGTGTTTTGTGAGATCCAGGTGATTATAGCATTTCTGGTTATACTAACAGCATTTTTTACTGTTCCAACGCATCTAAAAGGTTCGAGAAAGTCAATATTAGCTTTTGTTTCATCCAAATTGGAGATCATTTGACATAGTTGCAAATGGGGTATTTTATTGGAGCCATTTTCATTTTTTCTTCAAAAATCCAGCTTCCACTCGTTGGTAAGAAAAACAATTTTTGGGTTTTGTTCTCAGGGTTGAGAAACCATCTGGGTATCTATTAGATTTTGTATGTATTGAGCAGATCTAGAAAAAATGTTGTCCAAAAGGCATCGCACATTCCTTTTTTCTATAGGTTGAAGGTTAAATAAACTTCATTTTTTCATCTTCTACTTGCTGGATCAAAAAACCATTTTTGGGTTTTGTTCTTAACATCAAAATATTTATGGGTTTTTGTTATTGTCTACACACAATGAGTAGATTTTTCAGAAATCAAATCAGAAGTAAAACTTTTTTGCTAGATAAAACCCTTTTTTGCAGGCTAAATTTGGCTAGTTTTTCAAAAATTAATAACTTTTTGCCATGGTGTCCGTTTTTAGCAAATGAGATATCGTCGGGAAAGCTGGAGACAAGCACTTTCCATCCATAGAGGTATTGAGAAAACTTTTTGCCATTTTGTACCAGATATTTCAGGTTGAAGTCATTTGTTGTTATTTTCTTCAACAGGCCATAACTTTCACTCGTTGCTCCGATTTTCAAAAACGAATAGGTGTTGGAAAGGTCTTGAAGAGCACTATACAGCCATAAGGCTAATTTTTCCAGATTTTTTCTCAAGTTCATTTTGTATCAAAATTTGTAATTTTGGCTATTTTGAACCTATTAAGCATTGTATCTTGGAAAAAGCTTTGTAAACGCACTAAGTTATAAAATGCCAACCTTATAATATTTTGGGGGGGTGATCTTTGATACTAGTGAAAAGGGTGGGAGTGTATTGGTGCTCTTTTTTGTGTTCCTTTGTAGTCATTTGAGGATTGTATCATGGGTTTTTCTACTCATCCTACTATGATAATTTTGGATAAGGCTAATTATGAGTCTTGGAAAAAAGGCATTCTAACCTATCTCAGATGACTAAAACTTTTGCCTTACCTTTATGGGCCCATGCCTGAACCAGACACACTTGGAAGAAAATCAGTATGGGGTAATAGAATTGATCAAGTATTAGGAATAATTGGTTCTCATGTTGATTATGACACTATGTTGGCTATAGCAGGCATTGAATGTCCTCGCACACTTTGGACCAAGATTTGGGAGATGTTTGGAAACCCTCATGTTTCTCCATTCCCAGATGATCCTGCTATAAATTGCCTCATTCCACTTGATGATACAAATAATATACCCTTTAATGATGCTACTTTAGAGGAGCTTGAGTATTATGCACATCTTGAACGTTCAGATGACATAGAGACTTCTCTTGCTTCTCATCCTCATGTTGAGATTACATCAACATCACCTATTGCACATTCAAATTCCAGAGATGCTTCTTCGAGAGCCCCTAGTGATTCATTGCAAAAGGATTAGTTATGTCTTCTGGATTCAATCCATTGGGACCAATTTCTACCAGACATATCTTGTTTGTTTGTAGAGTCACTCATTTTTTATCTAGATGACACTATTGAGGATATATGTCTTCTCTTTGAGGATAATTCTTTAGTCCTTGCATTTGTTGCTTCTTCAGAGTCCAGAGTTGTTTCTTCAAAAGCTTCTAATGACTTCTTGCAGCACGACATCCATTGTCTTTCAAATTCATCTTTGTGGGATGATCTCTTGACAGGTATTTCAGACTTGTTTATGGAGACACATTTGCAGATTTGGGAGACACTATTGATGGTATTCATCTTCTCTTTGACGAAATTGATTCTTTTTCAGTTGTTGTGAGGAAACACTTTGACCCTCTTGTTCATTCTCTACATGATCATTCATCATAGTTTGACATGAGTGTGGATACTTTGGATCATCATTTGGAGGAGACATCTTCAGAGGAGATACTTATGTCTTTGGATGGTGTTCTACATCAGTCTCTAGGAGATTCTGAGTTTTCATTCTTAGTAGTGTGGCCTAGAACGTCTAATTTCATTATGAGAGCCTTCAACATCGACATGGGGACACTTGAGCCGAGTTCAAAGACTCCATACATTTTGCACTTGCTTCCTACATCTTCCTTTCAGGACTTGGGAGATAGCTTGCATACACCACTGGTTTTGTCTCTTCCTAAGGGGAGGAACGTCGTTCGACAATCGTGGACCATCTTCTTGTTGGAAATATGTGCCTCAAACATTATAGGCTGAAACCTCCATTGGAGTCAAGTCGGTGTGACATCTCTTATGTCTGGCCGACTAGCAGTTTGGAACATTTTGTTTTGAACAGGTCGTTGTGACCGAGTTTCTGTCTTGCCGAATGCTTTCACTGTGGAGCTATCGCTGTGACAAGGAGTGTTCGGTATGACCTCTTAGCGCTCGGGAGACCTCTGGCCGACAGGCCATTCAATCGTGTATCGGGGAGACTCATGGCGACCACGGGCTTCGGGGTAGCTTATAGCGGCTTGGTGAGAAGTCCCAGCGAAGTGTTAGAGTCTCGCCGACAGTATGTTACATGTTGGTCTTCAGCGTAGCTTATAGTCTATCGGTAAGAAGTCTTACCGATGTGCAAAGGTCTCACCGACGGAGGTTCAAATGTTGTTCATCGATGTAACACAAAGGCTTTCGGAGAAACGTCTTAGCGACTGAAGGATGTCTTGCCGATAGCCGATGGCTATCGGGGTAACCCAAATGGTTCGGGAAGAAGTCCCAGCGAAGAATGTAAGTCTCGCCGATGATAAGGGATCTTCGGTATAACCTTTGGTGACTCGCTATGATCTCCTGGCGAAAGCGATAGGTCTGGGCGACTGCTTGGTGACTCGGTGTAACACATGAAGCTCGATGGAACGTCTTGGCGATATCGGTTACTCTTGGCGACTTCGGTATGAAGGTTATGTGGCATTGGCGAGACACTGTTAGTGTCTCACCGAGATGCCAACACAGTGCAAATTCTATTGACCGAGTAAGACTTTCTGATGTGGCATCTCGTGGACGAATAGGAGGAGCCGAATGTGAACCGTTAGCAGTTGGTTCGGTGTGACAGTTCTGTGAGGAAGTTCTACAGACAGAGTTCGACATGGATATACTCTGTGATTACAGGTTGATTCGAAGGTTGGTTAATTGACAGATTGTTGAGTGATTGTATCAGTGGATGAATTCTATTCTGTAAAGACTGTAACTCGAAGGTTCCTGTACAAGAATGTTCATGGTGAATGCTGTTGTATAATGACACCAGGAAGATGAGTTTGGCATTTGTATGTAATCTCTGTTACTATAATACAAAGTGATTTCTCTTGGTGTGGTGGGTTTTTCTCCCGTAAGGGTTTTCCCACGTATATCTAGTGTTCATGTGTGATTGTCAAATACTTTGTTTCTATTATTTACTTCATAGTGCATCTTAGTTGAACTGTAATTTGAAAAATTAAAAGTATATCTACATTCTTTCCTGAGGTATTGATGTTAGGAGAATTGTTTCCGCATCTGATTTTCCTTACACTTCTCCATCCAATTTCGAGTATCTACCATTGGATCTCCTTGGGGGGGCTACTAAGTCCTTTTCTTCTCTCTCTATTTTAGGGGGTGTTCTCTCTCTATTTGTGGGGAGGCTTCTTTGTCGAGACCCATCATCTTTTACATCCTCTTGAGCTGTGCTTAAGGGGGGTGTTGGTGTAGGTTTTTATTTTCCTAGTGGGTTAATTTATTTTCTCTTAGTCCTAGGTTTTTCCTACACTTTATTAAGCTTGCTTAGTATAATAAAGTGATTTTATTACTAGGAGATAAGTGATGTGGTGCCCCCTTCCTTAAAGGGTGGAACACTTACCACTATTATGGCATCCTCCACTTTTGGTGGTTCATCTCCACTTTTTTTGGTCGATTCCTATTGGTTGGATTTGCCACCTACATCCTCTCCTTAGTTCTATATAAACTCACTACCTAGCTTGCATTTGCATTGATTCATTCATGCATTGATTCAGCTTGGAAGCTCTTAATGCAATATTGTCACATCAGCATTACATAATCTCTCGGAGTCCTAGTTTGCATTCTTATGTTTTTCCAATTTATGTAACTTTGGTTTTCTCTTAAAAAGTTCCTTGTATTATTCAATCTATTTCAGATTTCTAACACAAAACTCTTCACAAAGGTGTGCACCAGACCTAGACAAGTAACACCATGACTGTTGTAGGTGGAAATTAACTTCCAGCAGGGTTGATTGAGTGGCCTAGCGGCCTGACACTGTTGTAGTGATCTCTTCAGCCCTCTCAAGTGTGGTGCTCAACCTGCAATCCAATCCCTGCACTAGGTAATGAGGAATTCCAGACCTGGAAATGCAAATTAGGAGGAAAATTGATAAAATCGGGTCAAGGGTTTTGTCCCAACCTGGTTGGCTGCTAGGGTTTTCATCCCAACAAGCACAACTTTAGGATGTTACCCCCAAAAATCGCATCAATCTTCCTTGTCCTATGCCCAGCTAGCAAGACTTCATTTATACCTATTTGAACTCATAATAGAAAAGTAGGTCGGCCAAGTTTGCAACTAAACAGGTTGGCCAAGATTTTATTTATTATTTATTTTTTATTTTTTATTTTTTATTATTATATATTTATTTACAATATTTAAAGTAAATATTGGCGCCCAAAAGCACCTTAAAATTGTTTGTTGGCCGACCGGCTAAAGGAGGGATATGACAAAAAACTTACAACATCATATGCAGGTCAAGTCTTGCAAGAAAACCCATTGCACAAGACCATGGACAAATTGCTACAACTACTTGCATTTGTTAAAGACAAGTCTGCTAAAAGAGTTAATGTCTGTCAAGCCACAATCATATTCATCACCCACCTACAACATATGAAGCCTTTCTTCAACATGCATCATCTCGAGAACATGGCCCAAGGAGTGAAGACTAACTCCATCATCAACTTTACTACTACAGGGCAGCCATAAATAATAGGCACTTGACCTATTCCATAATACATCATTTATCTCTACAGTAGTTCAACAACATCAAATGTGGATGAAAGCAAACATCCACCATCCAACTGCGCAACCTTGCTACAACTGTTGATTTGATCATATGAATCAAGGAAAACAGAAACTACTTCCAATTCACATGGCAAGGAAAAGTATACTTGACTGCAACCCTACATGACACAAGGAAGGAAATCATCTTGCATTCCAAACTAGAATACCTTAAGCTCAAGTACATTGTCAAGTTGAGCAACAAGATGCTAATCTTCTTATTCACATGTGTTGCTGCTCAACACCATCTTCAATTGTATGTTGGACCCATATAAAGGACTCAAATTCAGGCACAAAACTACCATCCACAACACTAGAAGCACGACCTTCAAAAAGAAAAGACTCATTAGTTAACAATATCAATCTCTGGGACAATAGGCAGCCAACATACATCACTGCCATACATGATGATGCATTCTTCATCAGCACAAAAATCATTGTCATGAGACACCTCAGGTGAAGAACCAAGTTCTTCAAATTTTCTCTCTTTCAAGCTTGCTTTGGCAATTTGTCCATATCTTCTTCTTCCACCAGTACCACAATAGCAAATTCCTATGACCCAATTGAAGCACACTCTACATGAGGAAGACAAAAAGTCTTGCACCAAAGAAATAGGCTCTCATATGCATCCACATGATCATCACCTTCACAATCTTCACGGACAAGGTCTTCACATTAAAAATCATTTGCTGCACTAACTTTTGTTTCAATTGTTTTATCATCAAGTGCAACCACATCTAAGTCATTCTCATGCAAACATACATTAGTGGCTTCAACATCATAATCAAAGACAAGAGAGCAATAAATCAAACAAAAAACTTGCTTCTTGTTCATCCTTTACACCACCAACATGTGCACATCCTACACCATCAGCTTCAAGAGCTAATCCATTTAAATGCTCACTAGTACACATCTCTTCCTCTTTGTCCAACTAGCTGCAATAAACACCGAGGTCATTTACCTCATTTTCAAGTTGAATGTCATCATTGATTTCAATATTGCAATCATTTTCAAGTTGAATGTCATCATTGATTTCAATATTGCAATCATCCACAGAAGACCTATCCAATTGAAGGTACTGTGCAAACCCTATCTTCATCATCTATATTACTATCATATGATGCACCAATGCCTTCCACCTATCAACATACAGAATCATCATCTGACATTGTATTTACCTTGTATGTTGCATCCATTTTGTTGCTACTCATAGCAACATGTTCACCACCATCATCATCTCGTTTGCAATCAAGCAAACTTTAATTCAATTTGAGCCTAACTAAGAGCACGGCAACCAACATAACTCTAATTGCATCCAGTGACATATCAATTACGATCCAATCACTTCATCACTTGCATTAAAACATCTTTGTACTGGTACATGATGAAAATATTCTCTCGCACTTACACTGATTCACAAGAAGCTTATTCATAACTGTTAAAAAATACAGCACTTTCAAAATTTTAACCGCAAAAACACTACTTCAAGTTCTGACTTCTTCGGAGCTTCTTTTTTTCACTGTTTGTATCCCTTTTACTGAAGATGCTGTAGATACTCTTGTTGTATAGCTTTCTCCGCCATTTACTCTTTTTCAGTCCTAAGGGTCAACCTTTGCCGCTTGTGGATATAAATATAAACTTCGTTCAATTCACCATCTAACATTAATAAACTGATAGTGCTAATATATTCTAACAGAAGGCATCTTCACACTAGTAGCAATTGGTTTCGAAGATGAAATGCATTTTGCAAAGTATCTCATAAAATATGAATGCTCATTGTCTATCTTAAAAAATGATCCACTCAAATTGGACAGAGATAACAATTTTGTTAAATTTCTACACTTAACGCAAGTGCAAATGAAATGAATTCAATTCAATTGTATCCACAAGTCGGAACACTAACAGTCTATGGGACCACAGATGTTACAGTTGTCTGGACCCGCTAAGCTTCAGGGAAATGTTTCCGCCACAAGAAGGCTGGTTTTTCCGTTATTAATTTGGATAAGACAATCTCTTTTAACTCTTCAACCATTGCATACTTTTTCTCAAAGCGGGAGTCAAAATTAATAAAATTCACAATTCAAAACCTTAACGGAATTCTACTTGAATATTGTGTCCCACTGAAAACCCTAACAAAACTGAAATTTAACATAATTCACTATTACAAGCCTCACAAAATTGAAATGTGATATAAATAGGTTCTTACTTTCGCACGATGGGAACCCACTTGAGCGTGGCAAAGGCAGAGGTGGGATCTTGTGGGTGCCACGTAGATTTGATCGTATTTACCACCTCTGTAAACGCCTCCTTTTCTTTAACGGCCAATTCCGCCACCGGAGGCGGCAACCAAGCATTGTACAGATGCATATTTGCACAGAGAAAAAAGTGGCAAAAAAAGGCAGTAGTTTAGCCTTTACAGAGAGCTTACTAATAGTGAATGGCTGGTAGCATATACAGAATTCTTCCGAATATAAGAGCAACAATTTAAAGCGAAGGATGGCTTCAACTCCAAGGCATTGAAATTTATTTAGAGTCTCCTCCTCTGAAGGAGACTTTTTCCGGTTCCGTGTGACTTTGAGAGAATGGAATGTATTTTAGCCTTGTTCTCCAAGGCTTCGTGGCTTGGGTTCAATTAGTGGAAATGCGAGGCCCCTTATGACGTGGGTAAAAATGCTCCAAATACAAACCCTAAACTTTTATGACTTTGTAATTGTGGATGAATATATGTAAATTGGTCGAGATTTTAATTTGTTGGTAGATTTGTAGGTAAAAAGGAATAAAAAATAATTCAGGGAGTTAGATAGTTTGATATGTGTTATAAAACAAATGTAAGATTATTGAATTATGAGATTGGAAATCAAGATGATTTTTTTTGGGCTATTTGTTACATTGGTGGTATTTTATGAGTGTGAAGTTTGGGACAGCAATATGTTAAAAATGAAATGGTGACAAATAAAGAAGTTATAAAAGCATTTAATTACAAGCAATTTCAAAACTAAAATTGTAATGTTGTATGAGATCTTATTAGTTGAGTCAGTCATCAATTTTGATCTATTTTGATCTATTTCAAGCTATAATTTCATTGCAATTATCAATTTTGATCTATTTGCTAAGTTGTCTAAGAAGAATCGGGAGCATGAAGTCATGTTGTTGGCCCAAAATAGTAGTGGAGCAAAAGTTAAGTAGAAGAAAAAGTGTGTGGATGAAACTAAATGCAAGGTTGATCAGTAAATAAAACACTAGCATACAAGAATGTCCAAACACCAATGAAGGAATCAAAAGATATGTGAAAAAAAGTAAAGGCAACCATGTAGACAAAGCAACCCAAGTGAAAGAGAGAACATTGCATTAGAGAATTCAATTCCCCATGTGACCACAAGCAAAAAGTATACATAAGAATGAAAATAAAATGGGAAGCAAAAATGTTGGTAGCTAAGCTAAGGAATAGCTCACATCCTCTTAGGTGTGAGATTGGAAGATGGAAAATACCAAAATAAGATTGGGCAAATAGAATATATTGTTTTTGCATGTGATATGACACTATGCCATGGAGTGTCTATCTTACAAGGATAGATGGACCAAATATACTTATTGATCTTGAAAGTTAGCTACTTGATTGACTTATTTTAAGAGGAGAGATTAGTTCAAACAATGTACTTATTGATGAAGATTCATAGTATAAGATCCAATATTACAAAGGAAATGGCTATCAATTAGGCAAGTTGGGGCAACACTTATTAGGAGTGTTTAGGTGTAAAGCAAAGTTGTGTCTATCCTTGGGCCCTACAAATTGCTTGATCTCATGGATGTCATTAAAAATTTTCTTTTCATTTCAATGCAAAGACAACAAATGAGCAAACTAGAATAAGTAGTATGGAAGATCTTGACAACAATAACTTGTGGTTAGTAGAAAAGAAAAAATGTTAGTGGGTAAGATGTTCAAAGGACAAAGGGACCATTGACTTTATGTGTGCATATGGTTTGATTATTTGCAGTGTTGTGTATATATGGATGAAATCTAGAAAATATACATGTAAAACTTATAATGGGATAAGTGTTATTCATTATGTCATTTGCTCACAAAATGTCATAGAGAAGATAACAAAAGTGTGATTTACAATTCTCCAATAGAATTAAAAGTAGACCATAGTCTAGTGTATATAAACTTATCATGGTAAAAAAAGAGCAAAAAATAATAGTACAACCCAATCAACAACCCCTAATAAAGGGAAACATTCTTATAGCCAAATAGAATTGTGCAATCTTCAAGGAAGAACTAAATCAAAAAACCCAAAAGGAGGAAAAGGAATATTGAAATACAAGGTTTCACAAGTTGCAAGTTGCCAAATATAATTGCAAGAGGTTGCACTAAAAATATGTAAAAGGGAAAAAAACTAGGAAGAAGAAACTAGGTAGGTTTTGCTACAAGCAAAGCTCTAAAATAATTGGGTAAAGAAGAGGAAAAAAATTTGTATAGTTAGATAGTGAAAACAAAATAGTAGTGAGTATAAGGAGGGCTAAGTTAATAATTTAGGGGAGAATAATCCAAATTTACTTTGGAGGGAATTGTGACCTAGAGAAAAAATAAACAAAGAATAAAATCACAACTATCTAATGGTTAGAATATGCAAAACAATTATACAAACATAAGTCAAAGGAAGAGGCCCCTCTCATAGTCAATATACCAACAAAATTATTCACTTTATAAGAGGTTAAGAAAGGTATTAAGAAGTTGGGCACTGCAAGCAAGGCTTGTAACATGGATGGGCTACAAGAAAAATACTTTAGATGGGAATTAAAAAGTCTAACCCCTCACATTAATAAGATGCTCAACAACATCATTCAACATGTATTTCCAAGAGATTTGATACCTAATCTAGAGCACCTCTCTTCAAAAATTATAATTAAGATGCTTTACTCTAATATCATTTTCTAGATAAATATTTTGTATAGTATTTTGCAAGATTCTCTCAAAATCAAACAACAATTGACTTAACAAGAGATATGTTTGAGAGTATATCCCAATGCTCAACAAATTGAACAAGTTCGAAAATACATCTTCAAACGAGACTTTCAAATGTCATATATATTGATGCATTTTTTGCAGGTACCTCATTCATGACAATCATTGATAAAGTCAATCATAACATCCTACATTTTATTTAAGCAATACATTAATCTATGCAAAAATATTGTCTTAACTAAAGATTGATTATCCTATACTAATTATCAAGAAAAAAATGATATAATAATTTATATGTTTATTTAAAACTCTAATACACTCTAACTTTGACCTTTAACATTCTCATAACATACGTACATTTTCCCTTAACTATTGTAACCCACCTTTTGTTCAAATACAATATTTACTTTTACTCAACTTAATGATGAATCACAAAATATAATCCTATGTATTAATATTAACATTATAACACGAACACATTTACATGCAACATGTATCATTATATAAACTCACAATCATAATGAATAAAGAAGATATTACAATGGTCAATTACACATCAAGAATGGTTGCATAACGCCTTTTCTTTCTTTAACAAACAAGCATTCAATATTCTAGAAGAACCATTTGTCAGCATATGAAGCATTCTATTTATAGCTTCCAAATCTTTCATAACAATCAAAGTTATAGTAATGGAGAATTTTAAACTGAAACAAGAGTCATCTACTCCTTAAGCAATAAGATTCTATCTTTAAACATAATAATACAAACTAAATCTCTTTCATTTCTTATTCGTAATTTGAAGCGGAAGAGAGAAAGTGAGCATCATCGAAACAAATTTTTCCCTACCATGAAGCCATAAGCTTCCCCATGCTACCTCACGAGAGGAGCCCAACCCATCACGAGGAGTCTAGCAATCCATGGCCAACATGTGTGAAATTTGTGCAACCATGGAATAATTGACACATGCAACCTATTAATGCTCCAAGTACAAATATATATGCATATGCCCCTTTACCCATGAAGTGACTCAATTTAATTCAAACAATCGTCTCTCTAATTATTTGAATTAACTGCTCTGGCTAAGGAATTTATTATCTATTATTTGTTTCCTTAGTTCCAACCAAATAGTCACTCAACACCCTTTTACACATGTTTTTTAAAAGTAAGTATTTTCTTCTAGTAATGGTATATCTAAGGGACTAGGAACTTAAATTCCTTTCATTGTATTATTACTTTCAACTTCTTAGGTTTAATCAATTGTTTAACAATGTACAATTCTTATTACATTAATAAAGACACTTCCATTAACCAATATGGTAGGTTACACTCAAGTCTATTATTCCCTCTTTGCAAATTACAAGGAAACAACAACAATTTGTGTTATATATACTTTATCTGATAAATTTAGATTCAAAGTTGACCAAGACTTGCATGAGATTACTAGTCACAAGTGCAACATTTCATAGGATAAATATTGTTATTGAATGCATAAGTTCAAGACAAGGTGTTGGAATGAATTACCTAACTATAGTATCACAATGCTAAAGTAAACTTCATAATGCTAGAGTGGAACTACACATACTAAAAAGCCTTTATGTTGGAAATGACCAACATATACTATAGAACTTTAGTGATGTTAATGAACAACTTAACTACAAAACATAGTGTTGAAAGGAGCAACAAATCTACAAAATATAATGATGTTAAAGAGTAGCATAGGTTCAAAAAACATAGGCTAGTAATGAGAGGCTCAAACTATATGTCATAGTACTAGTGATAAGTTGTACAATCTTTTGAAACACGATGTTGATAATAAGTAGGATGGTGATGATGATGAACTCTCTCATGGCTACTGTATAATACTACAGTAGTCATGTGAAAGTTCTTAACCATCATTATTTAATTTTTTGTGTAAATTTTATGTTTCCAACAATTTATGCATCAATTCATGGCTCAACCACATTCAATATATTGGCTTCTCAATTTGTAAAAGTCTTTATAGACATATTGTTCTTAGTATTTAATTTAGGTTTGAAAGTTTCCATCCCTTGTTCCCTTTAAACATTATGAATATACAAGTTTATTCATTCCAATTTTGAGCAGCTCTATAAGTTGCTTCTAATCACCCAAAAATATTTAATTATTGAAAATTAGAACTATAATGTTTGTTTGGTTGATCTTACTAACAATCACTATGTATATAATTGAATAAAGTTGTAAATGAAAATGACCAATACTCCAAGTATGAAGGATTCAAGAGTTTTATGTTATTATTAGTTTCAATTAGAGCTAGTTCTTGCTCCCAACAATCAAATTTTTGGCTTTCCTTCACAAAAAATATCAATTCCTAACAAAATAAAGGTTTATCTAAATTCACATATCTATAAATGAAACAATAAGCAAAAAAAAAATTCTTTCCCTTCACTTCCATTGCTCCCTCCCCTTCTTTTTTTTCTCCCCCTCATCATCCTTTTCTTTTCTTCATTTCTTTATTTTTGAACACCCCCCAAATCCTTCTTCCCATTGCTATGTGAGATATAGTATATTTTCCCCAATTACAACTACTAATATTCTATAATTTATTTATTTTTCTCTTGATATCTAACAGGTTTCTTTATGATAAATATCACCTAACTTGATCGTCGACCCCTTTTCTTTCTTTTTTATTGTCTTTTCCCTCATACTTTTTAAAATTTCAAGAGATAAGGTACCTTTTTTCTTAAACAAAATATTATATTTTTCTATAACTTTGGGTCCTACCTTCTTTCTCTTTATTTTATTTTTTAAAGATATTTAACATACTCTTTAACAAATATATATAGTATTTTTTATTTTTATTTTATCGGTTAACCTTAGGGATAGAGCCTGCAAGCACACCAACCCAAAGAGAGAATGGAACAACACAAGCATAGTGCCTACAATCACAATGGCCCAGCGAAGGTTCAAACCCTGGTGGCTACAACAACACCACCACTTTAACCATTACACTATGGGATGGACCCCGTATATAGTATTATTTTTAATATTATAATTACTCTTCTTTTTCTTTTATGTTAATTAAAAACTATATTTTATTTTTAATATAAAATTATAAAAAATATAAATTTTAATTCCTTATTTAATTTTGATAAATAATTAATATTTAAATATTATTATTATCTCCTATAATGCAAAATACAACGCGGACAATGATACTATGTGCTCATATGTGTGATTCTCACCCATATCACCTTTGGATGACTAGACTTCTCTTTTGAATGATACTCTCTCTCCAATAAGAATGGTGTAATTGTCCCGTCACACTCTAATAGCAGGAATGAAGTTAGTTTACTAAATAAAAATCCAACTTAGAATAATTATTTCACAATATTTAAAATTTCTATATAAAATTAAATCACATAAGCTATATATATATATATAAGTAATTATAACTACCATGATTAACCACATTCTTCAAATCAATATAATGGCTACTTTAATAAACAACCAAATAAGGCAATTGATTTAAGCAATGAGATTAACAAGTATGCAAAGGTGTCATTATAGAAATTTTACGTTTTCACATTCAAATGAATATATACAAGCATGTCATTACAAAATTTAAGGTAAGATCAAACATTTTAGATTTGTTTTAAATATAACTAATATAATCTGCAAAAATCAAATGCTCTCAATTCTATCGGGCCAATAATCGTGCGGATTAAGTGGCGGGGCATTTGGAATCTATACGGTTTGTCTTCAGGTTAGTCCCGACCCCTTGGAGCCCTTAATACCCTCCATAAATCGGGAAGTATTGGTATGGGCACTTTGTCCGACATGACTTTTATGGCTCCAATTTTAACACGAGCTTCAATTTACCCTGGTTGTTCCCGCCGGTCCTTTTCACGTGCTTGATAATTTAGTTATAAAACTCAGAATCATGACAATCCTGTTTATATTTATTAACGTACGATAAAGAATCTTTCTGGAGGAATCTGTCTTTATAATAAGATAAATAAAACGCCACTCCTCACTACGTGTACGAATTTTATCTTGGAAAGTCTGGCTTTTCATTCATTTTAAAAAGGATTTCCTAGTAGGTATGGCACGTTACTCCACGAGAGGAAGACGACGAATGGGAAGATTTGTTAAACCTACGAGCAAGCGACATTTAAGGAGTCAACTACCAAGGAGACTTTTTGATACCTTGGTAGGCAATAAATACTTCAATTAAAACCTCCAAGTTCTCTCTTGGTTGATATTAATTTCATTCGCATCAACCTATATGTACAGAAAATACACAACATTATCCATGCTCTTTTTTTTCTTAAATGATTAAATTTTAAATTTATTGTAGATGAGTTGTTTAATTGAGAATTGGTAAATTATTTAGTTTGAGGTTCAAATATATGGACTTAAAGTTTATTTGGAGATTGATGTAATGATGGAATGTAAAGATGTAGTAATAAATAGATGAAAATTAAATTTTGGAATTGAATTGGTGGTTAGAAGTTTGTGATAAATGAATTACGAGCTTTCATAATGTTGTGACAAGTTTGCATCCTTGATTTGGTCTAATTGGTGTAATTGTGTCTGGGTGACGTGATTCTATTCGATGTAGAGTCTTGGTTATTGAATCTATTCACCACTAAGCTTATCTGCATTTGAGAAAGTATGGCATTAAAGAACATTGTTGGGTGTCTATTATGTATAGAGGTAAAAAAAAAATTACTTTCTTGATTGAATTCAAGCCTTGAGGTTTATTTGATAAATTTCAAAGAGAGATAAAGGTGAGAATGGAAGTCATTTTTGTAATTGTTTTATTCAATGCAAACTGAGATCGATATCAATTAAGACTAATGAAAATTGATTCCCATAATATGAGATGTTGCTTATCTATAATGAAATTATCATAGAATGGTATGCTTCAATACACAACGCTACACACAATTTGAAACTTTTGGCAACCACACAAATAAGTAGTGGCTGTATCTCAAAATTATCAAATTTAAAACAACAATTTATGAATTTTGAATCTCAAGAACAAGATCACGGTCATAATACAATCCAAGGAGGCAAAGGTCCTTAAAATTGGATAAATGAAGTTTTTAGGTGATTGATTTAACATAACAAAGATCTAGATTTAGGTTAAGGGTCAAAAAGAGATAAAATTAGTGTTAGACTCATGCATCAGAGACATCCACACAAAATTGCATAAAACATAGAGGTTAAAGAGTGAAGTATACACTTTTATCCTCTACATTTACCCGCATTTTGATGTGCATACAAGTGTGAGTGAAAAACATGCCAAAGTAGAAATAAAGGAAATAACACATATAAAAGGATACCATTTTTTTGGAATCTTGGAAAACCAAGTCACTAGAACAAGATTGTGCTTCCTTTATCTTTGATATATAGCTAGGATCCATTGAACCTAGCATATTCTTGACGGAAAAAGCACCAACCTATGAAACTATCCAAAACTAAACATAGAATTAGTAAAATATGTCCCCTCTAATTGTGTGTACTATGAAGGAGTTCCCACATATTGGTAAGAAAAGAAAACTAAAGTTAAAATCAAGTATGATATGTAAAAGAAACTAAGTATGATTGATAAAAAAAATTGAGCAGTGTTAGGACCCTTAAGTCCCAAGCTTCTATTATTATAGTGACTATTGTAATAATCATATTTATTTATTACTAGTTTATTAAATGGATAATAGTTTCTAAAGTTGGAAGTGATACACAAGTCTCATTATTCTCTTGACATAATAGATAATGCTTGGGAATCACCTCATTAAAAAACTATAGAATTGAATTTTGGTGGTGTCTCCTGAGATAATCTTGATAATGTAGTTGCATGTTTCCTATTTAGAGAGAAAGGAAGTAATTTTATGTATTAAGTTTATCTCTTTCTGAGTTAGAACCAATAATGAAGTAGAAATGGAAAAGTTTGGTGGGTAGTGGTGGCATCCAAAGGAATGTAAAATGTGATTGTTGAAGGGAATTCCTTATTGGTAATCGATAAGTTGAAGAAATTTCCATGCCTATATTGGCAACTTAGGTTATATGTAGAGGAAGTGTTAGCATTGAGATTTAATTTATCTAAAGTTACATGGTAGCCTTGAAAGTGGATAACTAATTTTATAGTTAATTTTTTAGCGAACTATGGAGTGGATCAAGACCTTTAACAACTCTTTATAATCATATTTCTACAACATGGGAGGGGATAGAGTCTTATATAACATTCAAGCCCTCATGATTTTTTCCCTATATTTTAAGACCTTATGGTCTTTAGATGATGATGAGGTGTATTTATTTTAAGCGTGTTGTGTTTTTTATATGACGAAGGATCTATATTATTTTGTGAAAAAAAAATTTGTTATGAGGTAGGCATGAGAAGTCTTGATATGCTTTGAGTGACAATATTATGTCTTTTCATATTTAGTGATTTGTGATAGCCTATTTAATAGGTTGTTTCTATATGGTGTCTTTGGGCTCTTGGTTAGGAATGGTCAATGCTCGAGGGACCAATTGTAATTCAAATAACAATATTTCATTCATTCTTAGTTGTATGGCTCCAAAAGTGCTAGCTTGTCAAAGTTGTTCTCAATGAGGACATGTTTGGATTACATGAGTCACCTCATAACAACTTTACTATGGCCAAAATTTACTTCAAAATTGACTACTTGTGTCCTATATGAGGCTCATAGGGTTAGGTTTCTATTATTGGTACTTCTTACTCGATTTCAAGGCACAAGGTCGGTCCCTTTGATGGTAGTAGATGGTAAATATATTGAAAATGAAGGTAATATTGTAGCTTAAAACTTGTAAAACTATGAGACTATAGATCTAATTAAGTGTTCTTTGTCACAATTCTTTGTGTATGATTAATTTGTTTAGATCAATTTTACCAATTATAGAAAGAGATAGAAGATTGTAGAAGAATGAGACAAGGAGATAGAAGTGACAAAACATCTACGTGGAGAAACCCTTTCGGGAAAAAATTCCACCAGAATCAATAGTGCTTGTATTATTTAACCTTAGAACAAGATTACAATAATACTATATCAATCCTTGATTGATATATTTCCTTGCCTTCAACAATCCTTCTTCACAACCTACAATAAACTCTCATGGAACTCTCATACACTTGTTGCAATTAATAGAAAATAAAATGAGCATGTAAACTCATAAGAGTTGTACAATACAAGAGCATAAAGCTCCTCACAAAAATCTACACCTAGATTGGGAAAGTAGAGTTCCACAATGTAATCTGAAGTCAAACCAAAGTCTTCCTCAATTTAGGCACCCCAAACTGAACACTTAACTAAACCTTGGTCAAGAAGATATCTTGCAAACTTCACCTCAAAGTTGGTGCCCAAGAATGGGCCCACTTGACTGAGCCTTGTAAATATCTTCTCATGCAAAATGTGTTAACTGAAAGATGCCAACTTGGGCGCCCAAGGTGGTCCCAAGTCAATCTTAGTTAACTAAAACATATCTCTCCACCAATTCATGCAAACATTATGCATGATTGATCATCCCCACTTAACTGAACATATCCACCTATTATCTGTCATGCAACTGAAGTCATTAGTCATGCATTAGTCATGCAACTCAAGTCAACTCAAGTCAACTAGCATTCAACTCAAAATAACTACATGCAATTGAAGATAACTGAACCATAACTGAACTAAACTAAACTAAACTAAACTGATACTGAACTGATAGTGTCACTCTACTCATGTAAATATCAATCCCTAATTTGTAGGATCAAAACATGCATTACTGAAGTGTTATCAATCCTCCAAATAGTTAATTGAAGCAAGGTGGGTTCCACCTTCCATGTGGGTGCCCCATGTGCTCCTATCTTGTAGGAGCTCTTCTTGGACGTCCCCACATGTTCCTATCATTTAGGAATAATCACAAATGTCAATTTACATGTTCATTTCATTCAAATTTAATCTCTCTCTAATCCTAGTGTTGGGGAACACTTTCCAAGGACTTAGGAGATACATGAAATATGTTTAGGATTGCAATTAAATGGCATCCTATTCCCAATATTCTCCCACTTGACATTATACATTGCAATTATTCTAAACAAGGAATTATTATTATAAATCAAGTACAGGACTCAAGGCCAATGGCCTTCCTACGCCAAGAGAACTTATCTGTAGGAACTGGTTTCGTAAGATAACCTGCAACATTGATCAAAGTGTCAACTTTCTCAATCAATACCTTCCCACTCTCAACCATTTCTTGAAAAAAGTGATACTAAACATTAACATGCTTAGTACGAGCATGATACATAGGATTTTTGGCTAAACAAATAGCACTGTGACTATCACATTCAAGTCTAATTTGCTTGCAATTAAAACCAATACCTTTCCCAAGTCTCTATAACCAAACTGCCTCTTTAGAGGCATGTGTAGCAGTCATGTACTCTACTTCTATGGTGGACAAAGCAACCGTGGGCTGCCTCTTACTCATCCAATTAACCACAGCTCCAAACAAAGTAAACACATAGCCACTTGTCGACCTCTGACTGTCTAAGCCTCCTGCCCAATCTGAATCAACCAAACCCTATATGTCCAATGATCTGTGCATAATATTAATATCATTAGCACCATGATAAACTAAACAGTAATTAGAAGTACCTCGTAAATATCTAAACACCCTCTTAACGTAAGTCCAATGTTCTTTACCAGGGTTAGACATAAACCTACTTAGAACTCCCACTACTTGGGCTATAGCTAGTCTTGTACAAACCATTGCATACATCAAACTACCAACTGCACTAGCATATGGAATTTCAAACATTTCCTCGTGATCAAAATCAGATTTAGGATCCATGTATAAACTTAATTTTGTGCCAACTGGTAAAGGAATATTAATTGGTTTACTATCATGCATGTTAAACCGTTTCAAAATAGTATCAACATAGTTGCTTTGACTTATGCAAAGCTTTTTGTTACCTCTATCTCTGTTGATCTCCATACCAAGGATATATTTTGTAGCCCCTAGATCTTTCATCTCAAATGTGCTAGAGAGTTGTGCTTTCAATTCTTTGATCATTACCTTGTTGTTACCAATAAATAACATGTCATCAACATACAAGATAATAATTAAAAGTTGATCATAAATAAATTTTATGTAAACACAATGATCTTCCTCACTCCTAACATAACCAATTTTTAATGCAAAAGCATCAAACTTTTGGTACCACATTCTAGGTGACTATTCCAATCCATATAAAGATCTCTTTAACCTGTAAACCAATAATTCTTTTCCTTTTACAATAAGACCTTCAAGTTGCCTCATATAAATCTCCTCATCAAGATCCCCATGTAAGAAAGCAGTTTTCACATCCATTTGCTCTATCTCAAAATCATAAGCAACAACAATAGATAAAAGGAATCTAATAGAAGTTAATTTAGAAATAGGAGAGAAGATTTCATTAAAGTCAACTCCCTCTCTTTGGGAGTATCCCTTGGCTACTAATCTAGCCTTGTACCTTTTGAGATTACCATATCCTCCAATTTTCTTTTTAAAGATCCATTTACAACCAATGGCCTTTCTTCATTTGGGAAAACTCTCAAGATCCCATGTGTCACAAGTATCCAAGGAAACCATTTCCTCATGCATAGCTTGTGACCAAAGATTGTTCTTATTTGAAGACAAAGCTTCCTTGTAAGGTCTAGGTTCATCATTAGTACTCATCAAAGCAAATATACAATGAAAATCAAGTGGGCTATACCTATCAATGGGATTCTATTGTCTTGTGGATCTTCTCAAAGAAGGTTCTTCTTGTTCCTCAATATGCTCATCATGAGAATCTATCTTAGAACTCTATGAACTCTCCTCATCCAATCCATCCAATTGTTCTTCAACATGTGCATCTTCACGCTTCTTAGTATTTGTCTCAAAATGCACTGTTCGAGAAGTATCCTTCTCATTTGGTTGTGTTACCTGATTTTGCTTCCAGCTAAATCAGGTAGACTTATGATTGTGTTTGCATTTAAGCGGTAAAAGGCACATCATTTTTTGATAAGTTTCATCCATGTGCATAAAAGAGATTATCAAAAGATTATATTATTATAGTTATGCAATTGCATACAATAGAAAAGTGAGTCAACATTTATTGAAAATGTAGTCTTTATTGATAATGATAAGTGTATAGTGTCCCTCACAAGCCGAGGGATTGACCATTTTAATGCATATAAAGAAAAGACTATACATTTATAGATAAAAATGCACATAAAATGAAGAGGGACCCATCATTGCCTAAAATGATGAATCTCGTTTGCCTTGTCCTGCATCGTTTTTAGTCTTCCCCGCTTGTCCAGCTTCCGTTTGACACTCTCCTTGCTTCTCCTAGGTTCCTTGCATCTTTAAAAAGAGCGTTGTTAGAGAAATGAAAGGTCACTAATCAAATCATGTACAATCATCCATAAACATATAATTTGATGTCCATAAGCATTAAAATAGACAACATACCATAGGTGTCCAGGAAAACAAAAGAGTAATCAAACACACCTGACATATGCTTTGTTTTTCTAACATGTTTTCTCCTTGTGCAGATATAAGACAAATATTTGTTATTATTTTATTTTAGTTGATTACATCATGTGGAGTAAAATGCGGCTCCCACGAGGGTTGAGCCCAACATGCTGCCCTCTTGTGTTTTAGGAGGGATAGGAAATTGAGCAACTTGATCAAATCAATGATAAAAATATTCTTGATGCATTAAAATCAATATGGAATCATACCAATTGATCAACTTTCACTAACAAATTCAAAAGATGCAACAAAACGATGTGAATTATCAAGAAATTTACTCTTCATCTTTTCACAATGAATCAAACAATAGGCTGCCATCATGCCAAAAAGGGGCAGTTTTCTGTTGGATATGTCTTTCAATCTTCTTAAGTGGATCCAAAGTCCATTTTAATAATGATGTGAGTTGTATTTCATTGTCATCATTTTCAAGGGGTAGTCATTACATTTAAAAGAGGAGGAAAACAATTTGTCTCTTCCTAAGAAATAGATGAGTTATGTGATAATGGTTAAATAGATGCATCAAGTTCAATTATGCATTCATCAATAAAAAGTAGCATTGCATTGAAGAGATAATCATCAAGCAACTCAGAAAAAGGGATCATCATAGAATTCTGTAGGAGTAAACAGGGACAACCTGAAGGTCATGTAAGATAGATCTAAGAGATTACAACAATCATCATTGTCAAGTGAATATAAAATAAGTTAGCAATGAAGAAGCATGCAGATGCCTCATGAAGCCAACAATCAAAATGATTTTCAAATAATGAGAGGACATAGTAATCTCTCTTATAATTGAAAGTACCTGATCTCTATTGTCAGAGTTAGCAAATGCATGATCAGAAGTATCACAATGAGTATCTGTCAATGTAATCAAGGCATAGTAACCTTTGTCACTGAGCAAAGACACTATCTAGTACAATACATCACGGTCAAAGGTCAATATCTTCAGTGGCACAATCATAATAATGATAGCTAGTATCATTGTATAGGGAAATCACAACATAGCTAAAAGGGCATATTGGTGTTTTGATAATCCACACAATGGCATTGTGGAAATGTGATAGTAATATAGTTTCAACATACGACACAATAAAAAGGAAATGTTTGTCTTTCATGGTGAACAGTCACAGTCAACAATCATAGTCATGTAATGACTGTCATATATCAAAGAATAAAGTCACAATATTTCCCACAGGAACAAGTACATGAGCTAGTTTTATACAACTTATTAGATGTCAGTTTATCAAAGGTAGAGTCATGAACATTCCAAGGTAATCATATGCTCACAAATAAAGTCAAGCATAAATGACTCATGAAGCCTTATAATGGCAGTGACATCACAGTATGACAGTGGTTTTAGATGCACAGTGAGATAAACTACCAAGGGACAAAACCTTCATGATTATGTCTTAGTAACCTGAGTGGTGAGCTTTTCATAGGGTGTTTGGGGTGTGGGTGAGTTTATGCCATTATTTCTCATGGTAGAGTTGATAAGGATAAGCAAAATGCTTAAGGAGCAGTTGCATCACGAGGACAAAAAGGTTAGTGACAACTCCATTTAGAGTTTTTCTCCAGAGGTATCTCATGATTGATACTGAAAAATCATAGTGTGATGGGAATTAATAGTTTAATTTGAGATCATGATCATGACAGTATAAGGGCCAGCAAGCAATCATATGAGATAATACAGAGATGCATTGGAAATACAGATGATGAAATAAACATGAAAGTCAAATCCAGAATGTGCTTTGTTGTGTGAAAGGGAAAGTCTTCTAGCTGTTTGTACCAAGAATAAGAATCATGAATAATGAATAAAAGAAGTGGCAATCCTCTCAAAAGTAACTATCAGCAATCAAAGAGACTGAGCAATGACATGTTGGTTGGTAGAAGTCAGTATGGAATTGACCTAGGCAGATACAATGAGCAGGACTTTGAAGAAATGGAAAAACAATTAAAGTTTTGCCTAAACAGAGGGTCTATATGCCTTACTGAGACAATGAAATGCAAGGAGGAAATCACAATGCCTACTAATGATAAAGAAGTAGTTTCATGTTTAATGTTGAATAAAGAAGCAGTGTTTACAATTATGGAGAAAGTTATAATGATAGCATTGAGTTTTTTTTCAAGAAACAAAGGGGTCTTGGTTAATCCATTGTTAAGTGATAGATGACGCAAAAATTGCATGATTATATGCATATTTTTATCAACAGCTTAGGAAAAAAAAAATCAAAGTGTAGTGATTAATACTTCTAAAGGAATACAAGCTTCCAACAAATATTAAACAGAGACAACATTATTCATTTGTGATATCATTTCATTGGAACACCTCGGACAACAAGTAAGGGTTCTTAGTTTATTTATGAAACCCTTGTCATAATCACAGAGCATGTGCAGGAAGCAACGTAAATTGCTATTTAAAGGATAGAGGTGACAGTCTCAAGGACATCATCACATTGAAATAATATCTATGAAATGGAAAGCATCGTAAAAGCATCTATGTTGGGATGGCGGTGAATTGAAACAAACAGATTTCGCAAAGTAAAAAGATGCAAATTGAAATGAAAGAACAAATTCAACGATGGCATATATCAGATTCATCTGATCCAGAAACAAGGTAGTATTCATGAAGGAGTGGAAAAATGCATAAATCCTCTGAGTTACACTCGTATTTCGCAATGGCATGGAATCATTTAGCAAACCATTTTTCTTCACAGGGCAACGTTTTATTGTGGAACAGTCGAAACGGATAGTTCTTGTTTCAGCTGACTACCCTCTCATAGAGTCTCATCCATATTATAATCTTGCATGACTTTATCACAGTAAAGGAATTATGACACAACTGGTCGCCATTACATGGCATCAAAATGACAAAGATCTCAAAATTTTTTTAAATCAATAGAGAAAACACGATGAAGGGTTGTACCATGGAAAGGTAGAAAAGTGCAAAGCCTAGGTATTAAAATGCTCAAGAGATGCATAGATAAAACCAAAAAATATTCATCATTCTCCATCTATACAATCTTGGAATGCTCAAGAAATGCATGAGAAGAGTATAGTAGAGACTTACCATACTGCTAGTGAAAGTATCCCTACCCAAAAACGATCTCAGAGGGCTCTACATAGTGAAGCCCAGGTTTTCATGGTGGCACCTGAGTTTTCCAATGGTGCAAGTGAAAATGAAAAGAATGCAAATGATCTTCCTGCATTTTTTTGTTTTAAGGTTTGGTAACCCTAATGGAGGTTGATAACAAAAGGTATTTTTTACCTTTTTTTAAAAATGTTTTCCAAAAAAATAATGCCTCGAACCTTTTCCTTTTTAAATGCTCAAGTATAGTAAGTCTTTTAAGACTTATTATTTGCATTGTTTCATATAGGTCAAATCTTAGACCTTTTTTTATTTTTATTTTGCATTGAATCACAATTGTAAAACATCTATTAAAGTGATATGTTATAAGTCACTTTAATAAATGTTATGTAAATGCAAATAGATAAGAAGCATGTGCTTTCATGAAGTCAAATGGGAGTTATAGTTTGAGTCTTTATGACTAACTTGCAAGCCTATAGGGAGAGGATATGATTAGAGCCTTTTTCCCTTTTGCATTCACTTTCAGATGTAAATCATTTAGTTAAATGGTGTAATTATAAGCCATTTAACTAAATGTTATTTTAAATGCAAAATTGAAAAAGGCATGTGTTGATATGTATAAGTCAGGAGGTTTAGTTGAGTCCTGTGCTATGCAAACACACTAAAGGTGTGAGTCAGAACAGTTTGGAGGCATGTGGAGAATTTGGAATATTGACCAACATGTGGGATTGGTGTGTGGGTTGTCTTTGACTGATTTTGGAGGGAATGAACCTTTTGGAGGCAGTTTTGTCATGCTTTTGGCATGACTTGGGTCTTGGCTTGACTTTTTTCATTTGGATGGCATTTTGGAGGAGTTTTGGAAGGTTCTTTTTTGGCCTTTATGCTACATCCGATTAGGGTTTCTAGAAGGACATGTGTGAGTTGTTGTTTCAAAATGGCTTAAGTATCTTCAAACTTGAGGTTTTAGGGGGTTCTTTCTTTCTTTCTGTAGGCATTGTAGCTTATCTTGGAGTTTTTTTCAGACAGGAGAAAGCATTGCGATTCAATATCAGACATGTATAGCAGTATGTAACGCCATTTTTATTAATGAAATTCAATGTTTACCTTCTTTGAAGCTATCTCATTGTGTGCAGTGTGGCGATTGATGAATGTTCTTGTGAGTTTTGGTAACTCCTTCATGTTTTTTCTCACTTTAGCACCTTTAGGTAGAATGAACATATATTTTTGTAGGTTGTAAGTTGTGTGGTGGTTCAAATAGTCTTTTTAGTTGTGAAAGATTTCCTTTCCTTTAGAAATTTTAAGAGAACAAAGCCTTCGTGCAAAACACTTATGCATTGATATATGAAAATATCTGAGATGTGTTAAGATAAGTTGAATCATTAATAAAACTATGTGGAAGTTGTTTGCAGGTCTTAGTTTTGGTGTATCACCTTTTAAAAGATTTTAGTTAATTTCAGTTTATGTAACCCTCTTACTCTTTCCTCAGGAAGCCATTAGTTTAGCAATAGTTTAAGTGACACCAAAAGGGGAGCCAACCCATAATCTATAGGTCTACTTTCACAATAGGATACCCACAGCCTAAAATTAGTTCCATGTTGCTCCAAATTTGCTAAGTTTCCACAACTTGGAAAGGGATGCAAATTTGGATTGTTAACAGGTTGTTCTTCTCCTGTACAAGATCTAAATTCCCTGAAAATCACATCTCTAGATAAAGTAATTTTTTGGGTTAGAGGATTCCAAATCTTTTAACCTTTTACATTTTCACCATAACCTATGAATATTCATTTTTGTGCTTTTGGATCCAACTTAGACCACTTTTCTTTAGGCACATGAACAAAATTCTCACAACCAAAGATCCTTAAATGTGCAACACTAGGTTTCCTACCTAACCACATTTCATAAGGGGTTTTAGCTTCAATAGATGAACTAGGAGATCTATTGATTAAATAACAAGTACTTACAGTCTCGGCCCAAAGGCACCGATCTAGCTTACCACTACTTAACATACTCCTAGCTCTTTCCATTAAGGTTCGGTTCATCCTTTCTGCTACTCCATTTTGTTGAGGTGTATATGGAGTAGTTTTTTGTCTCACAATTCCTGCATGCTTACAATAATGATCAAATTCCTTAGAATAATATTCACCACCATTATCTGATCTCAACACTTTTATCTTATGTTTTGATTGTTTCTCAACTAAAGCCTTAAATTCTTTAAACTTATTGAACAAATTAGATTTGTTATGCATAAAATAGATCCAAGTGTATCTTGAGACATCATCAATAAATGTGACATAATATCTAGATTTTCCAATAGAGTCAATATCCATAGGACCCATAACATCTGAATGAATAACCTCTAATAATCCTTTAGCTTTATTTGTTCCATTAGGAAATGAAGATCTAGATTGCTTTCCAAACACACAATGCTCACAAAAATCATTTTTTCCAATATTATAATCAAGAATACCATCAACCAATTTCTTATTAAGAATGGTCCTAAGACCTTTTTCACCAATGTGGCCCAATCTATGGTGCCACAACATACATATATTTTTAGCTTCAGTTACATTGGTTGATTTATTCAAATTGGAGGTATCAAGCTTAAACAAAGTCCCAATCTGAGATCCTTTAGCAACCACCATATTCCCTTTCACCAATCTGCAACCACCTTTGTCAAATGTCACATGCATTCCAGAATCATTGAACTTAGATATAGAAAGTAGATTTCTATCAAGTCCTGGAATATGTAAAACATCATTAAGGGTCTTAACCCTACCATCACTGAAACAAAACTTTACCTCTCCTTTGCCCACAATATTTGTTGTGCTACATATTATCTCCAAAGAAGACATTCCCTCCATCATATGCAATATACTTAGTGAAACACTCCTTGTTAGGAGTCATATGATAGGAGCAACCTGAATCAATAAGCCAAGAGTCATCACTAACAGTATTAGATGTAATGATCAATGCATCATTATCGCCATCCGAGGATTTCTCTGTAGAAGCATCAAGACTCTTTCTCTTGTTCTTAAAATTCTTCTTTACATGTCCTGGTTTCCCACGGTTCCAACACTTTACCTTAATCTTACTAGGGGTTTTAGACCGCCTTTGGACTTACCCTTTCCTTTCTAGTCTTCCCTAGGTGCCTTTTCCTTAGGCCTCCCTCTTACAAACAAGACATCTTGGGATCTAGTTTTAGACTTCCTCCTCATCTCCTCTAATAGGAGAGTAGGAATTATATTTTCCATCTTAGGATCTGCACCACTACCACTGATAGCAACAATTAGATTTTCCCAAGACTCTGGTAAAGAATAAAGTAACAAAATGCATTTATCTTCATCTTCTAGCTTTACATCTATAGATGCTAACTAACTTAGAATCAAATTGA
>VDFB02270651.1:12380065-12408977 GCA_007258455.2 Sequoia sempervirens | reverse complement strand
CCCTTAATCTTGCAGAGTCAGAAGTCAACAAAGTCTTACCCACCTCAATAATTGGTCCTAGGTTTCCTAAATTGAATATATATTTGTGGTAATATTCCTAAGTTTAACACCCCTAACACTTGGGAGATTATCAAACATTATGGATTTGTGGTCTACATCTAAAATTTCCAAAAAATTGGCATTGTTGATGGAGAAAATTTGAATCAAGATTCAAATTTAAGACCCATGTTAATTAATAACCATAGTGTAACCATAACAATATTGGAACTTGGTTAGTATAATCAAGAATTTGTTGATCTAGATTATTTTCTCCTTTTAAGGAGTGGCAACTTTGTCAAGAAATATCCAAAAGTGAACTTTAGAAGATAAAACAATGGGAAGGGATCAGAAATTTAAAGGTCAAGAAATGCCTAATGTAGTTTTCTCAAATGCAAAAAGGAAACAAGAACAATTGAAGGCTAAGAATCTAGATATATCATCTCCACATAATTCTCCAAGTATTGGAAAAGTAGGTACTTTAAATAGAAGAGATGCATCTAAAGAATATAATCTATATACATTAGATGATGCAATTGATAATAGGATCAAAACTGGTAGGAGAAATTTTAGGCATGATTTTGGTAGACCTAGAAAGGAGATAAGTGTTGATGTGAGAAATAAAGATGCATCTTAAAATCTACATATAGTAAATGTAGACATGAATTTTCATCCATTTCCACATCTAATAAACTTGAGGGGAAATAGACATAAAATTTTACCTACTTCATCTCCAAGAGAACTGAACATGAAGTAAAGGCTTTGTTCCATGACATTGATCAAGTTTTTTAATCATAGAATGAGCGAAGGGGAAAGATAATTAGATCAAAAACTAAATTTGATTGACCACCTCAGAGACATGCAACATGAAATAAAAAGCAAAAATTGCATTATGAAAAGCTAAAATTCCTCAATAGACAACAAATAAATCAATATAAAAATGTTTTTCAACCTAAAATGTTAAAAATGTTCTAAATCAAAAGATGTATAATTTTCAACATCATCAAAACCTCCAACACAAAAATGTAGGACAAATATGGTGATTAACCCTAGAAGAAAAGTTCATATATTTTCTCCAATAATATCATCATAAGGATTAGAAAGATACAAATAACTAGAATTTCATGGCATTCTTAGATATCCTATTCCCATCCCAATTCATATTAGAGAAAAAGTGACAAAATTCCAAGGTAACAATGCTATCATTGGTGATGACCACTTAAGGCATTTCATTGATGTGACAAAAGAATATGAGATAGAAGATTAAGTCCTTTATGTAGTCATTGGAAGAAAGTACAAAAGAATGGTATAAAATTCTTCTAGATAGGAGCATAGATTCATGGGATGAGTTTATGAGGGTTTTCTAATTGCAATATGAAGAAAGAGTGGATCCAAAGTTTGCAATCCATGGGCTAACTACTATAAGAAAAGGGGTTAATGAAATATTTATTGATTTTAACAATAGGTTTATCATGATGATGAGTAAAGTGCCTCCCTAGGTGAGACCAAATGAGTCTATATGTCTTGTTCTATATTGCAAGAATTTTATTCAAAATTGGGTTACTAATTACAAGACAAGAACCCTTAAACAATGAGGGAAGCTTGTGCCATGGCTATCAATATAGAAATTAATCTAAGGGAATTGAATATAGACAAAAAAGGGTTGATGCAATACTTTAGAAACCAAGTGCAATAAATTCTAGTAAGCCCTTCATTGTTGAGGACAAATTGCATAAATTAATGGGAGGAATGAAGTATCTCTCATATAGGGTTGAAAAGAATGAGAAATGTATGCCATCTAACTATGTTGCCACACACTTAAATGAAGGTCAGATATTGCATAACAGGCCTTACAATTATGATTGGTCTAAATTAATTGGAGCTAATGATAAAAAACTAGTCCTAAGAAACACAAACCAAGGGTACTAAGAGAAACACCCTTGATCCCTCGAGGAAGGATCATATGAATCTTCAACAAGATTCATTCTAGTGTGATATATGGTATTTTCCTTATGATCAATCAAAGTGTGTTTTTGTTGCAACACTTGAAGAAGAGAAAGGATTCCAAGATAATGAAGGTGTACCTAGGTATTACGAGGATATTGATGTTAATCAATTGGATGTGTATGAGGGTGAGGAATTCTTTCACTACAATAATGGTAGCTATGGCGTTCCATATGAATTACCAAAAAAAATATTTCAATCTGCTCAAGTAGCAAATGAGATAAAGATATAAGAGAGAAAAACCATCTAATGAAGATATCAAATCTCTCATTGAAGTGAATGTATTGTAGGTCCAAATTGATTAACGACTAATAAATACGTATGTAGGTTCCAAAAATCAAGTTGGAGGTTTGGTTGTCCCAAACATGGCAACCACATAAATTAAATAGGGAAAATAGAAAGAAAATAATGTAGAAAGAGATGCAATTAGGGTTGCAGGGAGGTCACATGCATCCCTACAAAAGAAGTATGTCCCTAAGAAAAAGATTATTAATGTCTCAACTAGCAATGTCAAAAATTCAAAGGTTGTTGGAGATAGTGGCAAAAAAAGCAAGTCAATGAAGCAAAAAAGGAGAATAATAAAGCAACTAAAGAGGTTTTAAAAGCATTCAACATAAATAAAATTGCTACTAGTGGTCACATAATGCCTTTTATCCTTGATAATAATGTTGTGACTATTCCACTCTCCACTCCTTTACATGCACACCAACCAAATTGACATGACTCAAGCTTTGAGTCAATTAAAATTTTAAGTGACAGTTAGGGAGTGTTGAGGATTCCATAGGGACATGGCATTACTTTATATCAATGCTCCTACTATTTTTTAGCAACCAAATGAACCTATAGTTATTCCCAATGACATGGCAAATAAAGTCAGTGTACAACAAGTCCCTAATATTTTCTTGGAAATTATATCTTCAAGTAGCACACAAATAGTTGACCCATTTTACACTTCTTTATTGATAAATAGTTGGATGCTACATACTTATATGTTAGATTATGGGGCATCTAGCAATGTGATGCCATTATAAATCATGAAGTAGCTATGCATGCAAGTGTCAAAGTCTTATGGGAAGTGTTTGTCTATGGATTCTCATGGAGTGAATGTAATTAGGATAGCAAATGATGTTGAGGTGTGAAAGGTGGAAAACAAAATTTCCTTTTCTTTTCTTAGGGTTTAGGTCCTAGAAAGGACAATTTTCACTAACTTTCACTCAAGAACAAACCCTTGAGATCTCAATGCAAAGGAGAAAGAGATCTTGCAAGAGGGTTGTTATAGGGGTTGAATGCAAACTATTAAGGGGTTCACCACCAAGTTTAGACTTGGAAAAGACAATGAAATGCAAGATGCAATGCCAAACCCTTATTAAATGTAATGCACTATAAAATGACCTAGAAAAGGTAATGAAATGAAATAGAAAACTATGAAAAGGAAGGTGTGCACCTGGAAATGTGGAAATGGATGGATGGGGATCTAGAACACTATAAAATATGACTTTAATGTTGATTGGGACTTATTCACCAATTTGGGCGAATTAGTCTAGTTTCTGTAAAGTTGTGCAAGAACAATAATCTGCCAAATGGGTATCCGAATTTGCAAAAACTTGAAATTTGACTGGTACTGGGACTCATTCGCCTAAAGTGGTGAATAATTCTAGTTGGTATTTTTTGAAACTTCAAAGGCTGATCCTGCTCTTCTCTATTTGCACTGTCCTTCCTGATTGATTTATGGATCCGAAACCCAGATTTGTAATCTGTAGGTCTTCTCCAATGTTCTCCAAGGCTTGATGACAACTTTGGCAACTTTGAGCTCTTGACAAATTTTCTCCAATCTTTCTCCTTAGGAAATCTACAACCTAGACCTGCAAATCACATTCAAAAGAGAGGGAAAAATGTTGTCAAGTTAGTGAATAGGGGTTTTCCTTGGTCAAACCCCTTGTCAGTAATTAAACCTTGAAATAGAATGAAATATGAATAGAGAATGATGAATGAACAATATGAGATGTTGCAACTCACCAAACCCTAGTAATAAGAGGCTACAAACATGTATGAAGTGGCTCCAATGGATGTAGATCTTTGACTCTTTCTTGAAGGTGATAGATCTTGAATGTAGCGCTTGCTTAAATCATAAAACCCTACATCACAATTATCAACACAATAACAAACATGATGCATGAAATCTTTGACATGATGATTGATGCTTGAATGTTGCTCTAAAATGATTGATAATATGCCCTTGAATGCTCTTGAAGATACTTGAATGATCTTGTGAATTAAAACTTGCTATAAGGATCACTTAATTGCTTGGTAGGTGAAAAATAAATGAAAGAATCTTGTATTTATACTCAATTATGCAAGAATTCCCAAAATTACAACACTACAAGCCTACATCAGATCTAGGAGAATAAAATGCTACCAAAAATTTGAATAAATTTTGATTTTGGGCCACACAAGACTCATTCGCCCAAGGTGGTGAATGAGTCCCACCAGGCTTAGTTTTTGGGACCAATTTTAAAAATTCCTAGAAATGTGTGAAATCAAGTTCACGACCAAAAGATCTAGGTGGGACTCATTTGCTGAAGGTGCCGAATGAGTCATAAATCACCAAATTTGGGCCATTCAAACCTGAAACACCTGAATTATGATTGGCTAATGATTGGTGTCGGGATTATCCTCAAAAAGATGCAATAAATGAGGCTTGTGGATGCAAAATAGGGCCAATTAAAGCATAAGAAAGCCTAATTATTAATGACAAGCCTATAAAAGTGTGAAAGTGTGTTACAACACTTAAAATAAGGCAAGATTAATATTAAAAAGAGGTTTATTATGTGTAATTAATTAATAAAACCTTAGCAAGGTGTCATTCAAATCCGTTAGTTCACAAGGGCCCAAGATCTAATGTGAATGTGTTAACCACATTAAAACACTAAATCAAGGCAATATTAGGATCAATTCAGCAAGGAGGGCCCAAACAAGTGTGAAAATTTCCTCGACGACATTTTTCAACACTACAAGTTGTAACTTGCTACATACCTAGGTAAGAATTTTTCAATAGATATTATCATAGTTGATTGTCTATCTAAACATAGTATGTTATTCTCCATGAAGTGGGCTACCTCAATTGGTGGTATTATTTATATGTACCTTTATTATATGCTAATATAACACTACATGAAAAGGAAGTCCAATTACATAGAGAGAATAAGATGCTTAATATTATGGAGAATCTAAATGAGGTAGAGAATCAAGTTTGCTATTTTGATGTGGAACCTAACTATTTTATGGGTTACTATGATGATGAATGTGAGAATAAATTTGATCCTAATTCATTCCCCCACCTCAGTATCTAAGAAATGATAGCATTTAGAACATACATTTTGATGGTGCATGTTTGAGAGAAGGTAATTGTATAGGAGTTGTATTAGTGTCCCCAAAGGGAAAAAGCCTATAAGTTCATATTTAGGTTAAACTTTGAATGCACCAATAACGTGGTATATTATGAAGCTTTGATTTTAGGTTGAATGTGGCTTTCAAATATGGGATAAAATGCATTCGAGTGAGTGGTGATTTATAACTTGTGGTGTCTCAAGTTAACAATACATATGCTACAAAAGAAAAAATATTGAGAATGTATAAGAATGTTGTGTGGAATACTATTGAAGTATTTGATACATTCAACATCAATTGGGTTGAGAAGGATAATAATGTAATGGTTGATGCCCTTGTTGCACTAGCCTCAATATTTGATGAGCTTCCTTTACCTCCATTCAATGTAGGTATGATATTGAAATTCTTACTAGGCCTAGTATTCCAAACAACATTTTTAATTGGCAAGTCTTCAATGATGATCAGTAGATATATGAGTTCATGAATTGTATTGATCACTTTGAGAACCAAGAAATTGGTTGGAAGCCCATGGTGGAGAAAGATGAAGAAGGTAAGAAGACTCTTTTTAGAAATAAAATTATTCAACTTAAAATAAATACTATTCTAAGAGTTATTTTTGCTTTAGAAAGAATGTTTGATAATATTGATTGTTACAAAAAAGAAGTAATCATGTAATTGAAGAAGATAGAGAATGTGTAAATTTAGGAATTGAATTAACTCCTAAAATGATCTACAGTGGTAAAATTCTAAAACCATCAAAGAAGAAAATGTTGATAGAATTATTAAGAAGGTATAAAATGCTTTGCTCAAGGTCTTATGATGAACTAAAGGCTTATAGGGAAGATTTGTTTAATTATACCATTCCATTGGAGCCTAGTCCAAAGTCATTTAGACAAAAACAATGTCCTATCAATCCTACTCTTACCTCTCAAATGTAGAAAGAACCGAAAAAGTTGAAAGAGGGAGCTATTATTAAACCAATCAAACATTTAGAATGGGTGTCAAAACTTGTTCCAATCAAAAAAAAGAATGGGGATATTGGGCTATGCATGGATTTTAGGAATTTTAATATTAAGTCCCTTAAGGAAAAATATCCACTACCTAGTATGGACCATTTACTACAACATGTAACAAGGTTAGATTTGATGTCAATGATGGATGGATTCTTCGGTTACAATCAATTCATGGTCAAAGATTTTGAGCAACACAAAACAACCTTCACCATGCCATGGGGAACATTTGTGTATGTTTGAATGCCATTCAGTTTGAACAATGTTGGAGCCACATTTCAAAGAGATATGGATGTTGCCTTTTCAGGCCTTATAAATGAAATTATGGTTGTCTACCAAGATGATTTGATGCAAATTCCAAGGATTAGAATGATCTTTGCAAATGTTTTGATTTAAACTTCCAGAGGTGTTTAGAATATAAGATATCTTTGAATCCTAAGAAATATATTTTTGGTGCGGAAGAAGGCAATCTCATCGAACATATTGTGTCCAAGGAGGGGGTGAGGATTGATCTAGAACATGTCAAATAAATTGACCTTATCTCTTAACCAATAATAGTTAAGGCAGTCCAATCATTCTTTGGGAAAATAAATTTTGTTAGGAGGTTTGTTCCTAACTTTGATGAGAAGACAAAATTCATTTCCAAGGTTTTAAAGAAGGGGAAATCATCAAATTGGGATAATGAATAAAGTAATTCCTTCTCAAAAATCAAATATGTACTTAAGAAGGCATCAATGTTGGCAAGCCCATATTAGTTTAGGCCTCTCCAAATTTTTTCCTTTACATCATTTTAAACTATTATTATTGTTTTTCTATAGAATAATTATGAGGGAAATGAACAACCAATATATTTGTTCAATAAGTCCCTACAAGATGTTGAATTGAAATACTCTATAATGGAAAATCATGCCTATGCTGTTGTCAAGAATTTCAGACCTTATCTTGTAGAATCTAAGATTGTAGACTTCTTACCACATACAACTATTAGAGTTATCTTTGTGCAATAAGAGGCGTCAATAAAATGATGTAGATGGATCAATAAGATCCAGAGTTTGACATGGAGGTACAAACAACCAAGCTGATCAAAGGTCAAGGCCTAAAAAAATTAATGGTCAAGAAAATTTTGGATGTTGTTGAATTCCATGAGGTGAAATCTAACTCATCTTTTATTCCA
This sequence comes from Sequoia sempervirens, assembly GCA_007258455.2. NCBI lineage: Eukaryota > Viridiplantae > Streptophyta > Pinopsida > Cupressales > Cupressaceae > Sequoia > Sequoia sempervirens. The sequence continues at coordinate 12,401,366 of VDFB02270651.1, read as the reverse complement.
TGTTAATTGAAGCATTTTACTTGGTATAAGGACATATTATTATATTTAAAAATCTTGAATTATCCTCCAAAGTTGAATAATAAGAAAAAAAGGACATTAAAATTTGAAGCTCAAAGGTATGTATTTCTTGAAGGATAATTAATTTGGAGAAGCCTTGACGGTGTGCTCCTAAGATGTTTAGACAAAGAGTGGTCTATAAGATACATTGAGGAATGCCACTGAGGATTATGTGGTGGATATTATATGTCAAAAACCACCACTCATAAGATTATGAGAATGGGTTACTGGTGGCCCACATTATTTAGGGATGTGACCAAGTTTGTGAAAGAATGTGATGCTTGCTAGAGGATTTTTGGTAAGTTGAAATTTACAGGTGCACTTCACAATATGGGATCTATTTAACATATTCACCACCTTATCATCCATAAGGAAATTGAACAAGATTAATCATGAAACAAATACATCAATTTAAAAATATTTTTAGGTTTACTTATTTGTGTGTTCCAACTGCCATGTATGAATGTATGTAACACTTTAAGGGATATTATAAAATGCATTCATTAACACTCATGTGGCAAACCATTTGTTTAACATGGTTTTTAACCTTGAGTTTCTTAAACTAACATATAGGCACAAAGTGACAACCAAAATAGGGGTGCACTATGTAATGGGTTTTGTTTGTGTCAAGGTGAGTGTTTTGTTCCTGTGATAATATACATTATAGCACCTTAGGGAAACCCCCCTTGGTCTTGAAAAGCCAAAAGTGAAGGAGGTATTACCCACCTGTAATTTCCCTAACATGTATTTTTAACTTTATATATATATATATATTGATTATAATTCAATTTAACACATGAACACAAGAAGATACTCCAATATATTAATATATCAATAAAAACTCACTACAATGATCTAAAATGATATACAAGATTACCAAAGATCAACATGAAATATTATTATCTTTCTTATAGAATCCTCTGAAGTGAAAATGCAATCTCTGAATGAGAATGCCTTAGGAACCAAAAGGGTTCCATCCTTTGATCCTAGTGAACACTGGGTTTTCATCCAATGTACACAAATCCTATGGGTTTTTGTCCACATATGGAATTAGAACACAAGTATCTAAAAATATAGAAAATAACATAATAATTTGATGCTTAACATGAATTGGTTTCCCTACATTTATATGCTAACATTCCTCTTTGAGGAATAGGTCAACCTTGAGCCCAATTGGTGCCAAAGCCCAGATTTTGAATTCCCATCACGCTACATTAGGTCGACCTTAAGGCCAATGTAGACTCTTTTGGAATAGGTGCACCTTCCTGCGGACCTATACACATGCTTTCCCTACTCATTCTAGCTTCCTGAAACTTTTTCATTACTTCCACATGATCCCACAATGTCTTACCCTTCAAGCCTATAGGGGTGAGTGCTAGTTGACTAGCACAATCACCTTCTATTAGCGACATCTTTCTATTGCCTAATCCTCCTTTCTTGAGTTTAGGATATGATGTGAAAGTGCTATCCTAGGTGCTATGTTCTAAACCGCACACCTGAACATGCTCCTATGGACATAATCGACTATGTTCTAGCATAGTGAGCCTAAGATGACAACATATTTTTGGTAGATGATTGTTTTCCCACGAACTCTAGATATGTTGTGGGACCTTCATTATAGATCCTACTGTAGACACCTAAATTTGGACACTTAATTTATCCAAATTTATCACTTTTCATCTAAACATCGTCTTATCCGAGTTAATTAAGTAATATTACTATTATTTAATTAATATCCTTAATTCTGTCAAATCCCTAAGGTATTTAATTAATAAATAAATACCTTACCCTCCTTAATCCTCTTTTCATCAAATGAATTAAATAAATATTACATTTATTTAATTCCTCACATGTCATTTTTAGCTAATCCTAATCCATCTCCTAATCTCTTCATTAGGGATGTGCACATGCCTAATCCTTGATTAGGATGTGTCACATCCTCCAAATTTTGCAAATTGGCTTCTAATCCTCATTATCCCCTAATTATCCTCTAATTATTGATTAGTTAAGTCTAATCAGTACCTTGGTCAACTCTCCCCATCCCCCAAAGAATTTTTAATTCCTTTTTATTCACCCTAGGTTCCCCTCTTCCCCATGTGAATTTTTAATTCACATTTTATTCCTCCTAGAATCCCCTTTTCCCATGCATCTTCTAGAATCTTTGACTTGTCACATCAAGTCACATGTGACAAACTCCCACCTTTGTGGAGACCCTCTCTTATCCACTAGATTCTTCCAAGCATGTGAATTTTTAATTAATTCACATTTATTCACCCAAGATTCTTCTCATCCCCCAATGTACTTTCAAGGTACATGTCCTTCTTACACATCATGTACCTCCCTTCCACCTCACTTCCACATCATCTTATCCTTGGCCATCTCACATTCCACATGTCAAGATGTGAGGGCTTTTGAGTTCTCAACTCACAATAGCCCTACATCTTGACCTTGGTGGCTCAATCTCAACCATTGAATCCTCTAGAGAATTCAAATTTCTCTATAAATACCCCCTCTTCTAATGAAAAAAAAGGGGAGAACACTTAAGTCATTTGAGCAACCTTATGCTGTTATTTTGTGCACCCATTTTACAAGCATTTTCTCTCATCTAGCCATCCATTTTAGCTATTTTCATTTGCATCCCAACATCTACTTAATCTTGCATTTAGCTACATCAATAGCCATCTAAGGAGCATAGAAATCAATCCAAAATCAAGGGCCAACCAAGGAGTTTCAGCTGTAGAGAGAAGGTATAATCTTTTGTAATCCTTTTTCATTTTATCTCTTTGTATTAACAATTCCTTAGGCTAATCTTGAGGTGTTTCTTTGTGTTTTTCCATTGCATTTTAGTTGTTTAGAATAGGTAAAACTTGAGGATATCACACCTACATCCCAAATTGTAGACTAAGATGAGCTCCTAGGAGGAATGCGACAAAATTCTTGGATTCTACCTTGTAACTATTTTTTTGGAGAAAGGGACATAACAAATCCTCCCTTCCCAAAATTTCTTATCCTAAAGCAATGCAAATTTGGATGCTCTAGGATTTCAAGTCCCTCCCAAGTAGCATCTTCAATTGGAAAGTTCTTCCAACAAACAAGATACTCAATTATATTCTCATTCCTTAGATTCTTGACCCTGGTATCAATCACAATTTCTAGAATAAGGATAATTTTTGCTTCATCATCAAGGGGTGGTAACCCCATAGCAAGAGATATATTCAATCCCAAAACCTTCTTGAGACATGAAACATGGAAAACATTATGGATTTTGTCATTTACTAGAAGTTCCACCTCATAAGCAACTTTTCCAACTTTCTATATTATCTTGTATGGTCCATAGAACTTGGGCTTGAGCTTCTCCGCTCCTCCTTTCTTGATAGAAGTTTGTCTATATGGCTAAAATTTGATAAACATCATATATCCTACCTAAAATTTTATTTCTATGTGATTTCTATTTGCATACATTTGTTGATTTTGGGCAACTTGTAGATGATCCTTAAGAGTTCTCAAGATGTCTTGACTTTGATTAACCAAAACACTTTCTGCTAGAACCCTACTATCTATGAGGACTAGTTCTGCAAAGGTTATTGCATCATATCCATAGAGGCTCCTGAATGGGGACATGCCAGTAGACATGTGATGAGTTGTGTTGTAGCAATATTCTCCCAAATGCAGCCACTTGATCCAAGCTACCTATTGACTGGTGACATAGTTCCTCAAGTATCCTTCTAACCACTTATTTACTATTTTGGTTTTCCCATCAATTTGAGGATGATAACTTGTGCTAGGGGTGAGATTGGTGCCTAGCAGATGGGAAAAATCCTTCCAAAAATTATTGAGGAAATGATTATCTTTGTCATTAACAATTTTCTTGGGTAATCCATGTAACCAAAAAACTTCCTTGAAGAACAATTCTACAACTTGCAGAGCTTTGTAGTCACTGAAGATGGTAAAGAAATGAGCATACTTGGTCAAACTATCCACTACAACATATATGCATTCCTTGCCTTTCTCTTTGGGCAATCCGAAGATGAAATCATGGAGATACTTTCCCATTTGTGCTCTAGAATGGGAAGAGGTTATAGTAATCTGGCTGGAAAATCTTGTTTCCCTTTGTTTTGTTGGCATGTCATACATTCCCAAATGTGTGAGACAACATCTTCCTTAAGGCCCTTCCAAGCAAACCTTTCCCTAATCTTTCGGTAAGTTTTGTAGAATTCAGGATGTCCTACTATTTGCGCATTATGATGAATTTCCAATATCTTTTCCTTTACCTTACATCTCCGACTAGAAACGCCCTATTTTAAAATAGTATCAGGCCTTCCTCCACTGCATATTGGTCATCCTTCTCTACAGCCTCCCAAATACTGATAGCAAAAGGATCCTTGGCATACTCCTCCATGATGGAATCCTTCCAATCAATTGATGTGATGGACACATGGCACAGTGTAGGTCTCCTAGAGAGTGTATCCACCACAATATTCTTCTTTCCTTTGATATATTCAATATCAAAATCATATGCTTGTATTTTTCTGACCCATTTTTGTTTCCTATCATTTTTGTTGGCTCAAGAAGAATTTTAGACTGTTATAGCTTGTTTTGACCACAAATATTCCACACACCAGGTATTGTCAGAAGCATGCATTATGGTTATCATCTCCTTATCATATACGGGGTATCCTTTTTCATGATCTCTTAATTTCCTACTTTAAAATTCTATGGGGTGTCACTTCTAAGAGAGAATGACTCCAATCCCTTCACCGAAAGCATCACATTCTACAACAAATAGAAGAGAAAAATAAGAAATTGCAAGAATTGGACAATAGCTCATTACCTCTTTCAACTTCTCAAATGTTCTTTGTAATTTAGTTGTCCATTCAAAGGCTCCAACTTTAGTTAGATTAGTGAGAGGTGTTGCAGACTGAGAGAATCCTTTGACAAACCTTCGTAATAGCTACAAAGTCCAAATAGTCCTCTTAGTTGAGACAAATTCGTGGGAGGTAGCCATTTTAGGATAACTTGGATCTTCTGTTGATCAACTTGAACTCCTTTAGCACTTATGAAATATCCCAAATATAATATTTTTTCTGACCCAAACTCACATTTGGACATCTTAGCAAAGAGAGACTATTGTTCTAGAATTCCCAAGACTATATCCAAGTGCTTCAAACGTTCTTCCCATGTTTTTCTATAGATTAGAATATCATCAAAGAAAACTAATACAAATTTCCTCAAATGATTACCAAAAACATGATTCATGCATGATTGGAAAGTTGTCGAGCATTGGTGAGACCAAAGGGCATAACTAGGAACTCAAAATGCCCATAGTTACACTCAAAAGCATACTTTTGAATATCTTCTTCCCTCATTCGAATTTGGTGGTATCTAGAGCTCAAATAAATCTTTGAGAAGCATATTGTACCATGTAGTTCGTCAATCAACTCATCTATCCATGGTATAGGGTATAAGTTCTTAATGGTCTTCTTATTCAATGCTCGGTAGCCTATGCAAATCCACAGAGTGTCATCTTTCTTCTTCACCAACACCACAAAATATGTGAAAGGGATAGAACTTGGTTTGATGTAGCCCATATTCACCAACTCCTTTATTGCTTTCTTTATCTCTTCTGTATACATCCAGGGATGGAAATAAGGAGTGGTCATAACTAGCTTTGATCCTAGTTCAAGTTCTATGATATGGTGGAAACCTCTATCCGATGGCAGTCCGGGGGGCATGTCACTGAAAACCAAACTAAACTTATCCAAAATATTTTGACGTATATCAATATGAAATTGACCATTCTTACCTTCCAAAGAATCCTTTGAAATCACCAAACAACTAGTAGACTAGGCAACTTAGTTCTTCCAAAAGATCCTTTCCATTCTCCTGGTTGATACTACTTGTGGACCACCATTTTCCATTCCCTTTAGAATCACATCCTTCCCATTGTATTTGAACTTGAGCTCCATTGTTTGGTAGTTTTTAGTATACTCACCCAATGACTATAACCACTGCACGCCCAAAATCACATCAATTTCACCCAAACCAATAACATAGAAATCATCAAAAACCTTATGATCTCCAAATGTTATGTCTAAATTTCATACTTTCTATTTAGAGGGTAAGTTATACTCATCTGCCACAATGATAGTGAAGCCTTGAAAATTCTCTGTATCCAGTTTTCTTTTTCTCATGAGCCCTTCATCAATGAAGTTATGAGTATCTCCTCCATCAATCAGGACAATCACCATTTTTCTGACAAGGACTCTCCAGACCTTGGAAGAATGGTATCTTTGTGCACTAGATAGAGATGCTAGAATGTCGCTATTGTCCTTATCCTTAGCTTCTTCCTCCAGAGGGATGTCTTTCGGATCATGAAACTCTTCAAACCCATCTAATTTTGATTCTTTGTTAGAGATGACTTCTATATAGTGGACTTGTCCTTTTCCAAGACACCTATGTCCTGAAACCCATAGTTCTTTGCAAGAGAAACAAAGTATCTTCCTTTTGAGATCATTCTTGGTCTCATCACAATTCTTCTTAGGTGTAGTAAGGGGAGTTATTTTTTGAGCAATCCAAAGCTTCTTTTGGAAATTCCCCTTTGGCTTATTCCATATTGAGGGTTTTGATTTTTGTTGAGTATAATTCTCTAGATCCAAGGCTTTCCAAATAGTCTCCTAAAGTGTTGAGGGGTGGAATGCCTTCACTAAGCCCCTAAGTTGTTTTTCCAATCCTTCTTTGAATAGGAATATGAGTCTTCTCTTTGAAATGTCAATTACCATGACTAAGAGCTTTTGGAAATCTGCAACATATTTTTTCACACTTCCTTTCTACTTGAGGTGAGTCAATTCTCTAAAATGTTCTTTTGGATCTCTCCTATCAAATCTCTCAACTAGTTTGTCGTAGAATTCATCATAAGGTTTGATTAATTTGTGGCCTTGAGTGACCAGACCATGGTACCACCAATCATGAGCATTTCTTTCCAAATGCAAGGTGGAAAATTTAATGGCATCTTCCTTGGACATTGGATTAAGTGCCAAATATGTATCAAGTTTCTGCAACCATTCCCCAGAAATGTTTTTCTTAGATCAATCAAAAGGGGAAATAGATAGCTTTCCCAATGAGTGCTCCAATTTTTTTGGCTTGAGAGGTGAATGGTAAGTTCCCATTTTATTCTTCATCGCCATGAAATCTTTCAAATACAAGATCTCTTTGATTGGAGGGTTCAAAGCCGTATATTCTTCATAAGCTTTTGAGATGTCATTTTGGAGGGTAGTTTTTCCCTTTGGAACTTCTTCCACTCTTTGAATGAACTTGGGCTTAAGGTTCCTATTACTAAAGTTTGTTTTGAAACTTTATGTAGCAATCACCTTCTCTTTCCTCTTTCCACCACTTGATTGACTGAAGGCACCAACTCCATTAATGCTATCATTCACCTTCCTTGCATTAGTCTACATCCATTAAAACATTTGGCTGAACATTTCGACAAGACAATTTTTCCCTTGTATCATTTCCTTAAATTTTGCTTTGGCTTCTATAGTGTAGGAAATTGTATACCTTTACAATTTCACAGTATGTTTGGGTCCCTTAAATAATTGGACTTAATTAAGCTCCTAATTTTCTAATGTATGCATTCCAAAGCCTTATTTTTCTCATTTTCTGAAAGGGGGACGTATATTTAATTAATGCAATTAATATTTTAATCACCCCAAAATGAATGTGTCCTAGACTTTTGGGCCAAGACCCATTCATCAAAGGGAAAATGGGTCCTCTTAAGTCCTTGATCCCAAATTTTAATATGTTTTTGGTGGTATTTTAATGATGAAATTTCATATGCAATTGTCGGATTTTGAAATCTAATTTTTAGCAAATTAGATAAACACCTATAAATACATAGTTATTTTATCAATTGAACATCAACAAGCAAGAGGTGAACTTTATATGAGAAAATATTATTGTCAAGAGTAGATTTTCAATCATTTGTTGCAACATTCAAGATCCTATCATCATGTTCAATTTTATATGCATTCATGTCATCTTGTGAAGGCTATTATGCATTGTTGATCTTAAAGCATCCAAGCATTCAAGTATCCAAAAAATCAAGAAAAGAAAAATCTGATTCCTTGGAGTCATGTGTTTGACTTCAATCCTCTAAGGAAAGCCATTAAAGGTTTGGTGAGTTGTAGCAAGCAAGTTTTCATTCATCATTGCTTCCATTTATCAATTGTCATTATTATTATATCAAGGTTTAATTACCAAACATGAGGTTTGACTAAGGAAAACCCGCAATGAAAACAAACATTTTTCTTCTCTTTCTATGTGTAGATTACAAGTTGAAGAAGGATTGAAGAGATCTTAAAGAGCAATTTTGCAACATTGCGTAAGTTGTCACCATTGTTGTAAAGCCACATAAACTCAATTACAAATTTTATTTCTGAATTTTTGACAGTGGGACCTCTGTCAAATTGAAGCCAAGATCTAGCATCAAAGGACTATCAAAGCTTTTTCTGGACACCCTACCCAAGACTCATTCACCCTAGGTTGAACCTATCCTTCAACAATGCTCACAACCAAATTATTTTAATGTCAGGTAAATGTGTCCCGATCCTTCTCAGATCTGCCTGGAAACTGTCAATTTGATTCCTACAACTTCAAGATCTTGCATTTTATCATCTAGGTCATATTTTTCATTAGGTTTAGTTGCATCAAATCATTTCCATTTAGTTCCAAATTCTATTGTTTTGAGAAGTCTAAAGATTCAGGTATGATTGGCTCACCTTAGGGTTGAAATTCAATCTCTACACCTTGTAATCTCTTAGTTTCAATGAAATATTGGGAGGAGGGACACCCTTAGTTCTGAAGTTCTTTATATGAAGGACCTAGGACACCTTATTTTGGGATCTCCCATTTTTCCTTCTTTTCAGATTCATCCTCCCCCATTGTTTCCTCTTGCTTCACTTTCTTCAATTCTCTCCTCTGGAACCTGATCTCCCTTTCACTTGGCAACATTAATCATTAGAAACCCTACAAGTTGGAAGAATCTTTCTTTGATACCACTGTAATGTCCCTAACATGTATTTTTAACAATATATATATTGATTATAATTCAATTTAACACATGAGCACAAGAAGATACTCCAATATATTGATATATGATCGATAACAACTCACTACAATGATCTGGAATGATATACAAGATTACCACATATCAATATGCAATATTATTGTCTTTCTTACAAAATACTTTGAAGTGTAGGTGCAATCTCCAAATGAGAATGCCCTGAGGAACCTAAGGGGTTTTGTCCTTTGATCCTAGTGGACACTGGGTTTTCCTCCAATGTACACAACTCCTATGGGTTTTCATCCACAAAAGGAATTAGAAAACAAGTGTCCCAAAATACAAAAAATGATATAATAATTCAATGCTTAACATGAATTGGTTTCCCTACATTTATATGCTAACATTCCTCTTTCAGGAATAGGTCGACCTTGAGCCGATTGGTGCCAAAGCCCAGAATTTAAATTCCCAACATGCTACATTAGGTCGGCCTTAAGGCCAATGTAGAATCTTTTGTAATAGGTGTGCCTTCCTGTGGACCCATCCACACACTTTCCCTACTCATTCCAACTTCTTGAAACTTCATTGTTACTTTTGCATGATCCCGCAATGTATTATCCTTCAAGCTTGTATGGTGCCCGTGCTAATTGACTAGCACAATCGCCTTTTGTTAGCGATATTTTACCACTGCCCAATTCTCCTTTCTTGAGTTTGGGATATGATGTGCAAGTGCCATCATAGGTGTTATGTTCTAAACCACACACCTGAACATGCTCCTATAGAGGAATGCAGAGGGATTCCCATAATCAACTCTCTCTTGGCATAGTGAGCCTGAGTTAACAATCTTCTTCTGATGATATATTTCCAGTAGATGATTATTTTCCCATGAGCTCTAGATATGTTGTGGTACATTCATTATAGATGCTACATCCCAAACCACAAACTAAGATGAGCTCCCGCATAGGAATGCAATAGAATTCATGGATTTTACCCTGCAACTATTTTTTCAAAGAAAGGGACATGACATCGCCTCAATAATTGGTCCTAATTTGCCTAACATGAATATATTTTTGTGGTAATTTTCCTAAGTTTGACACCCTTGGCACTTGGAAGATTATCAGACCTTAGTGATTTGGGGTTTACAATTTAGATCACCAACACCTCCTAACATAAATTTCAAATGATTTTGCATACAATAAATCTATAAATGATAGCAATATCATTTTTATTTGAAGATTTAATGGTCCCAACATACAACATACTAGAATTTGAAATGATTTATGGGATTATTCGCCCCACTTCCCCCTAGTATCATTACATTTAAATTAACCTCAATGACAACATCATCCCTCCCATTGTTTCATGCAACCAACATAAATCCTTTGTCTAATGTGCATCCCACTTCACCCTCCTTGGAAACACCTTTTATCATAAGGGTTATAAGGGTACCTTGTTAATATCTTTGAACAAAAATAACTTAGTGTTCAAGGAAGTTCATAGTGGAATCTACAAAACACATCCTAGGGGCATGATCCTTATGTTGACATCACCAAATTTAGGTTGGGAGCATACAAGTTGGTCATGAAAGATAGACAAGAGATTGATAAACTTGTGAGTATTTTACATCTCAAATGCTTTCATACTAGAAGGATTTGACGTTGATCTACCAAAAATACAAAAAAAGCCTAGATATATCAAGAAGGATGAAAAATAAATTAAAACAATAACATCAATACTAAACTTTTAGAGCACATACTAGGGGCATGATCTTTATGTTGCCAAATTTGGGTCAAAAGATACAAGTTTGCCACATAGGATGGACAAAAGCTTGAAGAACTTATAAACATTTTATATCTCAAACACTTTCATACTAGAAGGATATGATGCTACTATATAAAAAAATGAAAAAAATATTAAATATCAACAGTAAAAAAAAATTCCTCATTCATAGGGTCAATAGAGTTAAAGCTTTTAAAATTTCCTATGGCCCTAACCACATGGTCTCCACCAAAAGAAGGATGGACCAAACTAAATTTTGATAGTGCTTCAAGGGGGAACTTGGGGGTTTCTAGTGTTGGATGCCTCTTCAGGGCCACAATGGGACTATGTTGAGTAGACTAAGCGTGTTGGTGCCCCTCGAGACAAACAACGAAGCTGAAATACAAACTTTATGGACTGAGCTAAAAGAAAGCACAAGGATTGGTGTTAAGAAGCTATATATTTAAGGCAACTCTATCCTAATGGTGAATTCCCTATGTAAAAAAAACATGGTCAATTGGACATTAAATAAATGGTTGTTGGAATGCACGAGGTTGCTGAGATTTTTTGAACATTACACAACCTCACACATTTATCAGGAAGGTAACAATGCGGTAGCCAATGAGGCATTAGCCATATAATGTGGCACTATTTGACGTGTCTCCTTCATGCTCTTGGATGTCAATTTTCCTTCAACCCTCCATCCGATGGTTCGTGGTCATCATCGGTATCCAGTACTCTCTAGCGGTGATGGGACGTGATTTGTCTGGCTAGCCTGATAATTGATTTCCAAATGGAGAACTTGTACAAAAGGGCCAACTTGTAATAATTTTTAGGATGCCCTTAATTTGTGAGGGTTGTGGGAATGAATGAATGGTTTTTAATGATGTCCACGAGACCATCAGTCTATGGGACCAAGCACCGAAACTTTAAACCATTTTCAAGTTCTTTTCCATGCCAGCCCTTCTATTATAGATCTTGACCAGAAAGCCATCAATTTTGAGGAGCCTAGTCTCCCTAAAAATCCCATTTAGATTATCCACCTTAAAATTGTCTTCATATTGGATACAGATATCATCATAAGCAGCACACTCAATCATGAAGTGCCATTAAGTCTCGACAGTCCCTTTGTTGCAAAAAATACAAGTTCTTTGCTCCCAAGCCTCCTTGGGGTCAACCCACCTACCTGTCTCGCATCTAAGATGGTGTGACCTGGTTCTTAATTGAGCGACCAAAAGCCTAGCTTGCCTTTAATTGTAACCCTTAGGTAGTCTTTCTCATCGTGCTCCCACATGGGGTTGAACTCCTGGATATAATGTGACTTTTTACGGCCAACCTGCTTAGTCCACATAGTAGACCTAAACTTTTCTAGCACAAACTTTTTTATCTTAGCATTAGTGTTGGGACACTCATGTAGTTTAATGTTCCATTTGTTCAACCGCTTGCTACTTTGCTTCATCCAAGTCTTCTTTCTACAGTTTAGCTCCTCCCCAACAACCATTTTGGGCCAGCGGTGCAAATCCATGTTCTCAACTTTTTTTAAGTAACTTATTAACCGAATGACAAAAGATGCCTCCAATGGGAACATACCAGTTTCATCCAAGAGAATCTCATATGGAACCGAATATTTGAATTTGGTGCTAGTAGTGATCAAATGCTTTTGAATTCTTTCAACTTTCCTCCACTTGTGGTTTGACATGCTACCCCCCCAAACCTCACAACCATAGAGGACAACCAGTGCCACCAACAAACCAAAAAGGGTTTTCTTGTTTTTCCAATCCCATAACTCTGCTTTCCTACATCTGTTCTACAGTAAATAAGATGCCTTCCAGCCACCCTGAATCCTTTTTGCCCTGCAAGTCTCCCAACTGAGCCTATTATGGAAATCAATACCAAGATATTTGTATTCTTCCACCACCTCCAGAGAGCTACCGTCAAAAATGAAATTAAGCTGCTGCTTCTTCCTTTTCAAGGAGAAAATCATGATTTTGGTTTTGCTGGTGTTAACTTGCATACCAACCTCTTAGCAAAAGAGCTCGAGATCCTTTAAATGATCTCTCAAACTAGGAGCATATTTTGCAATTAAGATAAGATCATCTGCATATAAAAGTAACTTCACCACATAACTAGCTAGTTGAATACCCTCTCCATCAATTTTGTTTAACCATTCTTCAATTTTATCAATATATAAGCCAAACAGAGTGGGAGATAGGGGACAACCCTATTTGACCCCGATGCCACTACCAAAGCATTCAAACATACCATCTTTTGTTCTAATTTTAGCTCTAACTTTCTCATAAAGTTTATGAACTGCTGCTCTAAGTTCATCAGGAATACCAAGTTCCTTCATTTTGTTCCACAGTTTGTCCCTAGGTATCGTGTCAAAGGCTTTTTTGAAATCAACGAAACAACAAAAAGCTTCACCCCCTTGAGTGTCCCAAACTTTCTCAATGAGGTGCCTAAGCGTGATGCAGTGATCTATGGTTATATGCCTTGGTCTGAAACCAGCTTGCCCCTTTGCCCTTTTACCTTCTTTTTCGGCCCAATTATTGATTTTGCGCTCTAACATGCTCCCATAAAGTTTACCAAGAAGAGGATTGACCATTATAGTTCGATAGTTAGAAGGATTATTGATATCCCCACTTTTATGTAAGGATTGGGTGAGGGATAATCTCTTTCCACATATCCTTCATTTATCACTTACATGCAAAGGCACAACCTCTATTTATGCCCGGTATCACAATGTGATGTATTTGGTTGGTAAGGTGGCTTTGCTCGGCTTTGATGATATGGAGATACCTGAAACTAACATGTTCATGAAGGAAAATAGCCTTCTTGAGTCCATCTCATACCAACACCTCAAGATAATAATCAAGGAGCACAACAACCTCATCTTGTGGGCGCTTAAATGGACGTTGGGAGCAGATTTTCTAGAACATGATGAGCACTCGGACTCTTGCTATTTTAGCTACTTTATATTAGATATTAGATGGGGAAGGTACCTTAACATCAAGTCTAGATAATTTTTTTATTTGTTGCATTTATGTTTGAGTCATATTTCTCATCATCATTATAACATAGTCTATTTTCTCATCAAGTAGTCGTTTCCTCATTATTTAGGTGCTTGATGGGTGGTGGTGAGGTGCTTAGATTTAGTATAGGTTGGTTTCCTTAAGGTGGTTTTGGTCAAAATTTCTATTGTGTGTTTTATTATGGTGATTTGTAGGGACAATTTTGGATAGAAAATTCATCCTCATTAACATAGTCAATTAAAGAGTTTCCATCAATTTGTGGGGGTTTAAAACATTAAATGAGTTTTAAATAATGTCTTCCTTCAAACCACTAATAAAACCCATTTTGAAGAATTTACCAATACCACTTGTCCTATTTTCCAATATTTGAAACTATGTGTAGTAGTCAGAAATAGAACACATTTTTCATAATTTAGTTAATGCCCTTGTGAAATCCTCATACTTACTCGAGCCAAATTAGGCAAGTAGATGTTCATAAAATTAATTCCATGTGGGGAAAAATTGTATATTCTATCCATTGAAACCATTAGATAACTTCATCTTCCAAGTGGAATGAAGCTACTAACAACTTTTTAATGGTGGGAGTTTGATTGACTACAAAATACTACTCTGCTCTATACAAGAACTTGCAAGGTCATCACCATTAAATTTAGGGAAGACTAGTTTAGGTCAACACCATGGAAAGAGATTTGACACCACTTAAATTAAGTACTTACCTCTAAAATATTACCAAATACAAGTAATACCATGCAACAAAAAACACAATTATTTAAAATAGATACAAAGATGTACACATATTCATGAAGCTAGAACAAATATCACAAGGCTCTTAAAGGGGTCAACCTCCTTAAGATCAAATCTCTAATACACAATATGATTCAAAGATTATCTTCTTCTTCATTACAACATTTAGTAAGCATCATAGAGAGTGATTTATGGTAAACAATGCATGTAAAATAAATCTACATAGTGTAACACTAAGTAACTAAACTATGAAATTTTTAGATTAATTACCTAGTGGTATCTATAGGGATCCCATCCCTTGAAAATAAAAAAATAACTTACATAGATATGAGTAGGTAAATACAATCTACAAAGATAATATAAATTATAAATCACTATAGAAGAAGAACAAAGAGAGTTTCCACCTGAAGAACACCTAGTAGAACAACCTATACAATTAATAACAACAAAAAGAATTCACCACCTAAAATGTATCAACTAAAGAACCACTCTTGGAATCAATAAAGTCAACATATCAAGCAAACAAATCCACTAAACATCACATAACATCTCAATGCCGAACACAAATAGCTATGATCTTCCCCAACCAATTGTCACCTCCACTTCAACCACATTCAAACATAGAGGATATTTACCTCCATTCATTGTCATTAGGTTAAGAGATAGAATGTGAACCCCATGGAAGGAATCTACATGATGCTCTACCTAATACACCAAATTTCCACAAATGACCAAAATTGCATGGTCACTTGTAATCTCTAAGTAACCTTAATTACTTTATCTATATTATAGTATGCTCCAAGTAATTGCACCTCCTTCCTTGGGTCTATAATTTGGTTTTCCTCAATACCCTCAAAACTGTAAGCCTACCCACTTGATCCAACACCTTCATTTATCTATTTACCATATACTACCATCAAAGGGACCAACCTTGTGCCTTGAAATCAATTAAGAAGTACTAATAATAGAAACCTAACCCTATGAGCCTCATATAGGACACAAGTAGTCAATTTTGAAGTAAATTTTTACCATATTATAGCTGTTATGAGGTGACTCATGTAATCCAAACATGTCCTCATTGAGAACAACTTTGACAAGCTAGCACTTGTGGAGCCATACAACTAAGAATGAATGAAAGATTGTTATTTGAAGTACAGTTGGTCCCTCGACCATTGACCATTCCTAACCAAGAGCCCAAAGACACCATATAAAACCAACCTATCAAATAGGCTATCATAAATCACTAAATATGAAAAGACATAATATTGTCACTCAAAGCATATCAAGATTTCTCATGCCTACCTCATAACAAAAAAGCTTTTCACAAAATAATATAGATCCTTCGTAATATAAAAAACACAACACACTTAAAATAAATACACCTCATCATCTAAAGACCATAAGGTCTTAAAATATAGGGAAAAAATCATGAGGGCTTGAATGTTATATAAGAATCTATCCCCTCTCATGTTGTAGAAATATGATTATAAAGAGTTGTTAAAGGTCTTGATCCACTCCATAGTTCGCTAAAAAATTAACAATAAAATTAGTTATCCACTTGTAAGGCTATCATCTAACTTTAGATAACTTAAATCCCAATGCTAACACTTCGTCTACATAGCACCTAAGTTGCCAATTTAGGCATGGAAATTTCTTCAACTTATCGATTACCAATAATGAATCCCCTTTCATGTTCAATCACATTTTGCATTCCTTTGGATGCTACCATAGACATGCTACCCACCAAACCTTTCCATTTCTACTTCATTATTGGTTCTAACTTAGAAAGAGATAAAATCCATACATAAAATTTCTTCCTTTCTATCTAAATAAGAAACATGCAACTACATTATCAAGATTATCTCAGGAGACACCAACAAAATTCAATTCTATAGTTTTTTAATGAGGTGATTCCCAAGCATTATCCATCATGTCAAGAGAATAATGAGACTTGTGTATCACTTCCAACTTTAGAAACTATTATCCATTTAATAAACTAGTAATGAATAAATATGATTATTACAATACTCACTATAATAATATAAGCTTGGGACTTAAGGGTCCTAGCACTGCTCAATTTTTTTTTATCAATCATACTTAGTTTCTTTTACATATCATATCCGATTTTAACTTTAGTTTTCTTTTCTTACCAATATGTGGGAACTCCTTCATAGTACACACAATTAGAGGGGACATATTTTACTAATTCTATGTTTAGTTTTGGATAGTTTCATAGTTTGGTGCTTTTTCCTTCAAGAATATGCTAGGTTCAATGGATCCTAGCTATATATATCAAAGATAAAGGAAGCACAAACTTGTTCTAGTGACTTGGTTTTCCAAGATTCCAAAAAATTGGTATATTTTTATGTGTTATTTCCTTTATTTCTACTTTGGCATGTTTTTTCACCCACACTCATATGCACATCAAACTGGGGGTAAATGTAGAGGATAAAAGTGCATACTTCACTCTTTAACCTCTATGTTTTATGCAAATTTGTGTGGATGTCTCCAATGCATGAGTCTAACACTAATTTTAGCTCTTTTTGACCCTTAACCTAAATCTAGATCTTTGTTATGCTAAATCAATCACCTAAAAACTTCATTTATCCAATTTTGAGGACCTTTGCCTCCTTGGATTGTATTATGACCGTGATCTTGTCCTTGAGATTCAAAATTCATAAATTGTTGTTTTTAAATTTGATAATTTAATTTTGAGATACAACCATTACTTATTTGTGTGGTTGCCAAAAGTTTCAAATTGTATGTAGGGTTGTGTATTTAAGCATACCATTCTAGGATAATTTCATTATAGATAAGCAACATCTCATATTATGGGAATCAATTTTCATTAGTCTTAATTGATATCAATCTTACTTTGCATTGAATAAAACAATCACAAAAATGACTTCCATTCTCACCTTTATCTCTCTTTGAAATTTATCAAATAAACCTTTAGGCTTGAATTCAATCAAGAAAGTAATTTTTTTTTTACCTCTATACATAATAGACACCCAACAATGTTCTTTAATGCCATACTTCCTCAAATGCAAATAAGCTTAGTGGTGAATAGATTCAATAACCAAGACTCTACATCAAATAGAATCACGTCACCCAGACACAATTACACCAATTAGACCAAATCATAGATACAAACTTGTCACAACATTATGAAAGCTCATGATTCATTTATCACAAACTTCTAACCACCAATTCAATTCCAAAATTTAATTTTCATCTATTTATTACTACATCTCTACATTCAAAACCATCATTACATTAATCTCCAAATAAACTTTAAATCCATATATTTGAACCTCAAACTAAATAATTTACCAATTCTCAATTAAACAACTCATCTACAATAAATTTAAAATTTAATCATTTAAGGAAAAAAAGAGCATGGATAATGTTGTGTATTTTCTGTACATATAGGTTGATGCGAATGAAATTAATATCAACCAAGAGAGAACTTGGAGGTTTTAGTTTAAGTATTTATTGCCTACCAAGAAATCAAAAAGTCTCCTTGGTGTTGACTCCTTAAATATCGCTTGTTCGTAGCTTTAACAAATCTTCCCATTCGTCGTCTTCCTCTCGTGCAGTAACGTGCCATACCTACTAGGAAATCCTTTTTAAAATGAATGAAAAGCCAGACTTTCCAAGATAAAATTCGTACACGTAGTGATGAGGAGTGGCGTTTTATTTTTCTTATTATAAAGACAGATTCCTCCAGAAAGATTCTTTATCGTACGTTAATAAATATAAACAGGATTGTCATGATTCTGAGTTTTATAACTAAATTATCAAGCACGTGAAAAGGACCGGCGGGAACTAACCCGGGTAAATTAAAGCTCGTGTTAAAATTGGAGCCATAAAGTCATGTCGGACAAAGTCCCCATACCAATACTACCGGATTTATGTAGGGTATTAAGGGCTGCAAGGGGTCGGGACTAACGTGAAGACAAACCATATAGATTCCAAATGCCCCGCCACTTAATCCGCACGATTATTGGCCCGATAGAATTGAGAGCATTTGATTTTTGCAGATTATATTAGTTATATTTAAAACAAATCTAAAATGTTTGATCTTACCTTAAATTTTGTAATGACATGCTTGTATATATTCATTTGAATGTGAAAACGTAAAATTTCTATAATGACACCTTTGCATACTTGTTAATCTCATTGCTTAAATCAATTGCCTTATTTGGTTGTTTATTAAAGTAGCCATTATATTGATTTGAAGAATGTGGTTAATCATGGTAGTTTGTCATGTCCCCATTTTTGGCGAGCATCAGAGATCGTAAGATTGGTCTATCAGGAGACCCTCGTAGGCTGACAGAGTGGTTAGAGGGTTGTTTGGGAGCTTGGCTCAGCGTCAGATTGGCAGTTTTGATCAATTGGCCTTCGTTTGGGCTCGATCGGAGACTTCTTGCAGAGTTGCTATTTTTAGCAGTTCCTGGCAGGCAGTGTGGGACCCCTGCTATTTTTTAGCAGTATGACTTTGGCAGCGTCAGAATCACTTCAGGGTTCGTCAGCTTCAGACGGAACAGTAATCGGATGAGTAACGAGAGAAATATTAATATTTAATTGTATTAATTAAATATTAATTATTTAATGATTATAATATAAAGTTATAATTTTAAATTATAACTTAAGTGATTCTCATAAAGGGGGCGCCCATCATCAGAAAGGGGCCAGTTAATAATTATAATTTATTATAATTATTTGACGGAGAACTATTGAAAGATTCAAAGAATTAAAAGTTAAATATATTAAAATTCCCTATTATTAAGGAAATCGCACTTTTGTGCAATAAAGGGGTTTTTGCATTGGTTTTTGGAGCCATTATGACATTTTTGAGAATTGGAAATTGATCAAGACTTCGTCAGAGAACGGAAGCTTTAGGGTTTCGGTCTCGAAACATTGGAGAACGAGCCATCTTCAGTGGGAGCGATTCAGAGGATGTGAAATAACATCTGATCTATTGCCAACACAAGGGTTTCTTCATTCAGGAGGAATCACAGAGCTCCAGAGGTTATTTATTTTATAGAGCTTCAGCTATTTCATTTATTCAGAATACTTTCATTTACAGAGGCGTATCATATCTCAGAGATTAGGCAGTGAAGTCAGAGGAACGTGTTTCATATTTATTGCTGCTGTTTTTTAAAAGGCCGACTGCTGTACTTGGCCGTACTGTTGGAGGAAGCCGTACATATTGTTTTAAAAAAAAAAGACGCCTTTCACTCAAGCATTCTATCATCTTTGGTGGATGCGCTTAGGCATTTGGAACAAGCTGCAAACAACACGTTGAGGGAAAAAGGGTCATTTAAGGCTGCCGTACAGATCTGAAAAATCACCAGCTGCTGCAATAAACAGTACCAGGCCGTACTCTTATTTCTGAGCCATCACCTTCCTTCCAGAGCAAACCAACTTGGGTATTCATCATTTGTGTTCATCTACTGAGGCGCCAACCTTCAGAGAAACACTGCGTGGTATCTGGCAGAGGAGAGAGTGGGTTATCATTCAGCTGTACCATTCATTATTGTTGTATCAAAGAAAACCAGGTTCCAATATTTTATTGCTTTTTACTTGCATGTCTCTGGATCATTATTGTACTTGTTTCAGAAGATCAATAAATTACTTGGCTACCATATTAGCAATAGAATCTTCGTTTACAGAGATATATTATTTTATTTTGAATTTATTATTCAATCTATTGCAAAAATCGCAATTTACATTTGTTGCTCAAAAACCCAAAAATTACACAAAAACCTAAAACGTCAGAAAAATCAAACAAAACCGTCAGATTCGGAGAATAGGGGAAACTAGGGTTTCTACATAGTTGAACTTCTATATATATATATATATATATAGCTTATGTGATTTAATTTTATATAGAAATTTTAAATATTGTGAAATAATTATTCTAAGTTGGATTTTTATTTAGTAAACTGACTTCATTCCTGTCATTGGAGTGTGACAGGACAATTACCCCATTCTCACTGGAGAGAGAGTATCATCCAAAAGAGAAGTCTAGTCATCCAAGGGTGATATGGGTGAGAATCACACATATGAACACATAGTATCATTATCCGAGTTGTATTTTGGATTATAGGAGATAATAATAATATTTAAATATTAATTATTTATCAAAATTAAATAAGGAATTAAAATTTATATTTTTTATAAAATATATTAAAAATAAAATATAGTTTGTTATTAACATAAAAGAAAAAGAGTAATTATAATATTAACAATAATACTATATATGGGGTCCATCCCATAGTGCAATGGTTAAAGTGGTGGTGTTGTTGTAGCCATTAGGGTTCAAACCTCTGTTGGGCCGTTGTGATCGTAGGCACTATGCTTGTGTTGTTCCATTCTCTCGTTGGGTTGGTGTGCTTGCAGGCTCTATTCCTAAGGTTAACCGAAAAAATAAAAATAAAAAATACTATATATATTTGTTAAAGAGTATGTTAATTATCTTTAAAAAATAAAATAAAGAGAAAGAATGTAGGACCCAAGGTTATAGAAAAATATAATATTTTGTTTAAGAAAAAATGTATCTTATCTCTTGAATTTTTAAAAAGTATGAGGGAAAAGACAAATAAAAAGAAAGAAAAGGGGTCGACGATCAAGTTAGGTGATATTTATC
>VDFB02270651.1:12363394-12379965 GCA_007258455.2 Sequoia sempervirens | reverse complement strand
GACCATTGTTGGTTTTGATATCAACAAGATTCAAGGTATTGATATTGTCATGGAGCAGTAGCGCAGAGGGCTCCAACCTTCCAGTACCCCCTCACTTCTCAGCCAACTCACAAATAGCATTGAAATCTCCAGCCAAAATCCATGGATGAAAAGACGTCATACTACGAATAAGCCTGATATGGGACCACAGACCTTGTTTACCCCAAAAATATGTAGGAGCATATATATTAGAAAAGAGAATGACTTCCCCTGTCTCAAAACTAGTAGCAATCATAGACATAGAGGATTTATAAGAAATCCACCAAAGAGGTCGGATTCTCCTCAGATTCCATAAACATGCTAGACCCCCAGAAGCTCCATGAGCTCCAATTCATTGGCACTCCCCGTTCCTCCACAACCTAGGTGCCAAGCCTTGCATATTCTCAATAGATAACTTAGTCTCCTGCAAAAAGAAAACATCAGGACCTTGACTTCTAACTAAATCATGAACCGCTTTTTGTCTAGGGCCGCTGTTCAAGCCTCGTACATTCCATGACAGAACAATCATTTCAAGGGGCTTGAAAAAAGAGAATCCAGAGTCTTTACTGACCTTGACTCCACCAAATTCTCACCTGCCAGTTTAATCTTTTCCATTTCCTTTTTTCTGCCAAGTTTAGCAAATTTCTCTGTCCCGCTCTTCTTAATATCCTTCTGCATGATGCCCAATTTGGGGGGAGGCTTGGTCTTCTTAGCCTGGTCTGAACTAGTGTTCTACCCAGGAAGAGGAGAATCCACACCTATTGTTGTAACAATGGCCTCCACACCTACTGTTGTAACAACGACCAAGGGTTCCTACACCTCAGAAACCCCCAACTGCTGATCAGCTTCCATGTACAGACAATCATCCCTTTGTGGATCTATAGAAGAATCAAGAACAAGATCCTCCTGAGCTACACCCTCAAGCCCTTGATCCAGGTTAATCAATCCTGGGTTCACCTCCTGTTGGCTGAGCTCATCCAAAACCTCAAATCTGTTGAAGGTACCTTCATCTTGCCTTTCTTTAAAAGGCCTCTTTTGACCCCTGTTTCGATTTTGAGCCTTGACCGGAGTAAAACCATCGGAAGCACCTACCTCATCAGGAGAAATACTCTTCCCCTTATCTGTTTCAGGAAGATTGCTAGCAGGTTGTGAAGGCTAGGACTCCACAGGCTTATACCTTGGACATCTCTGCTGCAAATGGCCATATTCTCAACAAAGCCGACAACGAAAAGGAAGAGTTTCATAGTCCAAATGTTGCACCCAAGAATAAGAGCCCTCACACATATCTATTGCATCAGGCAAAGGCCTACTTAGATCAATCTCAACACAAATGTGTGCAAAAGTCAATACCTTTTTACCCAAAGTCTGCGATGAAGTCCCAACTAGTTTTCCAAGCACCGAGGCCAAAAGGTGCAGAACATCCTCTCGACAACATTCCACCGGGAACCTCGGTAAATGAACCCACACCGGGACATGATTTGGAAGCTCCTCTACAGGGTTAAAACATGCATGCCATGGCTTGATAAACAACCCTACCTTATTATGAAAATAAGGGCCTCCCTCAAATACCCTATTGTGATCAGCAATGCAATTAAAAGTAACCATGAAATAATTGTTCGCCAGCAACATTATCTCCATTTCCCCCTCTGGCTCCCATGTCCTTTGTGCCCAAGCCTCCAAAAATTGCAAGGAAACCTTCATCCCCAAAAACTTACAATATAAAGAGTGATTTGAATAATACTCAACATCTTCAGCAATCATTTCAGCCGGAACAACCAGTTTTGGCCTCTCCTTGCACCTCTCGAGAAAATCGCTAATCTTCATGATCCGTGAGCCATTAGATAACCCCAAATCAACAAACCCTGTGTTCTGAGCAAACAGATTGTTATCGAAGGTCTTCATCCCTTGACTTGAAAATTTTGAGCCTATTGTTGCCCGAAAGTCCAAGTGAGGGCTCCTCACTGACGTCTCACCCTTTGAGCAGGCCATCATGCCCAAGACAAAAAACACAATCCCCAAAAATGGGTGGTAAAATACTCCCCACACCCTTCCTCTTAGCACCACCCAACACCAAACCCCACACCTTCAATCCTCCCCACCTGCGTAGCAGAGAGCAGAAACAAAGACACCGGGAAGAGAAAGCACTAAGCCTTCTCCACCACCAAAATGCCTCCACCCCACCGATATGCAAACTCCTCCACCAGATGAACCTCTCAAACCAACATGAAAACGCAACAACTTACCATGCAAGGGAGTCCGCGCAGGTAGCAAGCCACAAGCAGAGAATCCAAACACATCCAACAAAGAAGATTCTTAACTCAAAAGATGCCTCCCACGTCCAATCCCCACCAAAACATAGATTGCCCCACCCGCATGCAAGAGAACTCTTGAAACACAGAGGGTAGACAGAGCTAGGGCGTCAAAACCCTAGCTCCCCCAGACGCCTCCCAGCCGCTCGCCATCATTCAAAAAAAAAAAATCGTAATCAAATATTTATTATTATTATTATATAGTTGTTAAATAATTAATTAAAATTTAGACATAAAAGAAACCTTTCTATTTTATTTTTTTCTCTTTTTACAAGCAAATCATTTAACATTTTAAAAGTAAACTAAATTCTAATTTCAAAAAAGTCATAAAATATTTTTAAGTACAAAAACTTTTAATTTATATCTTTTTGTTAGGGGAAATAAATCTCTACTTGTAGATTTTTATGCCAAGAGGTGTTATATAATGAAAGCAAACAACCTGTGTCAAGAAAAACTCGACAAATTAAAATTGGTGAGTTGTTGTCATTCTCTGTGTTGACTATTACAATAAGCCCATTGAATGCTGGAAATTACGAGTATTGCATGGTATTCTTAATGCTACGAAAGTTACGAGTATTGAAATTAATGCCACAAAGACACTCCCACAATACACACAGTAGTGCTGGCATTTGAGTTAGTCCTTGGTGTTAGTGTTGTCAGACCCATGACCTCCTCTCAGACATGGTGCAACCAACTATAGAAAAACATTATCGAATTCTTGTTGATAGTTACCAGATGAATATAATAAGAATTACATGCAATTGTAATTGAAAAGGAAGAGTACGTGCAGTCAAACCATTTACTCTTCCTTGTTAGTTACAATTGCATGTAATTCTTATTGTATTCATCTGGTAACTATCAACAGGAATTTGATAATGTTTTTCTATAGTTGGTCATACCATGTATGAGAGGAGGTTGTGGGTCTGACAACACTAACGCCAAGGACCAACTCAAATGCCAACACTGTTGTGTGTATTGTGGGAGTATCACTGTGGCATTAATTTCAATACTCGTAACTGTTGTAGCATTAAGAATACTGTGCAATACTTGTAATTGCCAGCATTCAATGGGCTTATCGTAACAATCAACACAAAGGATGATAGTAGCTCGTCAATTTTAATTTTTTGAATTTTTCTTGACATAGGTTGTTTGCTTTCATTGTATAATGCCTCTCGACATAATTAAACAATTTGTATAAAATAAACCTAATAGTTTAAATATAACTAAAACATAATTATAAGATTGGTTATTATATTTTTAAAATTATTCTCAAAACTCATTCTTTTGACATATGTATAGTGTGAAACTTAAAATTCACTTTTGACATTACCACCTTTATGTAGTAAATTTATTTCTATTAAGTCATCTTCAATTAAATTCAAGTATTTTACTCCAATTCAAATTTTATGAAAAAAAATTATAACGAGTATTAAGGTGTATTTGTATGTTGTTTCTAGTCAAATTTCTATGATGACATATTGCTAGCCTACTATGGGGATTGTTTTAATCATTTTATTTTGTTCATAGTAACACTTTATTTGTTCTTATTTGCATTCTTTTGATTTATGTTTTTGCTTTCATACCAAATTGTAATCTAAATATTGCTCAAATAGATAAATTTAAATACGTCTAAAACTATGCAACACAAATAAATATATTAATTAAACATTCTAAAAAATAACTACAATTAAAATTAACACATATCTATAGATCACAGAGAGGCTACTATTTGGTACTCAAAGGAATAGTTATAGGTCCAAGATCTCCACGGCAAGGAAGCATCCCCAAAGGAAATCGATTCTTACACAGAACCCAACCTGCCTCATGGCATAAATAACATAACCTTGGCTAGGACACTCTTGGGTGTACATTGTACCCCAAGTTGGAAACACACTATGTGTCACTTCTCCAAATGCCTCAATTTCAGCCAATGACCCTAACCTTTACTCCTTTGTTCCCTATGAAATCTTGTATTTCTCTTCTCTCCTTAAATGTTCTTCATGCCCCTTTTCAAGTCTCACATAAATGCTTTATATAAGCCTTAAGGGGTGGTTTCCAAACCATCACACTCTTTCATAAAGGTTTCCTTTTAATAAGTATTTAAATAAATAATTATTCTTCCCCTTTTTAAAGAGTGTTTATACATATTCTTTATTAACCTATCTTTTAACCAAAGGATCATAATATCCTTTATTTTTCTATCTACCTTTTAATTCTAAAGGTTTATTTCATAGTTTTCTCTTCTCTTGGAGAAAAAATCACATAACATTTATTCCTAGCCCCATGAACCAACGTAAAGCAACATCTTTCAATGTGGTTGAGAAGAGTTTTAATCTATGAGCATTTGTGGTGTAATCATAACTTTTGCATGGAACATCAAACTTGAACATGAATGTGTCTGGATCTTCTATAACTAATCCTTAGAAATTGGGAAAGGACAAGGGGGGTATATTCTTGAGGGCAGCTTCTCGTTCTTGATTTGTGATTGGAATTTTGAATGTAATAGGCTCTGCTAGATTATATGGCTTCTTCTATCATAATGTTAAGATTCCTTATGGGAGTTCTCCCTAGGTTTAGAGTAGGTACTGGTGTGAGGGGTACTTCTATACCATTAGTTCCCTCAATTGGTTCTTCACTTATACTAGTATCTTCAAATTCTTCTTTATTTGAGAGGAGAAACCTTCCCAAAGTGTCTCTTTGCCTCCACATACAATAGTATTTTGAGGTTTAGATAGCTTCTCCTACACATGGTTAGTGAGTAGTTTGAGGTTGATTTTAAAAATGTATACTAATCCTAATTATTGTAATTGATTTTTTTTCCTAATTTATGAAGGAAATATAAATGAATGAAAACACAATGAGGAATTATGAACTTAGCACCATCCTCAATAACAACACCAAAAAATGTAGAGCTTCCCCTATGTCCAATCAACTGATGTAGATAGCATACATATGACTTAACGAATCTATAGATCCTAAATTAAGAAATCCATAGTCCTAAGGGTGCTTCATTGAATTGTCAATAGAGATTCATAATCTTGAGATGATTGTGGTAGTGTATGTGAAGATGAGAATCCTAAACCCTACTAATTGATTTAGTACAAAGGAGTGAACCAAAAAAAAATCATTTAAAAACTACTAAACTTGAATTAACTCCTATGTAAAAAGAAGGTCAAACAATACTAGTTGTTGGAAGTAAGTATAGTAATTGCTATGAGGGACTATTCCTACATAGATTGTAGCAAATGACTCTCTATGTTGTAGCATGACCAAACTCAACTTAATTGTTAAGAACATTCAATATAATGTAAATCAGAAATATAATTCATAATTTAACTAATAATCTAATCTAACATGACCTTTGTAATACCTCAAGGGCCCTTACTTGAGTTGCTATAGTCCATAATGTCTCTTCAATTACTAACTTAGGAATTCATGAAACTGAAATATCCTTCTTTATTGTAATTTTAACATACACAAATCTTCAAAATAAAGTATAATGAGACTTACATGCAACTATTTTGTACAAAAATCTAGCTAGTTAGTATCTCACAAGATCATCATATATATAGGGTCTATTAGAGTCCTCTTATTTCAATAGTGAAAAAATATATATGAGAAATTGTCAACTCTTCCAAAAAAGTAGGAAGAGGATTGGGTTTTAGCTTAATAAAAAAAATCAGAAAGTGGAAGTAAGAGTGTAAGATTCTAATAAGGAATCTACACCAATCAAGAAGACTGTTATAACTATAAAGCATGCCTAATAGGGTAGACTTTATTACAAATGACTATCCCTTATTAGAACAAGCCTCTTCTAATTCCTCCCATGATTTATTGAAAAAATAGAATGACACATGAATATCCATGTTCACATCCCCAAACCATTGCCTATATCATCTTTGGGAAATATGTACATGATGTAGTTGATCACCTCCTTTGGATGTGTTGAACCGACATCCTTATGCTGCGGATTGAGAATCATTTTACCAAGGGATTGAAAAGTTCTTCACTACAGGGGTTAGTCTTATTATAAAGGCATTTTTCATTATTAACAACTACAATTAATCATAAAATTATATTAAATCGCATAGAAATTAAAATATCACACACTCATTAATTAATATAATATATCATCTTCAATGTTTTAAATACTTAAAGTATATAGAAAGGTTTGGAAATGTCTTTAAAACTTAGCAAAAATGAGATAAAAAGCATGAAACTAAAGCAAGGAATTGGAAATTTCTAGGGCTTATCATCCCCCCAACTTGGCTTCTCCCTTGTCCTCAAGAAGCTTAGGGTCTCTAGTTATATTGTTTCCCTGTAGTCCATTGTACTAGTAACCCCTTCACCTTGCTTCAAGTAGAACCCATTTTGTTGCCCCTATCTCGTCTCTTCTTCCTATCCAATGTGGAATTGGAAACAAGAGAAAGGGAGGATGGAAAGTTAGGGGAACTAGGAGATATTATTTTTAAGGGAGGTGGCGACATATTTGTGAGATCTTTTAATTGCTTCCAAGTAGTTGAAGACTAAATGGGGCTCCTTCTTTTTCAACTTCAGTGTTAATTCCTTCCATCTTTCCTGAGAGAAATTAAATCCTTCTCTCCTTGTTCTTGTTGCTAGTTCTTGAAACCTTTTATAGCCCTTCTCCTTGCATTCTAGAATATTTTTCTCCACCCACCTCCTCTCTACTAGATCAATCCATTCATTCACCATCCTTCCAAGATCTTCTACCTCTGCTCTAATAAGAAGGGGAAATGACTTCTCCCTTTCACTATAATCTCTTTGTATTTTTCCCCTCTGATGTTCATTCCTAATAAATGAGCTCATCATCCTGATTTGAAAATCTCCCAAAAAGATAAGTAGGTTCTAGACAAATTCATAAGGAATGGCTAGATTGTGCAAGTAAAATTCACACAACTAGTCTTGCATATCTGGGGTGGCTTGTTGGTATGCTTCCAAAAATAACGTAGGTGAAGATAGGGAAACTAGAAGGTCCTTGATTAGCTGACTAAACTAAAAACTTAAAAAAAATCTTGCAGATATAGGGTGTAAGCCCTAGCAGGTGGTTTGCATCGAGTTAGACTGGTTTTCAATCATCTCCTCCATTTTTACTCTTAATTTCTTAATCTCTGCATCGGTCATTTCAGTTTCTCTGGTGTGTGTTGATATCAATTCTTATTTTTCTTTGTCCCAGTTCTTTTGTAATTGAGAAAATTTCTCTATTTTATTCCACAACTCAATCTCGAGGGTAACCATAGTAAGGGTTTTAGGCATCCTTGAGGCTGAATTTTGGTTCACAGGTTGTGGAGTTCCCTGGTTAATCTCAAAAATGGCCAACTATACCAATTTCTCCAAACATTACCCTTTCTATTCAAAAACATGAAGCCTTTTCTCCAATTCTGAAATCCTGCTATCTAATCCATTTCCCCTGTGTTGGTATTCCTTGAGTTGTTCTTCCAATTATTTTAATCTCTATAGGGCTTATTGTAGTTCCTTACTCTCCTCCTTCTCTTTTGAAAACAATTCATCTTCTTTTTCTAAAAATACCTATTCATCAGCCTCAATGGGTAAAACAAACCCTTCTTCAAAAGCATGGCTATTTTGAGGTCTATGTTTTTACCTCATTGTAAACAAGTCTTTAGAGTCATATTATGAGTTGTTGCTTAGATACATATATTACAATGTTTTAGATTGTCCTCGATCACTGGGAACATTTTCTTGTTGTGATTTTGTTTTAGAATCCACTATAATAACCCTTTCTTACTAAGGCTTTGTCTTTCCTCTTGTATGGCCCCTCTTTTTGAGATAGTGTGACCACCTTTTTGGTTGTACTGACCTTCTCTGTCTCTTTTTGGGTGTAGAGGTAGAGTTTGTACTTTCCCTTTTCTATTGCTTGGTCTTAGAAGGGATTTTGGTAGAGGCAGGGGTTTCTAATTTTGTAAGTGCTATGGCCTACTCCCTAAAAGCTACAGGTTGTGTTTCCTATACCGCTGGCTCTATTTTCTCACCAATATTGCAAATAGGTGATGCAATGGGTGAAGAAGAGGGTAAATGTTCTTCAACAGTCGTGGAAGGCTCATTTTCTTCTTAGACCTTGTTTATTTTCTCCTCCCTAGGCCTCACAAGAATATCATTAATATTGTTGCAAACTAAAAAGTCTTCCAAGACACATTAGGGAATTTCCTTTTAAGACTCCTTTTGATCAACGAGGTGACTAAAGAATAATGTGACAAATCAGATTGATTTATTTTCATTTTGTATTCAATAGACATCCTCTTCAATAAATTATACAAGAAATTGGGAATGTTCACTAGCCTTTGATAGCGTAGGTGACTCAAAAGTTTAAAATGCACTGTATATAAAAGAGATTGATTGTTGTCATGGGTTAAATACTTATCTATATAAGAGGCAATAAAATACCATAGCTATGGTAAGGAAAGTCCTTTTATACCTTTTGCCAAGGAATCCAAATTCTCTCTTGGTCATGTGAAATCATTCCTTCTTTGAAATTCATTATATTCTATTAGATAGAGAAAATAGTCTAACTGCCTAGCTTGTTGAAAGCATTGTAGACATTGCTAGTATTTCAATATAAATTATATGTGACTGGTTTTCTTCTAACAATGTCACCTCCCATTCTGAAGCTATAACCTCTATCAAGTGAATTCTTTAAAATATTCTTCAATCTGCTTAGTGCTTAGTATGCTTGCTTCTTTTTGAATACCATCACCTTTTTGTCTGCAAATTCTTATGGATTTCTGAAGGAAATTGAAGCTTGTATGCAACTCTCTTGAATTCTTGACAAATGAAATTTGGAAATGAAAACTAAAACAATTTTTCTCCCCCCAACTTAAAGTTGGTATTTTTCCTCAAATAGTAGGGTACAAAAAGGACAAAGAAGATAGATTTGAAAGCATTATAGACATTTGATATAATAAAAAATAAATGTGTGCATGATCATGAAGTCTAGATAAAATTAGTAGGATTTAATGCTAATCATATTTAATAACAAGAAAAGTATTAAAATGTTGTTGTGATGAAAAGGTGGCCTAAGTGGGGTGAGTTGAGTGTTGTCATGCACCTATTGGCCAAAAGAATTTGAAATGATGGAATTAAATGGAAGTATTGTGGGAAGATGTTTCATATAAAGAGCTCATTGGGATGATGGCACGTGTTTTTGAAATATTAATAAATTAGAAAATAAAGTTGTGTCATGTACGATTTTATTTATGATGGGATGTTATGTTGCATGGGAAAGTATGGTGGATTAGAGTTGTTGCATGTCGGGATGACAAAGGTGATTTATAATGGCAAGTGCTAGTGGTTGCAGGTGTAGTGATGGTGAACTAGAGATAATTGATGCAGGTAGTAGTAGAATAAGTCCCTTTTTGAATTGCCTCAAGGTTTTTGCTATAAGTTCTATGAAATTGTTGTACACATCCAAAAATGATTATTACTAATGGTAAATAGTGCATGTGTGTCGACGTGAGAGTTATAGTGAGATTTGATACCTACTACACATTAGTAGGTGAGCCAATTGTCTCATCCATAGATGTATTACTTGATGTTTCGACTTTTTCTGCAAGTTTTACATGTAATGTTGGATCTGAATGTGTTATAAATTGTTGGTGTAGATCATCTAGAAATTATTCCTTATGTAGTGGCTTCTTATAAAACTTTAGTCTATGTCCATTGAACATTAAGGAGAATCATATTGAATCTATGGTAGTTAATTGGATTGCTCCATTCTAAAAAACATGTTTGATTTCATAAAGACCAAGCCACCTTGTTTGTATTTTTCCCTTGTGTCCTTATATCACAAGCCATAAAGCAATGCCTAGTCTCCTACCACATGTAGGATATCCTATCACCAAAACTCCATTGGTAATCAAGGAAGGTGAACCCAAACAAGGATCTTGGATGGGAGCTCCAACAAAGGGACAAACCCTACATGCCAGGGTTTGATGAATAACCCTGCTTGGTTACGGAAATAGGTACCTCCTTCAAAAAACCATGTTTCAATTTTCCAAACATGAAAAAAAAAAAGAATACTCATTTTTAGCTAAAATGATTTCTATATCGCCTTTAGGATTCCATTTCTTTCTTATGCATGACACCAAAAAATCTATGAAAATATGAAAGCCCTTAAAATTATAGATTAATGCATGTTCTGATAGATAAAGCACTTCTTCAGCCATGACATTTGGGTTAATAACCACCATAGGATGATCTTTACATTTCTCCAAACATCCATTGGGTCTTGCATGAGACCTTGAGAGATGAGAATTAGATGCATTTTTTTGCATGCAAAATAAAATTAATTACATGATCATATCCTACAGAAGAGGACTTTCTTCTATACAAAACATTTTTAAAAGAAATTTACGGCCCCATCTACACCTCTAAAGGCTTCCACGTAGGAAATTATCACTAAACATAGTGTAGATAAACCACAAAAGGATTCGCATGTCTTACTCTCACAAAATCAGTCTTCATGAAATAGAAAACCAGAGCAACAAAGCACAAAATTTGAAACCTAGAGAGCATCTACTCTCACAAAATCAGTCTTCATGCAAGGTAAAAAAAAAACCAAATAATGGTGTGCAAATGGGAGAGAATAATGCACCAAGATCGTATCCTACACTAGCAGTATTTATCGCAATAACAGACACCACACAAGCTCAACATTGTCAACTTACCAAGCTACAAGCTGAATGGCCAAACCCATTCCAACCACCATCACTCACCAAATAAACAAAAAAGAGTGCCCACAATTGATTGTCTTATTTTTAATCCTACTTATCTCTTTTAATTCCTTTATGAGATTTGATTTAATTTGTGTTCAAGTTAGCTTCCCGTGACTATAAATGAAAGCTCATTTTGGTTGATTATCCTTTCTCCCTTCTCCCTTGAATATTTTACAAGACTTTTTATTTTGATATGCATCATTGGTAGAATGGAATTTGTGCTTATGAGAATCTTATTTATATTTATACTATTGGGATAGTGTCATCATTTCTATTATACATCTTTTTCATATGGAGTGTCATTTTTTTTTACAACATTGTGGTACCTTTTATGCATTAGATCCCTAATAGTCCTCCTAGCTAAGGATTTTACTAGGATATAAGGGCATCCCTATATATTTAATGATACCACATGGTAGGGAGGTAGCCACCTCTTGTTGGGCATCATAAGTTGATCATTTGGAGTTAATTTAGGTGGTTGAAGACTCTCGTAGTTTTAGTATTTTTTTGAGATTATATTTAAATGAATCATTACATGTAGATTTTTGCATAAATTCGTTATTTAATAAATCATGTGGCTAGCTTGTGAAGGGTTTTTGGTATCATCCTTTAGTTTTATATTATATTGTAATGATTTTTAGATACAAACTAAAATATGACTTAAATAAATTAAATATTTAGTTTAGGTTTTTTATTATATGTTGTGATACAATCTTGCTAAGTGTATTTTTGTTAGGATAATCTAGTACTTAATCTTATTTATATCATGTTCTTTTTGGTGTCTCAAGCTATAGGATGAGGAAATATGTTATGATCTCATTTTATCCTCACCTAGGGTTTCTCTAGGGTTGTTTTTTTGCTTTTTTTTTTCCTTTCATAAGAACTCTTATTGTATCATACTCAAATAGTGAGGTTTGCACATTCAATATGATTCATATTTCTAGATTAATTTTTCCTCCATAGCTATTTATCTCTTTTGTGATAGGTGTTTGGTTGTAAGTGATCTTTGGGAGTTGTGGGGTTGAGGGACCAAATCCAATATTTTATTAGAGCTCAAAATCTATAGTCTTCTATTTGACTTTTGAGAGATTTTCCCTCGAGTGATCAAAAGGCAATTTGTGGAGCCAAACTTACCTCACTATTGCATCAAGAAGACCCAAAAAACCTAAATATTGCCTATCCAAATGCTCAAATTGGGGCACAAAAAAGGTAATTTTTTTATGGGCACAAAAAAGGTAATTTTTTTATGGGCACAAATTTATGTACATTGAAAATTGTAAACTTTACTTCTTGTAAAAAATGTGTAGAAATAATTACCCCCTATGTCTACATATTCTAGTGATATATAGGCTTTTTTGGTGATGTAATTTTCCTTGGACAATAACAATCTATTGTTTTTAAGTGATATTGATTTTGTATGCAAGCTTTTTTAAAATTTTGCAACTAGGTTTTTGAATGTACGTGTACTTTAATCCTCTACACCAATGTTTCTAAGATTTCATAAGTGTCATTTAATTTCAATAGCCATTTTTTTTAAGTTTAGGATTTTTGAACATGTGTGCTTTTTCTAGGATTTTTTTGAAACTTCGACAACCATTTTAATCTTCTATAGTTGGTTTTTTTAGATCTTTGGCAAAGGTCTTTTTGGATATTTTTTGGATTTTGTAGTGCACAAAGTTAGTTTTTATTAGCACAAGGGAGGTCATCCACCAATAATATTTTATTTTCAAAGGTTTATTTTTGAATTTTTACTATTATTTTTCTCGTGACCTCAACTTTCCTAAGCAACAAGATCATACAACCTATTTTGGGCAGCCTTGTTCATTTCTACAATGGACAATTTTTAAATTTGAAGGTGTTTCTCACAAATTTTATTTTTACTAACCCCTACTTATTTTTATGGTAGCAATTGATCATTATTGTCGATTTGTGTTGCTTTCTCAATGGTGCTTGTTTTCCCATCGACTATATTTCTCTTGTCGATGACTATTGATTAACTCTTGATAGATGTTTTAAAATTTCCCTAACATTTTTATTCATTTTTATGATGTTATACCATACCACCAAAACAAAAATTTATTGGATTTATCCACCCTAGATTTCCCATCTATGTGTGCAAGTTGTTTTGGCACATCCAAAAGTGGTTTTTGCTTGTTTTTTTGTGTTCTCATATGAAAGGTGTCTCTAAGGAGAATGCGAAGATTGATAATCAACTAGACAAGATAAATTTTAGTTTGCTGTTGTTGCATGGAAAAGATCTTTTGTGTTCCAAACAACTCCAATGTATGGTTAAATTAAAATTATAGGGCTAGTCCTATGTGATGTGTGGGGTCATTTTTCTCTCCCCATGATTGTAATGGTCTATTTTGGCTACTGGATTATGTATTTCTATTGTAGCCTACTAGTTGCATCTTCTTAATTGTATTTTTTTCTGCATTATTTCAATAAAAAAAGTGGTTTTTGCTTCTTTCAAGTGATTTTGTAGATTTTTCATGGTTTTTTGCTTCTTTCTAACCATTTTCAACAACAATGACTTCTTCAAGCTACGTGAATATTTAAGGCCACACAAGTATATTCTATCCTTTCCTAATTTTTTGGTGCATGAAACTTTTTTTCATCGACTTTTCTCAACTTCCCATACTTTTTTGATAGAAAAGGAATGTTTTAGTGATCTCAAGGATACCAATGATTTTTTTTGTCATTCTAAGAGTATTTCATGACTATTAATGAAAAACTCATTTGTTGATATCAACATGACATCATGTTGATGTCAATCGTATGGACAACCCTTTCACTTGCCCCTCCTAACCCTAATTTTCTCTAAAAGAGCTATTTTTTTGGCAAAACTTGGGCATACAATGTTAAAATTTGGAAAATGAGATATCATTGAAAATATGGTTCTAAGAAATTTCTAGTTGTGTAGGTAGTTTTATTATATTTTTCTACTAGTACATTTTATCACATGTTGAAGTTAAATGTTTTATTTTTTACTCCCAAGATTAAAAAATTTAGCCAGTTTTTCTATTTTTTATTATTATAGTGGTTGAAAGACCTTTTAGAGCTCTTCCAAGCTATCCATACTCTTTTTCCATATTTTACCCCAAGTATTTTTTTTAATTTTTTTTTGTATTTTCACATTTTGATTGATTATTAAGATATTTTGGCACCTGGAAACTTTATGTTTGTGTTGGATGACTTCTTTTGAGGTGTTCTATATGTATTTTCAGAATTTTCTCATTTTTATACATTGTACAAATATTTTGAATGCATTTCTCATTTGTAGATACATTGAGATAAAGTGTCATTGTTGTGTATGCTTCTTGGGGATTCTACACATCATGTTGTGTCTATTTTTGTACTCACATTGAATTATAAAGTGTCACGGGGGTTTGTTGTGTGCACCATCTTGTTTGTAATCATAACCTTGTCTAACTTCATACATGTGTTCCCTAGTTTGTACACCCTTTTTAATTACATGTGTTATCTTTGTGTAATTTAAAATTTTGTTTCTTCTCCTTCATGCACTACATGGTGACACACAATTTTAGTGGGCCTATCATCCCTCTCCCTTGTAAACATTATGAGGTGAGGAGTTCATCGTATTGGTTCCAAGTCTTCCTTGGTTTTTCTTTGGAGTGAACTATGTATCAATTTTTTGTTCCTATGTAATAGGAAAATGCAATAATTGGTTTCCCATGCATTTCAATGAGATAAAACACTTACCATATAGTCACTCTTGCATTCCTACTTTGTGGAGGTTACCTTCCATCCTCAACTAATTGGTATTCTTCAAACTATTAGAACCTATATTTTCAACTTGCTTCTTTGCATTGGTTGAGTAGTATCATTGAGGTCATTCATTCAAATTCATGTGCCATTTGTATCTTCAACTATAATTTTTTTTTTCCATCTAATTTTTTTTTTTATCAATTTTGTTAGAGGAAATCATGCATATTGTTGTCTACTTGATGTTGATATTCATCTTGTTTATAGAGGAGGTTCTTCATTTACGAGCCTATAGTAGTCACCATTTGGCAGTTGCCTACAACTTCTTCATGCTCCATTGATGTTCTTCACGTTCCTTTCTTTTTGGGACATTGTTTTGGAGGCCTCTTAGTCCTTCATTCATCTTTCTCTATCTTGGAGAGGAGTTTTTCCCATGATTTTTTTCTCCTTTTCTTCGGTTATGAGAGATATTTTAATTTTTACATGGGTACCTCATCAGAACTTAGTTATCAAGAACCATATCTTACATTTTATGCATTTAAATTTAGAGGTTTTATCTATTTAGCTACTACCTAAGTTGCATTGAAGGTAGGGTGTTAGAGTAATCTATTACATAAGCTTACTTAATTCATGTGCTTTTTTGTGTCTCAAGACATAGGATGAGGACACATTTCATGATCTCCTTTTATCCTTAACTAGAATTTATATAGGGTTGTTTTTTTTCTTTTTCTTTTTATAAGGATTATCGTTGTATCATACTTAGTTAGTGAGGTTTACACATTCAATATTATTCATGTTTCTAGATCAATTTGGACTATATATCTATTTCTCTCTTTCTATGACAAGTGTTTGATTATAGATGATCCTTGGGAGCTATGAGGTTGAGGGATTGACTCCATTATGGTTTCAAAGCTCCATATCTACAATCCCATATTCAAATTTAGAGAGATCTAGCCTTGAGCAATCAAACAATACCTCGTGGAGCTAAACATACCTGTTTGATTTTTATTTGTTATTGAATGATTGAGCATTTTATTATTCATGAAAGTATGTAGTCATTATGTTTGTATTATTAAAGATGCAAAAAATGGATAATCCTACTTATTCTCCTCTGTCTCTTTGAATCCACAATAATCCTTGAACATGATTCATAATAATATTTTATTGATATAATTATTGTAAGGATGGAATGCATTGAATTAATGATGTGTAGACAAATTTTGAGAGATCTAGCCTTGAGTGATCAAACAATACCTTGTGGAGCCAAACATACATGTTTGATTTTTATTAGTTATTGAATGATTGAGCATTTTTATTATTCATGAAAGTATGTAGTCATTATGTTTGTATTATTAAACATGCAAAAAATAGATAATCATACTTATTTGAGCCCTCTCTCTCTTCAAATCCACAATAATCCTTGAACATGATTCATAATAATATTTTAGTGATAGAATTATTGTAGGGATGAAATGAATTGAATTAATGATGTGTGGCATGTGTACACACTCTTCATCTCTCTCTCTGAGTGAGGTTCTTGTTTATATAGTAGATAAGAGTTTTATCCTCAT
This sequence comes from Sequoia sempervirens, assembly GCA_007258455.2. Lineage (NCBI taxonomy): Eukaryota > Viridiplantae > Streptophyta > Pinopsida > Cupressales > Cupressaceae > Sequoia > Sequoia sempervirens. Next base: position 12,363,594 of record VDFB02270651.1, on the reverse strand, counting down.
GGAAATTTTGTTTACTCTCTATCTCACATTATCACTTGGATAATTTGAATGGTTAATTGCTAATGATGCATTTATAAATGAACACAAGTGTACTAGTGATGTCTCTATCGTATTTATATGAGTGTTTTATGTTAAATAATTTTATATTATAATAGTCACAATGAATGAAAGGATCATTACCCCATTAAAAAATATATATA
>VDFB02270651.1:12227253-12363294 GCA_007258455.2 Sequoia sempervirens | reverse complement strand
TTAGACTCAACAAGGCGTTCTTTATTATAGTGAGGTGGAATCACGGCGATAGGTAATGTACTCACTTGGAGTCGTTCGGAGGTTCAACCCAGGCCCTCTAAGTGACACAGACATGGCTCGGATTGGTTTCGATTTTCACGATTCTCCCAAAAGGAGAGAGCATACCTTCTCAGCGTCTCTTTACCAACCACCTTCAATAACCTTAATCACGAGCTAGATTTCACTTCACCAAATCCACACGCTTTTGGGTTTCTGGTTCTCTCAATGAGAGAAGAGCATAATCCCCTGACGAGTGAAAGTGCTAAAGATTCACTACCTTGCTCCGCTCCCTAAGAGTTCGTCATATTAGTAAGATCATAAGGAGCCTGGATTTGTCCATGGTCATCACCTCCATCTAACAAAGAGCCAAATTCCCTACTCACTATCGAAACTCCTAAGAATTTTAACGAAGCCCTAATTAGACTGTGTGAATTGAAAATAAGGAAAACAAACACAATGTTTTTTTAAATAAGATCTTTGACAAGCATAAGTGTTTGTTTTCAAGTCTTTGTCATGCGTCCTGCAATCAAACCGTTAGTGTGTTTCAAGTTCTTTGACTGGCGTCCTGCAGAAACTGTTATGCTGTGAAAAAATGATTCAGAAGAACCAGAATTAAAAAATCTAATTTAATCTAGTCAAAATTAAATCTAAGAAGAATTAGTTAACAAAACTAAAATTAAACTAAATTAATCTAATACTAAACTAAAAATTTAAAACAAAACTAATCTAAATTAATAAAATTAAAAAATCTAATCTAAAAAAAAAAATTCTAATCTAAATTAATAATTCTAATTTAAATTAATAAAGTTAAAAAATCTAAAGTAAAAAAATATAACTTAAATTAACAAAGTTAAAGAATCTACTTTAAATTAACAAAGTTAAAAAATCTAATTTAAAAATCTAAATTAAAAACTAAACCAAACTAACTAAAAACTAAACTAAATTAAGATTAAAAACTAAATTAGAATTAAAAACTAAACTAAATTAAAAACTAAAAATTAAAAACTAAATTAAAAAAATCTTCAAATTTGATTTCTGAAAAATTTGTTTATAATGAGTAGATAAAAACAGAAACCCAGAAATTTTTTGAAGCAAAAAATAAAACCCAGAAATCATTTTTTGATCCAGCAAGCAGAAGATGAAAAAAATAATTTTTTTAAAACATTTAGCCAGGTGAAAAATGACGCGCGACGGTTTTTGTGCGGCTATTTTCTTCAGATCTGTGAAAGAAATCAAAAAACTGAAAGATACCGGATCGATTCGACCGACTACAAAACCAATTGTTTTTCTGCAATTGGAAATTTGGTTTATAAACCGAAAACTAAAAAAGCGACTCAATAAAAATGACTTTCATTAAATCCAATATTTTTCAATGTTACGAATCTTTTCTTGGTGGGCACCAAGATATATAACTGAAAATATGTTATCATACATGATCTTACAAGGATACTCATCAGTCCTTACAATCAGTTCACGTCTCTATCAAGAAGGCGGGGATTGATATTGTGGCCCCTCGGATAACCCTATTATAAATACAGTCTCTCAGGGCGAGAGATTCAAAGAGGAGAAACAAGAATGCCAATCTCCATGAATCCTGTTCTTGCAATGCAACAATGAAAACTAATCTAAATGGCTGTAAAATGTAATAAACCAAACTAATTTATTGAAATGAAACTTAATCTACATGCAATACCATAAATGAATTATTTTGTAAAATTAATCTACTATGAAGATTAAGCTAAAATGTAATATTAAACTATATATACTCTAAACAGGTAACATATAATCAAACTAATATAATCTCAAATTCAAGTTGTATTATGAAAATCGATGTAAATTGTTGATCTTTTGAAATGAGAATGAGAGGGTTCATTTTATAGGAAAAAGTGGAATTGAAGGCAAATTCAGAAGCAATATGGGATAAATAGAAAAATAGAAACAAATCTTGATTGGAATTCTTTTTTTTAGTTTATTTCCCTTTTAACTGATTTGTTTCCTTTTTTTCATCATAGGATATTCTTGAGAGGATATTTCATTTATTTAATTTAATTTAAGATGATAATATCTCTTTTAATAAAATAAAATAAGATTATGTAATTTAGAAATGAATATTAATAAAATAAAATAAATTATTTAATTAAAATAGTTTAATTAAATAGCATCATTTTATTTAAGTAATATTAACAATTAAATAACATTATTTTATTTATTAAAGGGATTTATTTCTTTGATTAAATAAAATTAGTAAACAATTCAAATATAGGGAAAGAATTGAGAACATTTGGAAATAGTTATGAATTGACTAAAATTTGATTTGAAAATGTGACAATCATTGATTCAAAAAGTTGATGTTGACAAATTAAATAAATGGGCCCCAAAGTCTAGGTGACCATTTTAGGTTGCATACAATTGTAACCAATAAATCGATCCAGAAAGGAAAAGTACTTTTCCCTTGTTAAAGATTCAAGCACTTGATCTATAAAGGGCAATGGAAAGTGGTCCTTCCTAGTGGTTGTGTTCAATTCCCTATATTTTACACAAACTCTCCATTTTCCTCCTTTCTTTGGAACAATGACTAAAGGTGAGACCCATTCACTGTTTTTGGAGTTCAGGTTTGACTATTTCTCTCAAGACAAGGTTCATTCATCTTTGAGGTTGTCTAATAGGTATATAACCATCATTTATATAGATCCTATGCATACATAAATCAAGATCTTTTCCTTTCATATCATGGTAGTCCCATGCATATGCTACTACGTGTGCCTGCAACACAACAGTTAGGGAATTTTGCTATTCCTCATTCAATGCATTGTTATGTTCAACATTTTTCTTGGCATGACTTCTAATTTTTTGGATGATTCTTGCACATATGAGAGGTCATAGCTTGGAATGATTTGTACACACTGTTGTGGAAATAAGGAATAAAAGATTTGGGATATTTTTCTGAGGAATTGGTAGGTATAATACTTTGCAAGGGGTCTTGTAGGCATGTGAGACAGTCCTATTGTTGTGGGATCCTTCCTTAGTCATTTTGTATCATATGAGCAATCAACTCATCTTCATCTCGATCATCCAATAGAGGGTTGCATTGTATTTTCATTAAAGTTTGTAGGGAACAATTATCTTCCTCATCCAAAGTGGTCCAAATAGTTTGCTCCATATTAGCATAAGGTTGGGGTGGAGGATAGAGGACTGATTTCTTGGTCACTGTCCCATTAGATATTGTAGACATTGAAAAATGTCTTAAGTCTGCGAGCGTCATTTTTCTTGGTCGTCATCCTCTGATAATTAAATAGCTTTAATTATTTGATTGTCCTTGATCATATTCCTCTATTAATTAAATAATTTTTAATTATTTAATTAATTCACTTTCTAATCTCTATTCTATCCTAATCAATTAAATAAATTAATTGCATCGCTAATTCTCCCTTTCCTCAATAATTAAATAAATTACTATTTATTTAATTATTTATTGGTCATCTTTCGTCTATGGTTAAATAATTATTATTAAATATTTATCTATTCATTCCTCCTTTTTGATTCTTCCATTTATTAAATAATTGTCAAAATTATTTGATTGTCCTCCATGTGCCTCTTGTATTAAATAATTAAATCAATTTAATTATTTAATGCCTATCTTCACATTTCCTTTCATCTAATTAAAATAATTATGCAAATTATTTTAATTGAATCTCCACTTGTCCATTTCCTTTTTTTCTCAAATAAATAATTCAAATAAATTATTTATTCTCCACTTGGTCAAATATTCTTGTGTAATGAATTAATTATTTGTCAATTTTTAATAGCTTATAGCTTATAGCTTATAAGTGTTACTTTATCTAGGCTAGAGTGTTTTCCCCCATCTTACATAGGTGAACTTGATGTGAAGACAAAATTTTGCAAGATTTTGTATGGCTTTCTTTCTATTTTTTTTTTTAGGTTTCCAGTACGGAACGACACATTTGCTCATAACAATAATGCATCTAATAGAAAATGACACATTTGATAAAAGAATGACGCATCTGTGGAAGGCAATGGTAGGCGAGAAAATTTGAATTCAAAGTCATGACACAATTGTTCTGGTGTGATGAATTGCAGCGATGTATTTGCTGAAAAGAATGACACAACTTCCTGTCTAGTAGAAAATTTCTTGTTTTCAATTTATTTTCAATTTTTCTTTTTGGGTTTTCGAGTAGAGTAAGGTTTTTGGTTGCTAAATTCATGTTTTTAGCATATGGCTTTGGATTGGAGCTCCCATAAATTGTTTCTTTAGAAACAAACAAAAAAATTGAGCTCTTTTATTTTAGTTTTAAGCAAATTTCCTTTTGTGTGTTTTCTACAACTTGTATCTGGATCATAAGGTTAAAAAGAATTTGCATTTTTCACTCATAAGGCTTTAAAAAGAACAACAATATGCATTCTTACACTCATGGGTATTATAATTAATTTGCATTTCATGTCATGGGCATGAATCCAAGTGTCTTCAAATCATAAGAAAAGGGTAAAATCAATAAGTGTCTTTCATGTTTGGTGATTTGCAACTGTCATAGAGTGTGTATGCTCTCCTCTCGTTCTATTCAACAATCTTGAGTGATCAAAAATACCTCTTTGGAATTTTTATAACCACACCACACATTTGGATTTAGTGCTTAAAATTAACCCCATGTGAGTGTGAGGACAAGACACAAAATATGCTCTCTCCTTGCACTTCGTGCGATCTGGGATGATCAGAAATAAGTGTACTTCCTTTCTTTTGTTTACCCTTTATTAGAGGGCCTGCCACCCCACTTCGAAAGGTGGGAATGACCCAAGTGGTAACAAAGCTAAGGTCAAGCTCTTCCAAGCCACTATAAATAAATGTGCTTCTTGACACAAGTCAGTTAGCAACGGGTGTGGATGTGTCATACTAACAAGTGCTACCCTCAGTAGCCCCATGAGCTACGTGAAAGTCCTTTATGTGCAAAGTATTGGGAGGCCTCTTGAATCACTATAGTCTTGAGCTAATCTTGTCGCATGTATGGCCACTATGAACGTATGCCCTTACTAAGAGCCAATTTGTGTTAGTTTCCAAAAACCCTTTTATACGATCGTTGATCATAGGAGGTTGGACCTCTAAAGGCACCCCACATATTCACTGAGCATGTGTAGAGATAGGAATTCCTCCTTGGGGGAATGAGACTTGGTGAGCCCGATAAGTGAGTGTCATGGAGGGGAGCCAGTGCCACCAAGTCTCTAGCTATCTGCCTTGTTCAAGTGGCTGGAGAAATCTAAGTGGGGATATCAACTAGTGGTTTCCTTGCCAACCATAAAGCTTGTGGATTATTGTCTGTGTGTTTTATTTTGAAATCAAACATTTTCATATCCAAAAATAGACCAAAAAAAAGTGCTTGATACTGTATTTTATGTTTTCCAATCAAATTTCATCAAAAACAATCAAAATCCACTCAAAAACTAGGTCAGAAACCATCAAACTATGAAAAACAATATTCTGTGAACTACAATTGTCAAAAAATAGAGTTGCAACTGATACTTTGCACCACAATTGATAACTGGAAAACCACAATTGTCATTCTGAAGTGCATTTGCAGAAAATAGAGCCGCAACTATCATACTGAACTGCAACTGAGATCTAGAAACTCACAATCTGAAACGACACATTTGCAGAAAATAGAGCCGCAATTGTCTAATAACCAGAAACTTTCAAAACCTTTGTCCAAAATATGATCAACTCATTTTACAATGACCTTTGACTGCTAAACCAGAGACTTGCAAGCTTTACCAGTTCATTCTAACATTGCCATTTAGGGATACATTGCATTATATGTTACCTTCATCCTTTGCATTGCATACATTAAACTTGGACCCTTAGATTGCATTTAGACTTTTAGATTTTGAACATAGGAAGACCATTAAGATTTTGGAAAATCCTTGGTTGCATATTCTATTTTTCATTGACCTTAATCCCTCATATTATCAACCTTTGTCACCTTTATCAAATTTGAGTCTTAAGCTTGTGTCCTAGCCTTGACTCAACCTTGTCAAATCATCCTCTCAATTCTCATAAAGGTTAATGACACTTGGAATTATTTCCTTGGGTTCACATTAGCTTGATTTCCATCCTTTGTTTAAAATTTTAGGATTCCTTTGCATTAACTTCACCTCATTTAGATCCTCATTACATCCCTTTGATCATAACTTCTATCACCATCTTGTCCATCTTTTATCTAAATTGCACTTTGCACCTTTATCCCAAAAATTAAAAAAATAGTTCATTTTCACCCTATCCTTAGCATAATATCATTTTTCCTTAAATTAATCCACCTTTTATCCCCATTTTCATCCATTAGTCTCATTATCCTTGCATCCTTATACCCAAAAAAAAAACAAAACAAAAACAAAAACATAACTTACTTTCATCTTAACCTGAGTTGCACTATTACCTTGATCATTAATTTAGCATCATTTAGTCACCTTATCATCATCCTTGACCATTAATCAACCTTTATCATTATTTAACATTCATTAGCTTCATCCTTTGGTCATTATTATCCTTGCATAATCACCTTGCATCCTCATATTCAAAAATCCAAGAAAATCCAAAAACATAGTTTAGTTTTATAACCATCTTGCATTATCCTTCAACTTGCAAAAGTCTCACATGGTTGAAACAAGGTCACAAACCAAAAGAAAGGGCATGGATTTTTCAAATGACCCTTTTCATGACACTACCCTTGGGATAAATTCAAATCATTCCACACCTCAAAGAGACACACCACAAAGAGACCAAAATGACACATGGGAAAACCTAAGCCTAGAAGAATTCAACAAGAGATTGACTCCTAAAGAAATTAAAAAAGCTTACAAAGATCTTAGAGTTTTGAGCATGGTTGATCAACTTGTTAGTGCTGACCCAAATAGATTCTTCTATGCAATAGCTAAAAAGGGTGTTAAATTACCTCAAGGCTTTGACGTATCAACCATTGTAGAAGAAGAAATCGAAAATCCTTTGGCACTTGGCATGCTCTCATCACAAAAAATGTCAAACATACATGTTGGGACAACTACACACATTGCTACCACTACCACACACATCCCAATCATCTCAACACTTGGAAACAAAGTAACCCATACTACTACACAAGGACAAAAATCTATACATGCCACCCTTTCCCCCTCATTTCACAACACCACCTTTGCCAAAGTATAAGGGTACAAGGGATCCAATAGTGAAGAGGTCCTCCCAATCCTAAAAGAACATACACCTACTTGGGTGAACCTATTGAATTAGTTCTCAAACAACTTTTGCAGTCTAATGTCATCACACTATCGAACACCAAAAGCTATGAGCCCTCATTGATCAAACCTGATTGGTGGAAAGAAGATGAATATTGTGAATACCACCGTGGAAAAGGAAATAAAACAACTAGATGTTGGACACTAAAGAATATTATTCAAGACCTCATTGAAAATGGAACCATATCAGTAGGAGATTCACAAAGAAAAACCAATGCTAATCATACCATATTCAAGACTCCCTTGCAAGACCATGACAAAGGAAAAGCCTCCAATTCAAGGAACAATAATAATGCCAATTATGCCACCATCAAACATGATTACAACACTATCATTCTTAATGTGAGACCCTTTGATGATCGCATTGCCACTATTACCATAAACAAGCCAACTTCAGAATGTGTTGTTACCACCCGTTGAACCAAAATAACTATTCTAGGACCTCCATATAACTCACATCCAAAAGGCCAATACAATCTCCTGGATCATTTGGGAAAAACCCCCAACACAAATTTCTATCTTGGAACTCCTTCGCATATCCACACACACACAAAGCTATCCTTGATAAAGCATTGCAAGAAGCATTCATCCCTACTAACTTAAATGTCAATGAATTTTAGGCCATGGTTGGATACCTAGGTATGTCGCACCATGTCACCTTCTTCAAGCAAGACTTTTCTGCACCAAAATCTGATCATAACGACCCCCTACACCTTGAAGTATACATTAATAAACATAAGATTAGACGAGTCCTACTAGATGGTGGAGCAGGTTTGAATATTTTCTCACTAAAATTGGTGAAATCATCAGGATAATTTGAGAGTTTAATTGATCAAACCAAGAAAATTGTGATCAAATCTTATGATGATGTTAAGCGTTTGTCTGAAGGCATAATTTCACTTCCTGTAAGAGTTGGCCCAATAGTACATAACACAGTATTTCATCTATTGGATATGGATTTGCATTAGAATCTTCTTCTTAGTTGCCCATGGATTCATTCCATGAGTGCTATTCCATCCACCTACAACCAATACCTCAAATTCCCACACAATGGCACTAAAATTACTATTCCTAGCGACCCCGGTCCTTTTCAGTATTGTTCAAACCTAAAAGGAATTGTCGAATGTCAAGTGGCCATCAATCAAGAGGCCTCACCTTCCACTTCATCCATCACTCCATCTAACTACATTGACCCATTTTCCCTTGTGAAATCATCCACTGCATTCACCACACCTTCCACACCAAAGATCCAGATCCAAGACAGAGGATATGGAGAATAAAATGTGAAGTCTCTTTTTCATTGAAAAATTACCTAAATTACCGAAGTCGTATGGAAAACTACATCTCGTGTAGCCCAAATTTATCATCCATAATCCCCCTACCACCTTCACTAAATGGGGGAACTTTCCAAAGAACCTCTAGATGATCACATTCTCATGTGGTTGTACAAAGAAGAGGAGGACACTGAAACTAAGAAATTTCCAATCAAACAGTATCCAAAAGGGTTCCAAATAAATAAGTGACATGGATATGATGGAAACAATAGCCTTGGCCTAAATAAACAAGGAATTTTGGAATCCTTACAGCATCCTAAATTACTAAAGAATCAATGGTTAGGGTTTGTATCAGTAAAAGTGACTATTCAGGGTATCAGGTTACCTTCGAGTGAGTTTGTTGATGCTTCAAATGAGATTGAGACATACGAAGAATCTTGGGATTTTAATGATGATTCCATTGAATATGAATGGGATTCCCTATCCTCTACTACTTTGATGGACCTTGATAAGATGTTTGGAATATTTGACAAGCCTTCCCTTGAAAAATAATTCAGTCAAATGCTTACAATAACACCTTGCCAAGCTTGTCAAGTCCTCGTCCAAAAGTCCCTTTGAAAAGAGAAGAGTGGATCAAACACTTTTGGGAAACCATTGATTCTGCCTCTTGGGAACCCAATGACTCTACTTTCATCTTTACCCTATTTTCCTACACCATAACCCTTGATGATACCGATGATGGCTTACCCCTTGTCTACCCGCAACTTATAGATTGGGATCAACAAGAACCACCAAGTTTGGACACTTTCGAGAATGACAAAGCAATTGCTGAGTTCATGGGACTTCGTGAGGGAATACCAAGTGGGGATCATAAGGTTGGATTTTCCATAGAACTCAATTATGCAGCATACTTTGGTGAGGTCATCCTGTCCTCTAGTCGCAAAATTAAAAATGAAAAAAATTAAAAATAAAAATGATAGGTCTCTAGGTGAAAACCGAAAGGCGCCTGCTGACCATGAAAAAGTAAAAATAAAGGACACATCCAAAGGTGAAAACCTCTCTGAGGTGCCTAAGGATGGAGGACTAGACTATCTCCCTATAGACCGAGAGAGATTTCCATTGCTTATAAAATAAATAGAAGTAGTAAACATTGGTACACAAGACAATTCTAGAATCATACAGTTAGCAACATCTTTGACCATCAAGGAAAAGCCTAAGTTTATAGCATTATTTTTAGAAAGAAAAGTTAATTTCACATGGTCATATGTAGATATTCCTGGATTAGATCCCAAACTTGTTCTGCATCATTTTCCACTATTACCGAATGCTAAGCCGTATAAACAAAAGTTAAGGAAAATACACCCCCAAATCACACTACACTTCAAGGTAGAACTGAAAAAACTCTTGGATGTTGGATTCATACGCTCAATCAATTATGCAGATTGGATATCAAACCTTGTTCCTATCACAAAACAAAATGGTCAAATCAAAGTGTATATATTTCAAAGATCTCAATAAAGCTTGTCCCAAAGATGATTTTCCATTACCAAATATTGACATCATAGTAGACCTTACCATCGTATGTGAAATGCTATCACTTATGGATGGATTATTGGGTTATAATCAGATAAAAATTGCTACTGAAGATCAACCAAAGACAACTTTCACATGCACTTGGGGAACTTTCTGTTAGAATGTCATGCCATTTGGGCTTAAAAATGCTAGAGCTACTTATTAGAAAGCCATGACTACTATTTTTCATGATTATATGCACATCCTTATGGAATACTATGTTGATGACCTTCTCTCAAAATATCTAGAATGAAGTGGACACTTAGCAGTATTGGATAATATTTTCACCTGGAACTTGAAAAGTACCAACTCAGGCTAAATCCAAAGAAATGTGTTTTCGGGGTCCAATCTAGAAAACTCCTAGGATATATTAACTCTCGTAGAGGAATAGAAGTTGATCCTACCAAAGTAAAATCTAACTTGGAAATGCCACCACCAATTAATATCAGTCAATTAAGGACATTACAAGGAAGGTTGCAATCAATCTGCAGGTTCATTGCTTAGCTAGTAGATAAAATCTGTCCATTTCAACATATGTTATGGAAAGGAATCCCCTTCAATTGGATAGAGAAATTCCAAGAAGCATTTGATCAGACCAGGAGTTATCTACTGACTCCACCAATTCTTATGCCTATGATTGATGGAAGACGTTTGATATTGTATGTGGCAACAACTACATCAACACTAGGGGCATTGCTAGCACAAAATGACAATGATGAAAAAGAAAGAGTAATATATTACATTAGTTGTACCTTAGTTGGATATGAGTTGAACTATAGTCCTATTGAACGAGCATGTCTAGCAATTGTCTTTGCAACCCAAAATTTGAGGCATTATATGCTAAATCATAAAACAAAATTGATTGCCAAAATTGATCCTCTGAAATACCTCCTCAGCAAAGCAGCTCTGACAGGAAGACTAGCTAAGTGGGTTATGATCCTTAGTGACTATGACATTAAGTACATTGATCAAAAATCAATAAAGGGACAAGTGATAGTTGACCAACTCGCAGATGCACTAGTAAAAGCAAATCATCCTTTGATATTTGATTTCCTAGATGAATCAATTCTTGTCATAGAGACACCAACAACATGGAAGCTATACTTTGATGGATCTTACACAAGTCATGGTTCAGGAGTTGGTATTTTGTTCATCACACCTCAAGGAGATTCCATTCCCAAGTAATTCTGAATAGCATTTCCATGCACAAAAAACATAGTTGAGTACGAAGCACTATTGACAGGACTCTGAATGCCAATAAAATGGAAAATCAAGGAACTTGAAGTCTATGATGATTCTTAGCTAGTGATTAAGCAAGTTAATGACGATTATGACACCAAGGATGAGAAATTGATGCCCTACAAGTGCATGGTTGATAGTTTCAAACTATACTTTGATAATATTTCCTTTGAACAGATACTGAGAATCCAGAACAAAGCAGTTGATGCAATGGCTACAATTGGATCTCTGTTGGACATTCCTAACAATGCATTGCAATATGAGTTCTTGGTAGAACAACTGTTGATCCCTACATTCGATGTCCCCGAAACTGAACTTGTGTGTGAACTTGTTGGTCTTGAATCTCTTTGGTACAAAGAGATCTACAATTACTTACATGACTAAATTATTCCCCTGACTTGTCCCTCAACCAACACAAGGCCTTTATCTAAAAAGTGTCCAAATATGCCATCATCGGAGACACCCTTTACTGCCATAGTCTAGATAGTACCCTTCTTCGATTTCTCGACTCAAATGAAGCACAAACAACCTTAAAAGAGGTACACCACAGTATATGTGGAGCTCACTCCCCTAGTCCAACCTTAGCTAAGAAGCTCATGAGGATGGGATATTATTGGCCTACAATGGAACATGATTCCTATCACTTTGTGAAGAAATGTCACCAATGTCAGATTCATGGAGATCTTATACATGCACCAGCTCAGCAACTACAACCACTTACTTCATCATGGCCATTTTCTCAATGGGGACTCAACCTCATAGGAAAGATCCATCCCACCTCTGCTAATGGACATAATTTTATCCTTGTTGCTATTGAATACTTTACAAAATAGATCAAAGCCATCCCACTGACTTACATTATTGGAAAGCAAATAGACAAGTTCATCCTGAATTATATCATTTGTCGCTATGGTATCCCGCAATCCATCATTACAGACAATGGCCACCCTTTTAAGAATCAAGATGTCTGTGAACTTTATGAAAAATTCCATAGCCAACACCATTTTGCTACTCCATATTACCCCCAAGGTAATGGCCAAGCTGAGGCATCTAATAAGACCATCCTAAAAATCTTAAAGAAGACTGTCAATGACGCTGGCCGAGACTGGCACCTTCAACTTAATCCTGATTTATGGGCCTACCGTACCAGTGTTTGCACTCCTATAGGAGCCACACCATATTCCCTTGTCTATGGATCTGAAGCCATACTTCCTATAGAGGTTAAGTTACCATCCCTACGAGTTTCTATGTAGAGCATGATTGATCAAGAAGAATATCGTGTATCCTGTCTACATGAGCTAGAGTTATTGGATGAAAAGAGACAAAATGCTTTGACACATCTGCAAGCATATCAGAATCACCTTCAATGTAATTACAATAAGAAATTCTGATTTAGAAGCTTTGACATTGGTGACTTATTCTTGAAAGAAAATTTGAAGAATCAAGTAGAATGAGAGAAGCCTAGAAAGTTTGAACCTAATTGGTTGGGCCCTTACATCATCACATCATCATATGGATCAGGTGCTTATCAGCTTTCTACTCCTAAAGGAGAAATATTTTCTAAACCTATCAACAAAATGCACCTTTGCAAGTACTACACTTGATTCTCAGAGTATCCAATTAAAAAGTCAAAAAATACAAAAAACTCAAAAAAATAGTCACCCTGATGAAAACCTGGCAAACAGGCATCTTGGTGACAACAAAAAAATAAAATAAAATAGTAAAGAGAAATAATTCATCCAAAAGTGAAAACCACTTTGGTGGCGCTTTGGATAAGTACCATGGTGAAAATATGGCAAATAGGCACCATGTGTAGTCAATCTATGCTCCCCCATCTATTGTTACTCCATCTGGTCTTTTCATCATTCTGCTCATCCATTTGCACATGTCACTCACTCATAATAAAGTTGCACCATCCTTCTCGTGGCCTGAGAACTGTCAAAATTTAGCATTCCTTGCCTTCATGATCATCCTTTGCATTCACTGCTTCCCCTCGTGAATAATACAGTGATCCTATACCTAACTAGGGGCAATTATGTAGCTTGCATCTTCATGGGAAATAACACATGGTATCAACCTCATAAAACATCAAAATCCAAAAAATAAATAGAAAACCATCAAAATCCAAAAAAATCATAAAACATCAAAATCGAAAAAAAAAAAACCATCAAAATCCAAAAAAAATCATAAAACATCAAAATACAAAAAAAAAGAAAACCATCAAAATCTGAAAAAAAATCTGAAAACATCAAAATCTAAAAAAAATCATAAAATGTCAAAATCCCAAAAGATATAAAATCCAAAAAGAGTCATAAAACCTTCAAAATCCAGAAAAACATCAAAAAATGTCAAAAATTCCAAAAATAGAGTTAGAGAGTTTGAGTTTGAGTCAGTTTCTGTTAGTAGGGTCAAACTACGATGTCTCTCTGTGTATAATGTAGGCAAGGCCATCAATCGATGAGCCCCTGAGGCCACCTAGGTCAGTCCTTTAGGGTTTGTCGAGTATGGTCTTGTTCTTGGTCCACAAGTAATCATCATTTAAACCAAATCATGAATCAAAAAGCAAACATAACCAACAAAATATTTCATCTTCAATCAGTCAGTCATCTTATTGTCAATCAGTTGATCTGGTCATTGATCTTGTATTGGAATGGGGCATTATGTCATTTGTCTCATTCAGGCCTATCTCTTGACTTCTATCAGGATGCTTCCTTCGTAAGATTAGACTTTATCTTTGGTCAGTCTGGTCATTCACCTTAAGCAGGATGTGTCTTTCTTGTAGTTAGGTGCCTTGTCAACACTTTTCACTTGGTTAACTTTATCAGGTGTGTTCCTTGCCTTAAATAGAATATGTCTTTCCTAAAATTAGGTATCATCACATCGCTTTGTCATATTAGTCAATCTTGTCATCTTGGTCAATCAGTCTTTCCCTAATCAGGATGTGTCCTTCTTGAAACCAGGCATAATCATTATTAATTAACCTTGTCAACCTTATGAGTCAATATTTATCAATCTTGTCAACCAATCTTGCCTTATTGAGGATGTTTCCTTCCTGAAACTAGGTGCAATCAATCAATCAACCTTGTCAACCTATCAATCACCTTTTGTCAACTTATCAATCAATCCTTGTCAACCTATTAATCAAATCAATTTGTCAACCTTTGTCAACTTATCAATCAACTTTTGTCAACACAATCAATGAACTTGGCCATCTTGGTCAACCTAATCAATCAACTCAAACAAACTTATCAGTATCATTCACAAACACTATCTCTTTGGAAAACACTTTGTTGGTATGGATTTGTCTTATCTTTTTGATTGGTCTTTGGTCATGTTACTAGTTATCTCGAGGATGTCTTATTTTAGGATTTAGAGGGATGATGATGGATCTTCTTTGCTTGTTGTCTGTGGTTTGTCTCGACAAAAAGACTAGGATAATTAGGTCCTTATGATGAGCCGACATTCCTTGTCTTTTGACTGCTTGTCTCTCACAAATGGTCACCTTGCACACCTTGGTCTATGTAATACCATGGTGTTTGTGTTCCATTTGTGACATTTTTGATGCCCTATGATGATAAATATAAAAAAAACACATGAAAGTTGGTCCCTTGTCATTTCCCGTCTAACATTCCATCTCCTTTGTCCTTTTTCCTTTTTTCCATGGTAACATTTCTTTCGTCTACATTTTGACAGAGTCATGTGGCACACAAAAACATTCTTAATGCATAATCATGTTAGAAAGAATCATAGAAGGCATTTTCATTATAGAAAGCATTATCATATTAAGTCACATATATGTGCATGAGAAAACAAAAAAACATAGAGATCATCCATATAGAATTAACATTTTCTCATCATATTAGTATTTTATTGTACATTGCATCATAGTTCATTCATCACATTGCATAGCATTACATTTCACATACATTACAATATCATGATAGATTATGCACATTGCATTTCACATTGCATTGGATTTCATATACAATACATCACATCAACAACATATAGTTATATATTATAACATATCACATTACACATTACACATTATTCATCACATTTTGAATTATCATACAAGGATTTCATTACATTAACATTAAATTACATCTGCATATTACATCACATTCATAACATTAGGTCATTTCTATTGCATTCATCATTCACGCATATTAATATAAACATCCATAATCATAAATGCATCACAACATCATATCACATAGCCTTCATGAAATTAGGTCATCCATACTGCATTTATCATCCATACATATCATAAGGGGCATAAACATTTATAACATAATCATAAATGCATAATCACAAAGCAGATTAAACCATCACATAACCATATGGAATGCATCAATAACCATCATAATCACAACATGAACATCCATCCATAGCATGTAACCATCATAATCATAAAAGCATAATCATATAACAATTCATATCATCAACTACCACCAAAATCATATCATATATATATATATATATTGCTCAAAAAAATAAGTGTCATAGGTACCATGTCAAGACGTATCCAATAAAAGTGGAGCTCGTAGGCTCAATAATCAAATAGCTAAGTGTCCATATAACATAATGCATAAACGGAGGCCCCAGCCTAAACTTCCCTAATCTCCTATCCTTGGGGCATCCCTATCCTCCCTGTGCGGTGAATCTCTGGACCTGTGCTTTGTGGTAGGAGGCCTGTCATATGGGGTGGCCCATCTAGCATTTGATGTCTCCCCCTAAGACCTACTCTGTGTGCATTTTCTCTATGTCCTGCTACGTGACCTACCCCGTGAGCCATTGACAATCTCTAAAAAGGTGGGCTCCCTCCTCTCTGGTGGTACCACTCTCTCATATAGATCTCTATAGTACTGACTAGCCCTACTCACTCTGGCATACTCCCGTGCAAAATCCACGATAGATCCACTAAATGTAGCAGTAAAATTGATCATCCTCTGATCTGTCTATTGTCATCTAATCACAGCTAGGTCTCTCTCCACCTAGAAGGCATCCCTCTTGGCCTTAAGGTCATCCCTCTCTATAGTAACAGTCCTCAGCTTGGTCTCTAGGGCATCTTCCCGAGTCTACAATGTGGCTATCATTTTCTTTGTGGTTCCATCCTCCCCTTCGACCCCCACCTCCTCTGGCATCCCATCCATACCCATGATGATCCTCTCGCGGAGGACTCTCTCAGCCTTGTCCATCTCTGCCTCCTCCTCGACATGCTCCTCTTGTCCCCCCTCTCCTGCTACCTCAACCTCCATAGCCTCTGCCTCTGGTTGTTCCACCTCTGGTGTGGGAATCTCTATGTGTTGCTCCCCCTCCAACATTGCCACCTCCATCACTACCCTCTCCTTCGGTTGATCCTCCTCCATCTCCTCCTCGCGAATCGGTGGAAGCTATCCCACCACCTATCTCCCTCTATCCCTCCTCCCCCTTCATTGATCTCCTCCTTGTCCTCCCCTCCCATCTCCCACATCATCCCCTCGTCCTCCTCCATCCCCCCATGTACCGTCTCCTCTCCCTCCACCACTCCGACCTCTATCCCCTCATTGGCCTCTCAAGCCCCTACCTCTGCGCTCTACCGACACTAGTTGTTGTGGATCTATCAATGGAATTGGTTTGTGGATCAACCACCAGGCATCGTACTCTGGTGTGATAATTTCATCAACATCCCCTCCTCTCCACTCCCAGTCTAGCAGTTGCATGGCATCTATCTCTTGCTCTGTTGTAGTAACCACAATTTGTGGACCCCATGGATGCACCTCTCGAGAGGACCGTGCAAACTCTGCAGCGCCAACTAGAACACCCCATCTCTCCCTAAACTATCTCTAAACCCTCTTCGAGAGATACATCTCAATGATATGTTGGGTATGTATAGTGTGCCCGATGAGATATCTAGGTTGTTGACACCATGGCATATGATCATCCTCATCAATCCACAAATCACAAGTCTTGTATGGCCTCCAAATGAAATTGACCAGTGTATCTAAACCATGCCTCCAATAATCAATATACCCTACATGTGTCTGTGTTAGGGCCCCCTGGTACATATAAACATATGGAGCACTTGCTCCCAACTGTTGAACCACTTGAGGTTAGAACACTGCTATGTGCTCCCAAGCCCAAACTATCAGCAAGGTCACACTGCAGCTCAGACTTTGTCCTCCTCTGTAGGCAATATCATGCAACTAAAAGTAAAGCATGGCCAATAGACAAGGCCCCCACACATAAAAGGTCCCAAAGTGAACCGTTGATCCGATCGAGCATCTCCCCCCAACCTACCGGGAAACCATGACCCCTGCGATAGGGAATCATCAGTCCTACTATCAACATGAACAAGATGCAATCATATATGTCATATCAATCAGCAAGGGTCTCCCATCTGATCTCATACCCCTGTATCCCGAGCTCTGCATCATCATCAAAATCATAGTACTCGTATAGTGCTCGCAATCCTCAAGTGGAATCATAGTGTACCCGCTCACATGTATCGGTAGCCACAAGATCCTATAAACATCCTCCAAGGTGACTGTCACCTCCCCTATCAGCAAATGGAAGCTGCTCATCTAAGAGTACCATCGCTCCACTAATGCTATCAACATGCCTCTATTTTCCCTAATCATGGGCATATAGGTAACATAGAACAAACCCAGGTCCAACAATGCCTGTCTCTCCTCATCACCCAACTGGTCCCGCAATCGAAAAAATTTTGGTCTCGACTCTCATGTATAAATGGGAGGTAGACACTCCTAAAATCATCAAGCAAACCATCATGTTAATCCATGACCTTCAATTGACCTATTGAACCTAGGTTGACCAAGTCAAAATTTCTCGATCTGGGGTAAATTTTTAACTAGGCAATTGCGTCACAATTTTATCAAATGCGTCACGCATATTATTCACCGGTTCACAACTATGATTGCGTCACTCACCTGTCACATGCGTTATTTCGTACATCACATGCATCGCAACCTACCATTTGTGTCACTACCATCTGCATATGCAACTCAGAAAGTCACTTGCATCACATCATTTTAGGCATCACACCACAAACACCCATGCCCTAACCCTAATGCAATTGTGTTGCGACGAGATGATTGTGGCAAATCGTTTATCATTTGCGTCGAATGCACATGCAATTGTGTTAGAAAATTCTATGATGCAATTACTTGCTAAAATTTTTCCCTATCTAAATACGCGGAAAATGAAAAAATTAAAAGTTGGGCTAGTAGTCTGTACTGAGATGGGCGCTCCCTCGGGTTGGCGGTATCTCCGAATGTGGTATGTGTGGTGGGCGGCCTTTAGAAAAAGTGACATCTTTGCTAGAAAATCACTCAGAGCTCTGAAAGTTTCTAAATTAGGAATGCACAAATGACCTTTAAACTCACTCAAATTTCTATTTATAGGTTCAAAATTAGGGTTTTGACTTGCCTTGTCTATTGGAGGCACATTGTGATGACTTTGAACTCGAATTTGACCCCTTTGTCAACCTCGAAACTCAATTCCGTCTTTACCTTTGGATTCCTAGCCATCAACTTGTCTTATCAAGATAATTTTCTAAAAATTTTGAAACTTTTAAAAAATTTGTAAATTTTTCTTGAGGGGGCATACCTGTACCTTGACTTCATTGGGGCATCCTTTGACTAAATTTATTTGACACAACATGATGAATTGCATTATGTCAAAGAGGGGAAAAATGTAGACACTAAAAAATGTCCTAAGTTTGCGAGCGTCATTTTTCTTGGTCGTCATCCTCCGATAATTAAATAGCTTTAATTATTTGATTGTCCTTGATCATGTTCCTCTATTAATTAAATAATTTTTAATTATTTAATTAATTCACTTTCTAATCTCTATTCTATCATGATCAATTAATTGTGTCACTAATATCTCCCTTTCCCCAATAAATAAATAAATTACTAATTATTTAATAATTTGTTGGTCATCTTTCATCTATGGTTAAATATTAATTATTTAACTATTCATTCCTCCTACTACCTATCATAGCATCAAGTTGGCTAGAGACTTGGGGATCTCTAAGCTCTAGATCAAAAGGGATTCCCTAAACATTGTTAATTTCCTAATGAAAGGGTCCCCCCCCTCTTGGACCATTAAAAATCTCATTTTGGATGTCATTTCTTTAAGTCGTGAATTTGATGAAATTTATATATCTCATGCCTATAGAGAGGCGAATTTTGTGGCTGATTGGTTGGTGAATTTTGGGGTGACGTCGGCAAGATCGTGGAATGTGAATGACATCCTACCTATTGAATTAAGCACCCTTATCCATAATGACTCACATTAGCTCATTGGTTTTGGCCACCTCCTTGGCTTTTGGAATGTGTGGGCATTATGGAGTTTTCTAGTTGATTAGACTATTCACACAATTGATGCTCATTGGAATTTGTGGTCATTCAAGTTTGAGTTGTATAATCCTTTGCTGCATTATTACTATCGATACCGTCCTTGGAAGCTGCACACACTTTTTGGGTATTAATCTTCCTCCTGCCTCTTTGTTTTGCTATCATTGTCTGTGGTTTCTTTCTGCAAGTGCTTCAATGATAGGTGGGGATAGGTGCAGAATGGAGCCTCTTTCTTGTGATGAAATCAAAGCCAATGTTGATGTCTGGGCAATTCTGTAGAGAGGTGGTGTGACTCCTTTCATGGAGAGGTTGCATGGCTTTAAGGCCAGTGTTTCCAAGGATTTTGTTAATGCTTGGCATGGACGTGTGCTTAGTATGTTTGGTAAGGATACTACCATTAATGAAGATTTCATAGCAGAAGTGACGGGTATGTTGATGGAAGGTAGAAAATTCTATAGGGATCAGAATATCTCATAATCGGCCAGGCAAAACTTTCTCTGGGACAGAGAACGGGCTAAAATGGTGAGATTGGATTGTGAGGGCTATGACAGGACCAAGATTAAACCCATTTGGTAGGATGTGGCAGTGGCATTGATATACAACGATGTATGGTCACTATTTTGTGTTGCTAAATCACTTTCGACATGGTAAGCTTGTGTCCTTCCCATTTTACCTTTTAATGTCTCTGAAAGAAGGAATTTTGAGTTTCAGGAAGAACCCTAGAAACCCTTTTCTGCATGAGGACTTGATGTTGCTCATTATAGATTTTATTAAAGCTAATTGTATTGTTCGAGCTCCCCAATCCCCTGTTTCTAAAAAGAAGAGAAAAGGGAGTGGGAAATGTCGGATTGAAAAGATTCTGGAGAGTGAGGGTACAAAAATTGAAGATGAGTCAAAGGGTTGGTCCAATGGGTATGACATTGACCTAGATTGCACCCCCTCATTTGGAGGGATGAAACCCTCAACTTCCAAGGAAAAATCTCTCCTCACGTGTGTCAAATGTAAGCTCAAGGAGGCTTTTGTGGAGGGTGTTGAGGAGGTACTTTCTAGTGGTAAGAAGGCCAAGGGCCATTCTAAGGATGTGGGTGATAAATTTCAGGAGGTGGCAGAGAATATCCAGGGTGATGGATTAGGAAATTTTGGTGATGGTGGCTCACCTGTTGTTGGCAAGGGGAATTATGTGGTCAATGTGGATGATTGTGCCCAAGTGTTGGTGTCTAAGGACAGGAGCAAGGCCAAGCTTTTACTTGAGGGGTCTCAAGAGGAGGATCGTCTAGTTGGTTCACATTAGGCAGGGGTGTTTTTTGGGGGGCTAAGGAATTTTCGCAAGCGTCTGGTTTGGTGAAAGAAGGGGTTGATATCTCATTCAATTTGTTGATGTGGCTCATGCAAGAGGTGTAGGACCTCCACAATAAGAATGACACTATTGTCCGTAACATTTCCACTCTGTACAATCTTAAGGAGAAGGATTCTATCTTTGGGTTGACCAGGTCTTTAAATTCCATTGTTGGTTGTGTGGTGGACGAGTTTGCTAATTTGAAGAATGTTTATGGACCGAGGATGGATTTGCTGGAAAAGTAGAATAGGAAGCTTCGTAAGGACTTGGATACGATAATTAACATTAACAAGGAGAATTTGGAGGCCTCGGTTGAAGGTATGGTCTTCCTCTACTAGAAAGAAAAGGAATGGATTGGTAGAGGATTGTTTGAAGATCATGTGACTAAGGAAAGGGGGGAGAGTGATGTCATGGAAGGGCATACCATGGATTTGGATGTTATACCAAGTGTGTGTACTTGGAGTAAAACCAAGAAATGCAAAACGTTCCCTAGTCGTGATGTTGAGGAAATCATAGAGATGCATAATAGGTTGGCGTCTAAGGATCTAGATGCGACAAAGATGCTCAAAGAACTTCTTTAATGGTTGTTTGGTCTTTTTTGTTTTTAGCTGTGGTTTTTTGTTGATGGTTGGCTGATGTTGTGGTAATCAACTTGTTTTTTGGTGTGTTGGGTGGGCAGTCTATTGTTTCATCTTTACTACCACTTTCTCTTTTTGTTTAGGGTTTCAAGCACCCTTCAAAACCTGTTTATCATTAATAAAAAACTATTCATTCCTGTAGACACTAAAAAATGTTCTAAGTCTGCGAGCGCCATTCTTCTTGGTTGTCGTCCTTCAATAATTGAATAATTTTAATTATTCAATTATGTTCAATCATATTCCTCTATTTAATAAATAATTTTTAATTATTTAATTAATTCACCTTTCTCATTTTTTTTCTATCTTGATCAATTAAAATAAATTAATCGCGTTACTAATTCCCCCTCTTCTTCAATAGTTAAATAAATTAGATTATTTATTTAATTACTCCTTTATCACCTTTCATCTATAGTTAAATAATTACCATTAATTATTTATCTATTCATGGTCTTTTAATTCTTCTATAGTTAAATAATTATCAAAATTATTTAACCATATGTTGTCATCTTCCCCTATTAAATAATTAATCAAATTAATTATTTAATGTCTAATTTCTATCTCCCCATTTAATTAAATTAATGAATTTAATTAAATGCTTCTCTTTTCATTTTCTCCAAATAAATAATTTATTTTCCACTTGTCCCTTTCCTCCATTTTCCCCCATTTTCGAATAAATTATTTAAAATAAATTATTTATGCACCACCTGGTCAAAGATGCCCTATCATTAACCCCTATCATAGCCTTCATTGTTGTCATAGCCATTAGGCATCATACCTGTCATGATTCCTCCAAGAATAGCATATTCTTGGTGCATCAATTCTAGACCATTGATCTTGGAATCCTTCTAGAGAATTAATCTCAACCATCCATTTTGTAACCTCTCTCTCATGCATCCTCCACCATTGATCTTGGAATCCTTCTAGAGGATTAATCTTAGCCGTCCATTTGAAAGGTTTTCTATAAAAGCAACCTTCCTCCTCCATTTTCACCTTAACAACTAATCTTCTCTAACTTTCTTGCTTACTCTTAGCAGGTTTTGCACAAGTATTCCAACAAATATAAGGGAAAAGTTGCATAAGAAGGAGAGAAAGGGAAGTGAATCAACCAATATGGGGAGTAATTTATTTTGTGCTTTGCATTTCTAGCTCTCTCCATTATTTTGTATTCTCTTGTTGATGAGGTCTTATTAGTCTAGAGGTGTTAGTTGTCAATATTTTAGGATAGAAGTTAAGAAACCCCATCTCACATTGGTGAACCCGACGTGAATCTTACAATTTGTAGAGAAATCCATTCATTTTCTTGTTTGTTTACGTTGCTTTGCAAGTTACAGCCAAGAATTCACACAAAATCCTATAATATTATTTTCAACACAGAAAAATGAGAGCACAAAATCTTAAAAAATGATTATCTGATTTTTGTAGGCCTTGCTTTTATCTTTCCAGAACTTCAAATGGTTTAAAATTTTGATATGTTTTGAGAAAGTTATAGTTGTTTTAGTGCTTGCAACTTTTTAAGATTTAGTTGTTAAGACCCAAATTTTCTTTTGTTTATAACACTTTTGTTGTGCAGGATTTTGGCAAATTTTTTCTGGGTTTTGAAGGTCTATGTCTTAGCTTTCCATAGATTTTTACATTTAAAAATTTTGTTTAATTTTGAGAAATTTATCACTAGTTTAGTTTTTTGTTTTCATTCAATTTTTTTTTTGGTTTACTAATTTTCTATTTGTAGCATGTGGCTTTAGGTTGGGACTCCCAAAATTGCTTCTTGGAGCAACAAAAAAATTGAGTCCTTTAGTTTTTTAGTTTTACTTGAGTTTTAGTTTAGTTAAAATATTTGCTTTCATTTTTAGTTTAGTTGTTAGATTCTAGTTTTGGTTTTGTGCTAACTTGGAGTTTGTGCAACTTTTTCGTTGGGCCAAGATCTTTCTTTTGAGACTACAAGTGGTTTTGTAGGTTTGAATTTCCAAGAATTATATTTTGAAACCACTTTGCTTGTTTTAGATTAGAAAATATTTCATTTGGTGCTTAAAATGAATGATTGTATTTCTCACATAGATTTAATTAGAGGGTAAAGAACACCATGTCTTAGTGTTTGAGGGTGGTAGGTATTATGCTCTCACCTTATGCAAACTCGGTGATCAAAAATCTAGACCCATCCGATTTTGTGTTTACCTATTAAAGGGCCTACCTTAGTGGGAAAAAGTACTCACCCTAAGTGAACGACCCAAGCGGTAATGGGCTAAAGCCAAGTCCTTCCAAATTGCTATATAAATTTGTGGTTACGAGGAAAGTTTGCAGTCAACAAGATGATACATGATAGTTCTCCTCCAGTATCTTTGTGATACAAGAAACCCTTGTTCTAAGGGTTGAGAGACCTTTGGAGGGAGTTTATCATCATATCCCTTGAACTGGATGCCCTTAATAGACACCTCTTGTTTGTAGTGGCCAAAATCTATCTATTTGCAAGTGCAAGAGGTCAGACCTCTGAAGCCGTCCCACATTCTCACAGTTCACTGTAGAGATAGCAAACTCCGGGAGGTCATGACCCGGAAGTTCAAAACTTGGTATGCCCATAGAAGTGAGTGTCATGGAGGGGAGCCAGTGGTGCCAAGTTCCTAGGCTATCCGCTTTGAATAAGCATAGTTGGAGAAATCCAAGTGGGAATTCAATGAATATTGTCCTTGCCAACCTTAGGATTGTGCTTGTCTTCTTTAAAAATCAAACATTTTCACATCAAACCAGTCCTAAACAAATTGCCTGATACTATATGTTGTATTTTCCAATCATATCATCAGAAACAGTAAAAAATTTAGATCAAAACCATTTCAAAAACATCAAAACTGTCAAAACAACATTTTGGAAAACAGCTGCAAGATACAGAGCCACAACTGCCTAATTACCATAATTTCACAAAATCCTTGTCCAAAACTGAACCAATTCATCATAAAAGTGATCTTGACTTCCAAACTAGAGACTTGCAAGATTTCCTAATTCATTTTAGGCATTCCCATTAGAAATACATTGCATTATATGTTGCATTCCTCAATCCTTTGCATTGCACAAATTAGACCTTGACTTTTAGGTTGCATTTAAACCTTCAGATTTTGAACATAGGGAGACCTTTAAGCTTTTGAAAATTCTTGGTTACTTATTCTACCTGTCATTGACCATTGTCCTTGTCATTGTCACTTTGTCAAGTTGAGTCTTGATCTTGTCTCTTGGTCTTGGTTGTCCTCTTATGGTCAATGACATTTGGAATTTGTTGCCTTGAATTTACATTAGCTTGAGTGCCACCCTTTGTTTAAAATTTTAGGGTTTCTTTGCATTAAATCACCCTCATTTAGACTACCCTTCCTTAGATTGCACTTTACCCATTATTCCAAAAATACAAAAAAGTAGCTCACTTTACCTTAGTATCATATCAATCCCTCATTATACTTGCATTTTCATACCCCAAAATACAAAAAAAATACAAAAACATAGATTAATCTCATTATCATCATAACCTTGCAATAGTATCATTTAGTCACCTTATCACTCACTTTGGTCATCAATCAATATTTTAGTTTCCTTTAGCATCCATTATCCTCTATCTTTTAGGCATTGTCATCCTTGCATTATCACCCTTGCATTTTCATATCCAAAAATTCAAAAAAAAAAATCCAAAAAAAAATAGCATAGGTGCATACCTTCCATTGTATTTGCATCTCTTAAACTTCATACCATCCACCACCATGTATTCCATTCGCCTTGATATACTTGCTAGTCAAGTTGAATACCAATTACTCCACATTGGTCAAGCCCAACAATCCATAGACTTCAAAAGACAATACCTTGAATCCAAATACCAAGCACCCACAACCCATAGTCAGCCACCCATCTATCCCTCTTATCAACAACCCATAAACTCTAGTCTTCCATCCATCTACCCTCATTATCAAGAGTGCCTTAGCACAATTCATGCCATTGATCCACAACAAATGTCCATTAGTCATCCCTATCCTAACTTTGACAAGGGAAACCGACCTTCCACAAATCCATTTCGAGACTCCACATCCTATCCTAGTCCATTCATATTCACTCCATCCCAAGCTACATTTGGTCTTGAAAATACATTGATCATGGTCTCCAAAATCACATAACATTGCCTACACCTTGGGATACATGTCAAAAGAAAAGTCCAAAGCATGACATCATAGCTTCACCTTCATGTCAAGATCAAAGTAGTCCATCCCATGACCCCATCCTTAAGTCCATCCAAGAAGTCCATAATCATGGAATCCAAAATGCACCTATCCTTGATTAAGATCCCATTCCCAATCATGTCATCCAAGACAAATCTATTTTTGACCAAGATCCTACCCTTGAACATGAAATCCAAAATGATCCACTCATCAACCTTTATGCCATTCATGATCAAACATTTGAAGTCGATCCTATCCAAGTACCAAACACCTCCATTTCACAAGATGATACACTTGTCTCCTTTGGCCACATAGATAATCAAATAAATGAAATGGATCAAGTCAAAGAAAAACAAAAAAAGGCTACTATGGATCAAGAAGAACATAAACAAGCTACTATGGATCAAGTCAAAGAAGAAGATACAAAAGCTAGCATGGATCAAATCAACATTCCAAATGATCAAGAAGAAACAAGCATGACAAATGATAAAGCCAAAACATCCTATCAACTATGATCATCCATCTTTGTCAAAGTAGGCTTTCTCGTAGAGGAGAAGATTCCAAGTAGCAATTTCCACATACACAATGATGGGTTTACATCTTGCTTTCAAAAAAATAAATATCCCATTGCAAGTAGAATATGTCAGAGCAAGCAGTATCAAGGAAAAGGACTAGGCCTACATGAGCAAGGCGTTTGAGAACCAATACAGATTTATGAAAATCCTAGACATCAAGGTCTTGGATATTCTTCAATCAACAAATCTAATGATGTTAGTGGTACCTTCTTGATATTGGGGGCAACTTTATCAGATACAAACATCAAATTGGGGGCCATGAGTAGTCCTTGTCATAATATTGTTGCCAACACTCCTTCCATCCACACCATAAACCATCATTCCAACATGAATAAACCTTTTGTTTGGAACAAACAAAAATAAAATTATTACAAATCCAAAGTTTAAAATCAAATGTCAAAGGCCATTGAATAAAAAAAATTAGTGGACAAATGAAGTTAAAATGGATTCCAAAAAAAAATGGATCAAGCAAAGAAAATATTCCAAATCCAAAAGTCAATCAAAATATGGAGCCACAAGGAAAGAGGACACCCACATATAATAAATGTCCACCTCCTCCAAAATGGTCATCAAGCAAGGCATATAAAAGTGTTGGTTCCAAAAACTATCATAAATCCAAACTCCATCATCCATCACCCCAAGTTTGGCGAATGAAAATTCCTACATCTAAATTGCCAAACACACCTACCATCATCCATCATAATCCTTCCTCTTGCCTAAAGTCTAAAAATTCTACGTCACAAATCTATCACATCTTGGTAACAACTCTTTATCATAAGGAATCCCATGGTACTCTATTACGATGTGCTTATTTTGATAAGGCCAACTCTAGTATCAATAAGGATCACAATGACATCGATCAGTTATATGCAAGCTCTATGATCCTGACAAGACAACTGCTTCATAAAGGTCATTATTGGCATATCATGGCATCAGTCTCTGCATCAACACCATTGAAGGATTCATAACAATCAGTGATCATCTAAAGCATCAAGGCCATTCTGAAATATCAAAAATATAAAAAAAAAATGGGAAGTCCTGAAAAAATACAAAAGAATGGGAAAAATTCCTAAAAAAAATACAAAAAAAAAGGAAAAAAGTCCTAAAAAAAGAAAGATAAAAAAAAGTACAGATAAAAATTTCGTCCAATAGTGAAAACCATTTTTATGGTGCTTTGGATAAGTACCATGATGAAAACCTGGCAAACAAGCGTCATGTGTAAGAGCAATTATCTATGTGGACCATTACACTTGGGGGCAGGTTGTCTCATCTCCCATTCCTTTCTCATAACATTTCCATATATCCATCCAATCCATATCATTTCTACCCATTCTCCCACCTACATTGATCTTGATAAGAAATGGGGCACAAACATAAATCATGCTTTGGAAAAATTCTTGACATGTCTATCCTTTGGTCATACACTATCCTTGAAATATCATGTCATTGCCTTTATAGAATTTATCCAAACCCATATCTCAAAGAAAACAAATTATTCCTATGTGAAATAGTCCTTGGAGATCATATGATAATTCTTCCAGCCAATAATTCTCATGTCTCCTATCCTTTGCCAAAATAAATCCATTATCCCTCCATACCTACTGTTGGACTTGGTTTTCCCTTGTCATTGGTTTAAGGATTATAATCCACTTATCCAAGTTCCCTCCACAATCCCATCTAGTCCTAAGGTTTGTTATTTCAAATGCAACAAGCCTAATCCATAATCTAGCACATCATCCAAGACATTCCTCGGCTTTGTTCCTAGCCTTGCTACAAACCTTGATCCTTTAGTTACATTATCATTAACGGGATATGTCTTTCCCAATCCTCACGTTGTTTTGGGATGTTTCCTTCCCATATCAAACAATGTTATTATCATCATCATCACCTATCAATTGGTTTTCATCTTGACTAGGAGCAAGATCATGTTTGTCCTTATATCCTTGTGCATGCTTTCTTGGTTGATTGTGGGTATCTTTCACATGCATTTGTCATGATCCTTATAGTTATCATCCATAACAAAGTCTCATTCATCCATAATAAAGCTTCACCATCCTTCTTGTGGCTTGGGAACCATCGACATTTAGCGTCATTCGCTTTCATCACCATCCTTTGCATCCATTGATCCCCTCACACATAATAAGTTGGTCCTACACTTGATTGGGGGAAATTACTTGACCTACGACTTCATCAAAAATAACACATGGTATCAACCCTTAGAAAACATTCAAAATCCAAAAAAAAGTCATAAAACATCAAAATCCAAAAAAATCAGAAAACTTAATAAATCCAAAAAAATCAGAAAACATCAATATCCAAAAAAATCATAAAACATCAAAATCCAAAAAAAATCATAAAACATCAAAATCCAAAAAACAGAGTATGAGTTTGAGTTTGAGTCAGTTTGTGTTAGAGTGGTCGAACTATTTTGTCTCTTTGCATTTGCTACATAGGCAAGGCTCATCTTAAATGGGCCCCTGAGGCATTAGGTTAGTCCTTTTAGGTTGTCCAAATAAAATCATGACTTCGTCTTTTGTCAAATAAGGTAAAGTCAAGTCGTGTCGAACTACAAGGTCTTTGTGCATTGCTACATAGGAAAGGACATATGTCAATGAGCCCCTGAGGCCCCCTAGGTCAAGTCCCTTTGGGTTTTTTGGGTCTGGTCAAGTCCTTGGTCTGAAAACAATCATCATTCAAACCAAATCACAAAACAATAAACAAACATAACCAACAAAATATTTCATCAATCAATCATCTTATCATCAATCAATCAAATTGGTCATTCAATCGAAATAGGGCATTAGGTCATTTGTCTCATTCGGTCTTATATTAGGATGTGTCCTTCCCGAGGTTAGACTTTGTCAATTTGGCCATTCACCTTAAGCAGGATATGTCTTTCCTGTAGTTAGGTGCCTTGTCAACACTTATCACTTGATCAACCTTATCAGATGTGTCCCTTACCCCAAAATAGGATGTGTCCTTCTTGCAGCTAGGTATTGTCACATCGCTTGGTCATGTTCATCAATCTTTGTCAAACAAATGATCAATCTTTGTCACAATCAATATTTTCAACATGGTCAATCAATCTTCCTTAACCAAGATCTATCCTTCCTGAAACTAGGTACAATCAATCAAATCAATTTGTCAACTTTTGTCAACTTGTCAAACAATCTTTATCAACCTATCAATCAAATCAATTTGTCAACCTCTGTCAACTTATCAATCAATTCTTGTCAACCTATCAATCAACTTGGTCATCTTGGTTAACCTGATCGATCAATCAAACAATCTCATCATTATCACTGGCAAACACTTTATTGGATTAGAATATTCTTATTTTTTTGATTGATTTTGGATCATGTTACTAGTCTCCTCGAGGATGTCCTATCAATAGATTTAGAGGTACGATGATGGATCATGGCCTCTTTTCTTTGTTTGTTGTCAGTGGTTTGTCTTAGCAAAAAGACTCGGACAATTGGGTCCTTAGTATGAGCTAGGGCATTCCTTGTCTTTTTGACTGCCTGTCTTTCCCAAATGGTCACCTTGGTCTATGTCATACCATGGTGTTTGTGGACCATTTGTGACATTTTGATGCCCAATGATGATAAACATAAAAATGTAAGCATGAAAGTTGGTTCCCTTATTATTTCCTATCTAACTTTCCATCTTCATCCTCCTTTCTCTGTCACGCTAACATCCATCCCCTTCCATGCTAATATTTTTTATATCCTTCATCCTCTAGTCTTATCATCCATTTCAAGAGCACATTTGTGTTCTTTGAACCCGCCTATCCTCTCGAAGGGGCATACCACAACCCTCCTGGTCATCTTTCCTCGCCCTACTTTCACTGGGGCATATTTCAGAATTAAATTTCTTTGACACAACACGATGAACTGCATTATGCCAAAGAGGGGCAAAATCTAGACACTAAAAAATGTCCTAAGTCTGCGAGCGCCATTTTTCTTGGTTGTTGTCCTTCAATAATTGAATAATTTTAATCATTCAATTATGTTCGATCATATTCCTCTATTGAATAAATACTTTTTAATTATTTAATTAATTCACCTTTCTCATTTCTTTTCTATGTTGATCAATTAAAATAGATTAATTGAGTCACTAATTCCCCCTCTTCTTCAATAGTTAAATAAACTATATTATTTATTTAATTACTCCTTTATCACCTTTAATCTATAGTTAAATAATTAACATTATATTATTTATCTATTCATGTTCTTTTAATTCTTGTATAATTAAATGATTATCAAAATTATTTAACTATCCCTTGTCATCTTCCCTTATTAAATAATTAATCAAATTAATTATTTAATGTCTAATTTCTATCTCCCCATTTAATTAGATTAATGAATTTAATTAAATGCTCCTCTTTTCATTTTCCCCAAATAAATAATTTGAATAAATTATTTATTTTCCACTTGTCCCTTTCCTCCATTTTTGAATAAATAATTTAAAATAAATTATTTATGCACCACCTGGTCAAAGATGCCCTGTCATAGTCTTCATTGTTGTCATAGCCGTCAGGCGTCATACCTATCATGATTCCTCCAAGAATAGCATATTCTTGGTGCACCAATTCTAGACCATTGATCTTGGAATCCTTCTAGAGAATTAATCTCAACCATCCATTTTGTAACCTCCCTCTTGTTGGCCTCCTCTAATGGTTCAATAACTAAGCCCTTAGAGTTGTAACTTAGAGATTAGATATTTGCATTAAGTAGTTATCTTTCTCATCATGAAGGTTCATTTCTTTTCAACCCAAGGACGTGAACTTGAAATGGGTCAGCACTGTATGTGCACTAGGACTCAATTGTAGTCATCCTTATCCTTTAAGTAGAATGGAAATAGTACTGAAAATAAAATACTTAAAAGGAATTAGCATAAGTATTGAGCATGAATCAATAGCTAAACTGAACATCAACAACTAAACTAAACTGAAATGAATGACAAAAACAAAGATCTCAGCAAACAGACAAGAAGTTACTTTGTTTGCCTTGGTTGCAAGAATAAACAACTGCTAAGACCATAACTAATTACTAAACATAAAAGTAACTACTAAATTGAATGGATGGAATTATCACCAAGTGGGCCCCTTGAATGAGTCTTCCTTAAGCTAGCTCAGATGCAGCAAATCAAAATATCATTCTATTAATCAAAAACATGATTACATCATATTAACAACATGACTGTATTCCATGAAATTGAAAAATGCAAGTACAATATCAGAACATCCAACCTTTTTGAAGTGGGACATCTAATCATTATTTATAGAAGGAAAGCTTATAACTAATTCCTAACTAACTAGGCGGTCAACTCCAACAAACTAGGAGGACGCCATTTATTGAAAGCATGAAAAAGAGGAAGGAGGTTATGCATGCACCAGATTTAGTCAAACTAGACTTGCCTCAATGAGGTTCTAGTATAACAACACCTCCTAAATCTACTCAACTAACAAACATGATCATTTAAAGGTAAGTTACAACTTCTGTTGACAACACAAGGGCAAACAACTAAGAGGGGAGGGTGAATCAGTTGTTTCAAAATTTCAACTTATTCAACTTATTAACCTTATTCTCATATCTGATCAATAACCATGAAAGCATAAATCAACAACACACCAAAAACACACATAACATCAAGATTTTTTATGTGGAAACCCTGTTAGGGGAAAAACCACGGTGGAGGTCAGTCCACAAGATTATACCTTGTTAAAAGTATAAAGAAATATGAATGGGGAATGAACATGCATTCAGGCGAACTTGCTAGAGCTCATTGCTCAATTACAAAAGGAAGACACACTGTCTTACAAAAATATTTAGATTACATCCACAAGATTTGAATTGAGAAAATAACATATGCTAATGCTTGATTATAGTTCTGGTTAAGCACATGAACACTTCTTCACTCTTCTTCACACTCTACTCTACCTTCAAAAGATTTAGAAGATTATTCACGCACACCATGCATTCAAATGATATAAACAATCACTTATATATATCTACAACAAGAAATTATATCGCTACATGTCGACCTCAATGAAATAATAAAATGAATACAAACTCTCAACCCAAAACATTAAAGATTAATAATGTGAACCAACCAAGGTTAGCCACAACATAGTGAAGACCCAAAACAAAATTATCAAACACAAACCACCTTCAAAAATTATTCCTTGAAGATCCATAACACACTACAACACCCTATCGGCCAAGAACAAGAACACGCAAGAGAAAATCTTGAATAGAAAGCACAACAATCAATGCGGATGTGCAACACAGATAGAGCATGATCTAGAAACATCCACAAACATCATGAATCACCAAAGAAACATCCGCAACAACTGAACTTACTAAAATCACATCATCTTCAATCAAGAACATCAACTGAAGCAACAAAATGATTGTCAGAATACAAATCTTCACGTTGATCTCTAAAACTTAATGTGGATAAACTAGATATACTGGAAAAGAAACCCTTTAATCCACAACCTTTGATCATCAACATACTGAACTCACCAACAGACTGAACTTCACTTCACCGCTGACAACTTGCAACTTATTTTATCACAATTTTCTCAATATCCTCGACATATAGAACTTCTAAGACATTAATGGAAATAGTGTTGACATCAATGACAACCACATATCAACAACACAACCACAACATCCAACAATCTCCCTGTAATACCCCTCCTCTTACTGGTAGGATTTAGTATTTTTCAAGGCGGTTGTTCGCTACGTGTGACGATGATGATATTGGTTGATTTGGTTAATTAGACGTTAGATGATGCTATTGTTTCAGTATGGAAATGATTATTTCGTATGACAGTATGGTTGGTTATATTAGTCGATTTTCAGAATTATATTATGATGCAATGATTAATGAATTATGTCATGAGATGAAATTGTTAGTTTAGAAATGTTATTTTATCAGTTAAATTATAATTGTTAGGATAGGTGTGATGAAGGACAATATAGCATCATTCGTTCGCGAGTGCCCTGCTATGTTGCGATTCCTTCTCACAATGCAGTCCTTCGATTTAATGCTTTGATTTTATATATATATGTATGCACATGTACACAACTTCGTTTGTATGCAGGATTTGCAGGTACAAGTCTCGATTCCACCTGCTTCGGCAGGACAGGGCGAGCACCAATAACCCAACGGTTAAATGTTGATACAGGGGTGACGATGAAGTTCTCCCGTTCCATGATGTCAAGTCGTCTCGTTTGTTTGGTATTGTTCATTTTTGTAACTGTCGTCATTGTCTGTTGTGTTATGTGTTTTGTCTTATTTTATTTATGAGGGCATTTATAGTTATGATTTATCTTATTGATTGAAATAAATTATTTATTTTTAAGGTTGGAGTAAATGATATTTAAATATTTAAATATTTTAATTATTTTTGAAAATCTTCTATTGCAATTTATTAATAATTAAATATTAAATATGACTTAATTATTTTAATCTATTAAATTGGTGGTGGATAATTATGTGAATAATTTATTTAAAATAAATAGGTAATGTGAGGTGCAAGAAAAGTTGCAAAACAGGAATTAAAGCAATAAAAGAATAAAAAGACAGTGTGAGCCAATAGGAATTGAGAGATGGGAAAAAAAAGCTAGTTTTAAAGAATTGATTTTTCTTTTAATCTTGGATTTTTGGAGAGCTTTGAGAGATGAGCAATATATTTTATTTAATCATGAATTTTTGAGAAGCTTAGACACACACAGAAGAACAGAAAGCTGAAGTGCTCCAGGGATTGTTGAGTTCGTTCTGGACTACGGATTGGAATCGGATTCGAAGGCATCTTCAAATTTGCATTGGACTCCAGGTTCCTCTCGTAGTTTATTCTTCTCGTACCTTTTCTATTCTCTGTTTGTTCCTGAAAAGAAAAATAGATCTTATTAAAAATAATTTTTGTGAATATAGAGAACCTCTGTTGAAAACTGAAACTAGAGCAAATTATTAGACTAGAAAACACAGAAAATTCATAGCCACTATACTGTCCAAATTTTGTCAAATCAAGAACCCTGATCTTCTGAAACATACAATCTATCAAAATAGGATTTTAGAATAAGATGATTTAGTTATTGAAGAAAATAAAATTTTGGGGTTTTCTCAGTATTTTAATATATAATGGATCTGTGCTATTGCTCTGTTATTTCTCTGTTTTCTTAACATTTAAGAAAATCTGTTTCTTTATTATGTCTCTGTTTGTTTTTATATTTATGAAAATAATATATATATATATATAATATTTATATATATATATAATGTTTATTATATCCTACTGGTTTATGTGCCTGTGATTGAAAGAATTAATCCTCTGTAATTTTTAAATGATTATATTTTAGATATATATATATATACAAATTTTCGTATATATATATATACATATATATACATATTTACATATTGATAGATTCTTATGCAAGGTTATTCTTTTAAATCAAATTTTATTTTATATTGGCCGTATCGGCCGTCCGAATTCTGGGTCTGTACCAGACGGACGGAATTCGTGATTGTTTATATTAAATTGGGTTTTTCTTTTTAGAAAAATTATTATTAAAAATAATATATGTAAAAGTTTTTTTTATTTAAATCGAAGTTAATGAAAAGGGGTTGGGGGGACGGCTGGGCCGTACCCCGCCCCTGTCACAGTGGCCGGGCTGTGTACAGCAGTCCTTACGGACTGCTGTGTACAGCGGCCTTTAAGGCCGCTGTGTACAGCAGCCGTAAGGCTGCGTACCGCCTGCGGCAGTGATAAGGCCGCGGGCAGTCAGGGCTACGACCTTGTTAATTGCGTTCGGTGGTTTTCAATTTTTAGTTTGTTTTTTTTTTATTTTATTATTTATTTATTTTAATATATATATATATATTGATTTCAATAGGTATTTTTTTTTAATACTTTTAGAAAATAATTATGATGTATTTTATTTTAATTTTTTTTTTTTTGAAAAGAAATAAAATAAAATAAAATGAAATAAAGATAAATAAAATCATAGTTATTTAACAGTATTATTTTAATGTAATTATAATCTTTTTATTTAATATTTATGTATATTAAATTAAACTAAGATTATTTAAATTTAAATGTTAATTTATTACATTATGCGGATGTAATTTCATCTTGGATTTTAAGCTTTTAATCTTGTTCATATTTAGGAAAATTCTATTTTTAGAATTCGAATGGAAATAGTTTAATGATTGTGCTGACTTAATTAAATTTTTAGACAAAGTTGGTTTTTGATTGTAACTATGGATTTTATTGAGACAATCACTTTAGTTACTTACTTAGAATTGGGATCGAACGTAAATGTGCAATTTGGCAAAATGGGATGTGAGTTTCCTTGTATGTTATAGTTTGTTTTATTGCGTTTGTTGTCGATGTGGGAACCTTATCGTATTTTAACCCTGTTCCAGAGGCTTGTGATTTAAAGTGTAGTTACCTTGTTTATGCTTTTGAGCGTTATTGGGGTTATGTTAGGAAGGGTTGGACGGGTTTGCAAGTTTGTTGCCTATGTGCAGTTGCGAGATGTTTAATGCCTCGTGTATTGGATTTTGGTTTTATGATTTATATGTGTTAGTCCAACCCTTGCCTGCTTTGATTTATGTTAGGGGTTATAGGTGGGAGAGTGGCTCTTCGTGGGCGTTGGCGCCTCGGATGAGGAAGGGCCAGGATAACCCTCGAAAGAGTAGTAAACAAGTGATAACCTAAACAATAGATTTAGGGGGATGGGTAGTTTTAAAAACACAAGATAATAAAACTTTGGATTCCTCGGCTATGCATTAGGGCTACCTTAGACTAGTGATAGACTGAGAAGGCCGTGGTCGGCATAGTCATAGTCTTGTCTTCACGAGAGACTGTTGGCTCCGCATTAGCTACCCTATGGTGCCAGCGCCTCAGTTAGGAGGAAGGGCCAGGAGATCCATAGATCGGTGCCGGCGCCTCAGTTGGAGGAAGGGCCAGGATAATCCCATGAGAGCTATGCGATGACACTCTCCACTTGACACCCTTGTGCTTTGTTATTGTTGCCTCTGGATGTTATCTCTTTATGATGTTTCTTTGAACTCTTGTGAATTGATCTTGATTGTTAAGTGATAGTACTTCATGTTATCGTGATGAGTTCTTGGCTTAATCTTGTCATGTGATTGTGAAATTTGATGGTTGTTCTTTGTAAGCTTTGAGTTGTACTTGTTTTATATCATATTGTGGTTGAGTCGGTTGACTTTCATGGTCGGGTTCACTTCCTCGTCACCTCTGAGCACGGGGGGTGAGTTACTTGTAATTCACATGGTTGGGTGGAACGTGCTCCGCACCCGTTGGGTTCCCCATCAGCGTCATGTCTTCTCAGCTTTCCGCAGTGGAGATGTTCCAGTGATCAGTTGTACTTCATGTTCATTATTCTTGTATCAATCCCCATGTTGGGAAATTCAATGTAATTCATGTATCAAAGAAAATTGTAATGTAATATTATTTCAATGATGTAATAGTTAGGTTTGATTTGGATCTTGTTAAAAGATTTATCATGGATGTAATTGTGCGATGTTGTCATACTCGCATCATGGCTATCAATTGTATCATTGTATATGGTTTTCATAAATTAAATGGTTATGTTATTTTCATTATCCTTATTCTGTTCAGTGGTTGCAATGTAACCTCGCGTGCCCCAGAGAACCATGTGGATTAATGCTATGTGTTATGCTATGTGTTTATGATTTAATGTTATTGCATGATTACTTTTATTATATTTAAAAAAAAAATTATTCGCATTATGTGTGTGTTCTCTGGGGTTTGCACGACGGGCGTTACACTCCCCCTTTGGCATTGATGGAAATACATGATGTAAAAAACACCATCAACACAACTATCTTCAGCACTCACTCCCCCTTAGGTTCTGACTCTTTTCTCCTCAACAACTCTTCTCCCACATGACTCTTCTTCCTCAGATAATTCATAGTTTTTCACATGACTCTTCTCTCCCTTTGACATCAATGACAAAGATCTCTTTTCTCCAAACAATCTCTGAACCACATATTTGAACATCTGACTACTCCCCCTGAGTAGCAGCCACCACAACATCAATCTGGATCAAGATATGACTATGAAATGCATGGATTGATGCAATTCAATGTATCTTAGTTCTAATTATGAGGGGTAATCACCCCTAGCTTCCCTCTAAGATACTCAAAAGTATCCTTAGGCAACAACTTTGTAAAGACATCTACAATCTATTCCTTAGTAGGCACATACTCCAGTCTAACTTCCTTTTCACTCACTTTCTCTCTTAAAAAGTGAAACTTTATAGATATATTCTAGATCTTTGAATGCAACACCGGATTCTTAGAAATGTTAATTTCACTTGAGTTATCACAAAATATAGCAATGGGTTCATCATACACAACTCTGATATTTTCAACATCTACTTCATCCACAATACTTGAGTACAATTGTTAGCAACAACAATGTATTCTGCCTCTGCAGTAGATAAAGAAATGGCATTCTACTTCTTACTTAACCATGAAATCAATTTCTTACCGAATAAAAATGCACCACCACTAGTACTCTTTCTGCCATCCACATCACTTGCCCAATCAACATCAGTAAAAGAACTCAAAGTAAGATCATCATTTTTAGGATACCACAACCCAAAATCAATTGTTCCCTTCAAGTATCTAAAAATTCTCTTCACAACAGTTACATGAGATTCCTTAGGATCAACTTGAAATATTGCAACAATGCATACAACATTCATGAAATATGGTCTAGTTTGAGTCAAATAAAGCAATCCACCAATCATCGATTTGTATCTAGTCTGATTTGCTTTTGGAGAATCATCATCTTGTGTCAATTTGCATCCGAGTCACCATAGGTGTACCCATTGGCTTTGAATCTTCCATACCAAACTTCTTTAGCAATTCCTTCACATACTTGGACTGAGATATGAAAATCCCTTTATCTAACTGAGTAATTTAGGAAGAACTCAAACAAGAAAGTGTCAAGGTCTTCTATTACAAGCCCATAGAATTTAAGAAGAACTAAAGTAGGGATGTTCTTGAGGTTATCAACTTCATTCTGGTGAGTGATAGGAAATGAAAAAGATGGTTGATTAGGTCGATTTGGATTTTGACCAGCCATATTTGCTTGATGGAGTGCCAAAGCAAATGGATTCTCAATCAAGTTTTGGGCAGCTTGCTCTTCAAAGGATGTTTCAGAATTGGTCAAATTGGGAAATGCATCAGCAAAAGGATTTCCTCCTCTTCTTCTTTGTCTCTTTTCAGATTTTGAAACTCAACTAGCTGGTTATCAAGATTAGGGTCATTAGGAAGGAATCTCCCATGAGCATCTCTTCTCTTGCCTCTATGCATGCGGTATTAACTCAGTATTAGCCAACTCACACAAAGAATTGGTGAAAGAATAGCAAAGAATTACTTTTCTCAAATGAAGGGTATGCTAAGTACAAAATTTAGAGATACTAAAACAAGAAAGAAACTAGAAATGACTCCAAGGAACTTCCTAGTTTGACACCATCCTCGACAACGATGCCAAAAATGTTGGCCTCCTCTAATGGTTCAATAACTAAGCCCTTAAAGTTGTAACTTAGAGATTAGATATCTGCACTAAGTAGTTATCTTGCTCATCATGAAGGTTCATTTCTTTGTCAACCCAGGGAGATGAACTTGAAATGGGTCAGCACCATATGTGTACTGGGACTCAACTATAGTCATCCTTATCCTATAACTAGAAAGGAAATAGTATTGAAAATAAAATACTAAAAAGGAATTAGCATAAGTATTGAGCATGAATCAACAACTAAACTGAACTAAAATGAATGAAAAAAACAAATATCTTAGCAAATAGATAAGAAGCTACTCTGTCTGCCTTGGTTGCAGGAACAAACAACTGCTAAGATTGTAACTAATTACTGAACAGAAAAGTAACTACTAAACTGAATGGATGGAATTATCACCAAGTGGCCCCCCTTGAATGAGTCTTCCTTAAGCTAACTCAGATGCAACAAATCAAAATATCATTTTATTCATCAAAAACATGATTGTATTCCTTGAAACTGAAAATGCAAGTACAATATCAGAACATCCAACCTTTTTAAAGAGGGACATTTGATCATTATTTATAGAAGGAAAGATTCTAACTAATTCCTAACTAACTGACCGGTCAACTCCAACAAACTAGGAAGACGCCATTTATTGAAAGCATAAAAAA
Organism: Sequoia sempervirens; assembly: GCA_007258455.2. Taxonomy (NCBI): domain Eukaryota; kingdom Viridiplantae; phylum Streptophyta; class Pinopsida; order Cupressales; family Cupressaceae; genus Sequoia; species Sequoia sempervirens. The sequence continues at coordinate 12,323,538 of VDFB02270651.1, read as the reverse complement.
GAGGAAGGAGGTTATGCATGCACTAGATTTAGTCAAACCATACTTTCCTCAACTAGGATCTAGCAGAACAACACCTCCTAAATCTACTCAACTAACATACATGATCATTTAAAGGTAAGTTAAAACTTCCACATGAGCTGGAAGTTTCCCTCCATTGATCTCTTTAAATGACCATCTTTTGACTTCTTTAGCAACCGACCAACTGTCATGAATTTCTTCCACCTTGCAAGATTCATTTATATTTGCATCTTAATTTGAACCTGCATAATGACATTAGTGTGCACAAAACAATTGTATATTCATAATCACCTTACAATAACATTCATTCAATCACATGTAAAATTAATATAGATATATCACATAACAAGTTAAATATCATCAAAGGTTACAGGGGCAAGTTCATGCCCAAAGTTCATAAATTTAGGGAAATAACATAGAGAGTGTCAATAACCAGGCGCTAAAGTCCATAGTAACAACAACAAGTATATGATAAATCCTATCAAAATTAAGCCATTATTTGGACTCATCACTTCTCATGCATCCTCCACCATTGATCTTGGAATCCTTCTAGAGGATTAATCTCAGCCATCCATTCGAAAGGTTGTCTATAAAATCAACCTTCCTCATCCATTTTCACCTTAACAACCAATCTTCTCCAACTTTCTTTCTTACTATTTTTAGGTTTTGCACAAGTATTCCAACAAATATGAGGGAAAAGTTGCATAAGAAGAAGAAGGAGAGCAAGGGAAGTGAATCAACCAATATGAGGAGTAATTTATTTTGTGCTTTGCATTTCTAGCTCTCTCCATTATTTTATATTCTCTTGTTGATGAGGTCTTATTAGTCTAGAGGTGTTAGTTGTCAATATTCTAGGCTAGAATTTAAGAAACCCCATCTCACAATTCTTCCTTTTTAATTCTTCCATTTATTAAATAATTGTCAAAATTATTTGATTGTCCTCCATGTGTCTCTTGTATTAACTAATTAAATCAATTTAATTATTTAATGCCTCTCTTCACATTTCCTCCCATCTAATTAAAATAATTATGCAAATTATTTTAATTGAATCTCCACTTGTCCATTTCCTCTTTTTCTCAAATAAATAATTTGAATGAATTATTTATTCTCCACTTGGTCAAATATTCTTGTCTCATGAATTAATTATTTGTCAATTTTTAATTCATCCATTTCCTCCCACTTGCTCATTAATATTTGTCATAGCCGTCTCTTTCATAGTTGTTGGCATCATAGCCATCAATGTCATAGCTATCAATACCCCACCTCTTTTTGGTGCATCAATCCTCCACCGATGATCTTGACATCTTTCTAGAAGTTTAATCTTGACCGTCCATTCAAATGGTTGTCTATAAAAGTAGCCTTCCTCCATTTTTTCCTTAACAACCATTATCTCCAACTTTCTTGCTTACTATTTGCAGGTATTTGCACAACTCCAACTACAAATCTAAGGGAAATATTGCAAAAGAAGAAATAGGAGAGACAAGAGAAACTACAATGGGGAGTGCTCTATTTCTTTTTTTCTCATTTTGATTTCCCTCTTTGCTTGTATTCTCTTATTTTAGATGAGGTTTATGTTGGATGATGTGGTTGTGTTACTGGTATGTGTTTGTCATTGATGTCAACACTGTTAGCATTATTGTAGTGAAGGTTGTATATGTTGAGGACATTGAGAAAATTATTGAAGGAAGGGTTACAAAGTTGTTGGTTGCCAGTGGAACAGTAAAGGCCTTGAAGGTGTTTTTTTTTTTACATTGAAGATCAGTTGTTGTGGACTAAAGGGTTTATTTCTAAGAGTATCTAGTTCATCTACTAGAAGTTTCAAAGGTTTGTGTGAAGATTTGATCGTGCCATCAATAGTTGTGTTATGACAATGTTTCTATGGGTTTTGTCAGTGTTCTTGATTGAAGATTATTGAATTCTAATAATTTATGTTGTTGCAGATGCCTCTCTATTAGTTCTGGTTGTTTGTAGATGCTTCTGGATCATTCTCTATTCTTGTTGTATGTCCACGTTGATCAGAGTGCTCGTGGTTGAAGATTTTTCTAGTGTATGTTCGAGTTTTCATGTTCTTGGCCGACATGATGGTTGTAATGTGTTGTGGATCCTTGGAGATTAAAATTTGAATGTATGGTGTGCTCGAAGATATTATTTTGGGTCTCACCATAATATTAGTTGATGGTGTTTGATTTGCATTAAAATTTATTTGTAAACTTGGGCTGACATTGCAAATATGTTTTATATTTCTGGCCAACTAAGTTGTTGATGTATTTCATGTTGCGGATATATAAGAGTGGTTGTTTGAGCGAAGTTAGTGTGTGTGAAAGAAAAGAAAATCCAAAGAAAGAGAAAGTGTGCAAACATTGATCTAATCATTCGATTGCAGAGCAGATTGAGAAGAAGGTTGAACAAAGTGTGAAGAAGGTTTTATGTGCTTAACTAGAATTGTAATTAGGCTTGTGTAGAAGCTATTTTCTTAGTTCACACACTATGGATCTAATCCAAATTATTGTGTATTGTTGGGCAGTGAGCCCTCTTGTATTTGAGTAGTGAGCTCTAGGCAGTGTGCCTGAATGCATGTGCATTCCCATTATTATTCTCATTATACTTTTAACAGGGTATAATATTGTGGACTAACATCCATCATGGTTTTTCCCCTAACAGGGTTTCCACGTAAAAAAATCTTGGTGTTCTTTGTGTTTCTGATGAGTTAATTATTTGTGGTTTATTGTTCATTAATCAGATCTGAGATTAAGTTAAGTAAAGTTTGAAAAGTTTAATATTCTATGACAACTGATTCACCCCCCCTCTCAGTTGTTTGTCCTTTTTTTTCCAATATTTTATAGCTTAGAAGTGTTGTGGTTGTCACTTTATCTAAGCTAGAGTGTTGTGTCTACCTAGGATAAGTGGATATCCTGCAAGATTAACCTTTGGCTGTAAAACTATGAAATCAATAGGATATTCCCAAGAATCTAATGCAATAACTAAATATTCAATGATTCCTTTAGGCTTGATTGTTGACCTATCAGCCAATTATAGAACAATTTGTGTAGGTCTAAGGTTGGCTAACTGAAGTAATTGCATTGTTTGTTTAGTCATATCATTGATTGCTTCCCCTAAGTCTATCAAGGTATTCTTAATAAGGGTCCCATTAATCTTAACGTCCACTACTGGACTACTAGGGTATGTGTATTTAGGGATAGTTATGTTCCCTAACATGATATCTGCAAGGTTTCCTAGGACATGTATTGTATGAGGATCCTTGATTTTCCTCCTTGGTTTCTTAAGACATAGGTCCTTGACTACTTTAGTATAGATTGGAATTTCGTTAATAGCTTGGATGAGAGGAATCTTAATATTGACATCCCTAAGTTGACCCAATAGGTTTGTCTCAGCTTGTGTGGGATGCTTTTGAATGGCTATGCATTCAGGGAAAGGAGGCTTTGGACTTGAGGTATTTTGGTGTACCTGATTTGAATCGGGTTCCAAAGGTATTTTTTTAAGCTTCAACTGTAGGTTCCTCATCCTCCATCTCAATGATTTGAGGAGATGAAGGTGTAGCTAGTTGTTTCTTAGATCTGAGGTGGACATCACTCACCTCTATCCCATAAGTGGGGTATTGCATAGCCTCGTTAGTATAAGCCTATTGAATTAGCTTGTTGTTAGGGTTAGGTGTAGGTTGGGTAGGTAATTGTGGTGGTCTAGTTGGTTGAGATGTAGGATTTGATGGAGGTATAATGGCTTGTTGTTGTGGCTGAGAAGGAAGCATACACTACTGATAATTCATGTTTTGTTGTTGTCACTGTTGACCTTTTTGCCATTGAGGCTGCCACTACTTCTATTGTGTTGGCCATTGGGATTATAATTGGAACCCTAAAATTTTTGTTATGACCAAGGATTTGGTTGTTGTTGGTTCCAATTTTTTTGAGGCTATGGCCATTGTTGAGGGTTTTGCCATTGATTTTGATTAGCTGGCCAGGACTAAGAATTCCAAGTAGAAAAATTCTGATTTCCAAGGGGAAAGGATGAATTGAAGTTAAGAAGATCTTGTTGCATACCTAGTCTTTATTTCCATGGCCTTCTTTGAGCTATGTAAAAGAGTTGTCCATCTTCTCCTTCAAGTGGCTGAAAATCAGGTTTCTCAGTTTTGTCTTGTTGCATACTAGCCACCCTCTTGCATTTATAGTTTGCTTTCCTTTGCCTACAACTTGGGTAGTATTCAATGAGCATTGCTTCAGCTTCCTCTTGCTTCCTCTTGATGTGGAGAGTGTCCAAATGAGTTGCTAAATGGCTGATAATTCCCTCCTTCATGTTGGACAACAAATTATTTAACTCTATCTTTGAAACCCTTGGGGATGATTTTCCAATAGTGGATTTCCTCTCTCCTCTTGGCCTCTTGGTGAAGGTCTTGGAATAATTTATATAGACCTTGCAGATGTCTTCAAATGGTATTTTAGAGATATCCCATTGTCCAATAAGATTGAGGGCATCCATACTGTCCTCATTGACCCCTTTCAAAAATACTAACTTGAGGGATTCTTCATATAACTTGTTCTATAGGTTTTTCTTTAAAGAAAACTAAAATCTCTCCAAATAATCTTCTAATGGCTCATCCTCCTTCTATGAAATTTTGAATATTTCATATCTCCTCCTATCAAGTCCTCTACAATAGTCTTGGTACTTTTCCAAGAACACTATTTTTATGGTATCCTGGAATTAGGAACAACATCCTTTCCTAATCCCATAAACCATCTTAGGGATGCATCTTTTAGAGTGGAAAGGAAGAGTTTGAGCCTATGAGCATCAAAATTATAGTCATAACTTCTATATAGGACATCAAATTCAAACATAATTTTTTTTGGGTCTTCAATTACCAACCCATAAAAGAATGGTAATGTTGAAGGAGGGATATTCTTCAGCACAATAGCCCTTTCTTGGTTGGTGATTGGGAACTCAAAGGTGACACATTTAGGATCATCCACTACATAACCCATCGTTTGGTATGTCCCCTCTGTCTGTGTGCTAGATGTTGGTGATAGGGAAATTTCTTCTTCAATATTACCCTCAATTTGAGAACTGGATTCACCAATTTATGCTGTCTTCTTTGCGTGTAGGGAGAAATTTTCCAAAGAGTCTCTCTGCCTCTACATACATGGAATATGGCTTTATATAGTAGTAGTCCTGCATATTGTTATTTTATCTTTCTAGTGTTGTGAAAAAGATTAAGTCTAACAATCCTAATATTGAAAATAAAGTGTAAACTATGAAAGCTTAGAAAATAAGTCTATGAAGATAGCACCATCCCCGACAATGACACTAAAAATGTAGAGTCTAAACTAATGTATTGTAAACTTGGTAGAAGCTACTCAATTCAATGGTATGAATTACTAAATAGTCCACTCAACATTGTAAAGTCTACATTAAATTGCTAACCCAAGGTTTATAAAATTGTGATGGTGCTACATTGTATGTGCTTTTAGAGACTTGAGGATACCTTGGTTATTTTGATTAAGGTGTTCTACTTGTTGGAAATTTATAGAATTTCATAATAGTGAAGGAACAAACTAGTGCTAATGGCCATGGGTTCCTACAACCTAACCTGTAACTGAACTGTTGCTAATAAAGAATTATTGTACTAACTCAAAACTGATCAAAACTAGTAACTAAACTTATTATAACCTTTGGAGTACTACAAATTAACCAAATGCATGCATGCTCATGAACATTCATTACTGATAAGATCAAAGTATGAGAATCTATTCTTCTTTACATGCAATTCATGGAACAATGATTGGCCATAAATAACTACTAAACAAAAATAGAACTATAAATATAGTGAAGAACAGTTACCTTTAGTGGCCTGGTCAAGTGGCTATCTTCATTTAACTAGAACCAAATCTAAATATCAGATTCTACGCATCCATGTGGAATTGAATTTCATTCATTATGCATCACAAAAGATTACACAAAATCTTCTTCACAAATTATATTCAATGAAATCATTTTGAATAATCAACATGTCTGTAGATGATAACTAAAATTGAAAAGCAACTAATAACAAAACATTGAAAATCAACTAACTAATCTAAGAACTCAACCATTGGCTAAATACAAGCACGGAGGAGTTTATTCTAAACATAACTCCTAATTGCAATCATTAACTACCACTCCTAGATATTAGAGTATATAGTTAAGATTGAATTGTTTAAACTATAATTGAAAAGAAAGAAGAGTTCTAATAGAACTAAAACTCTGTAAAACAGATTTGCATGTAAAACACACAAACAATCATCCAGAATCCTATCAACAAAAGAATTCTTCTTCTCCAATGCTTTATTAATTGCATATGATTCATGACCAACTCCATTAGGTGTCTTCATATGGTAGTTATTGCATTTAGCTTAATTTGGCACTTCCCTTGTTTCACTGTCCAAGTCTTCCTTTTGCTGCAAGCTACATCTTCTAGTTGCTATGGGCTATAGTTATTTTTGAGCTACAAGAGGTTAATCCACAAAACATATACACAAAGCTAACTACCATAATTAAACATAGAATTCCATCCACATTTCATACATACTTACATATAAACCATGCACTGCTACTGTATCATAACCATATTTCCATTACTATAATATAGGTCCAAGGTTGTATAATAAACATGAAAAGATAGCATAGCATAGGAGTATTGTTTAAAAGGTTTATCTAATAGTGTTTGAAAGCATGCATAAAATAAATAGGCTAATAACTAAACCCATCACAAATAATCAGGTGCAGACCCCCAGCGAGAACATATGGCTCGTTTCTCTAGGAAAAATTCTTGTTTTCAATTTAGTAATCTGATCAGCAACAAACTGGCTTCTATGAGAAGAAAGTTTGAATTTCTCCATATTTTTGCTGATGCTACCCTTGATGATCAAGACCAACTGTGTGAGTACTATTTGCACAATTATGTGGTTTTATAGGATGCACAATGGAACCCCTTAGTGTTTGTAGGGGATTTGTAGGTAGGAGCTTTAGCATCCTATTTTAGAAATGAACAATTTAGAGGTGAACTCCTAGAGGAGTATACAAAAAGAGATAAGTTAGTAGCACTTCTAGTGAGGAAACAGTCCAAAGATCCTGATGAAATATATGAGTGGTTACGACTCCTGAAGCACAAAGGTGCAAGAAGAAAAAATATGAAGCTAAGGGTACTTGACTACGATAGAATGAAGACATTGGCAGTTGGGTTAGTTCAATATTAATTACATACTCTGATATCTAGGGAGTTGTAGTTAATGATTTCAATTAAGAGTTGTGTTTAGAATAAACTCCCCCATGCTTGTATATAGTCGGTGGTTGAGTCTTTAGATAGTTAGTTGGTTAAGTATTTTTTTATCAGTTACTTCTTAGTTTTTAGTTGTAATCTACATACATGTTGTTTGTTCATAAATGGTTTTCTTGAATACAACCTTTGAGCAAGATTCTATGTGATCTTTTGAATGCATAATGAATGAAGTTCAAGTTCATATGGTTGCATAAAATCTAAAGATTTAGAATTGGTTTTAGTTAAGTGAAGACAACCACTTGAGCAGGCCACTAAAGGTAACTATTCTTCACTGCATTTATAGTTGTTTTATTTTTGTTTAGCAATTATTTATGTTAGTCATTGCTTTATAAATTGCATGTAAGTTAGAATAGATTCTCATATTATGATTTTCAATAATGATTGTTGATATGCATGAATGCATTCAATTGAATTGTAGTACTCCATATGATAGATTAAGTTCAATTGCTAGTTTTGAATAAGTTTTGAGTTAGTTTCAGTAATTCCCTGTTAACAGTAATTCAACTAAAGATTATGTTGTAAGCATCTATAGCCATTAGTGCCAATTTACTTCTTTCACTATTATGTGTTTCTGTGATTTTCTAGCAAGTCAAATACCTTTGAATAGGATAGCCTAGGTAACCTCAGGTATTTGAAGGTACATATAGTGCAGTACCATCACAAGTTTACAAGCCCTAGTTGAAAATTCAATGAAGTCTTTACAATGTTGAGTGGATTGTTCAGCTATTCATTCCTCTAAATTGTGTGTTTTCTACCAAGTTTACAAGACACTAGTTTAGACTCTACAAAATGTGTCATTTTGGTTTTCGATAGTTGCATCGTAGGAACTTGCAAATGCTTCGTTATTCAAATTTTCATCACTCTGCCAATAAATATGGTTCACTATCTTGTGATTATGGCTCATGAACCTATAAAACAAAACAAAAAACAAAACAAAACGTACATTTTTTTGTGAATTTTTTTTCAATTTCATGTTGGGTTCACCAAAGTAAGGAAGGGGAAAATATGTGAATGAAAAAGGCTAATACCAAGTAGCAACCACTCTACCTAAAATTAATCCAAAATCCCAAATCTAAAATAAGAAAGCACAAATGATAGAAGAAATGAACAAATATGTAAGCATATAACAAACTCCCCTATCAAACTTGATTATCTTCCTTGCTTCTCCCCCATTCTTTCTCAAGTTGCAAGTTTGCTCTCAGCTTTCGATGTGTTTGAATACCTACAAGTGACAATGAAAAGATAGAAGAACTTGGAAGAATGTGGTTATCAAACCAAAATGAAAGAGACAACCTTATTTTATAGAAAAGCTTCTCAAATGGACGAATGAGATCGAAAGTCTAGAAGATGCCAAGATCAACGGTTGAGATTTCATGCACCATAGAGTAGTGGTCTAGGGATGGCTGAGGATAAATAGTCAAGATTCTTTTAAAATAAAAAACAATCAATGGTCAAGATTCAAATGAGAAAGTGGAGGGAAAGTAGTGGAACAAATTAAATAATATAATTATTTAATTTGGGAGAGCATGTGGGCCATTAAATAATCCATGTCATTATTTAATTTGGAAGAAAATGGAAAATGGACATTCAATTAAATGATTACTATGCAACCATTTAATTAAAATGGAGGAAATAGGAAAAAGGCATTAAATAATTAATTTGGATCAATTATTTGATAATAGATAGAAAAGGTTAAGTGAATAGCTAAATAATTAGAATAATTATTTAACTAGAGATGAAAGGTGAAGAGTGAATAATTAAATAAATGATGATTTATTTAATTATAGAGAGAAATGTTAGTGACATACTAAAATAAGTATTAGTTTATTTAATTAATCAAAAACAGAATAAAGAAGGGAAGATGAATTAATTAAATAATTAAAATTATTTAGTTAATAGAAGAATGTGATCAAAGAAAATAATTAAATAATTAAAAATTATTTAATTGTGCAAGGAAGAAGAGGGGGTCGTTACGAAAAAATAGTGTTCATAGGATCAGGACATTTTTCAGTGTCTATAGTTTTGAGGTTAACACCTCCATATTTCATTACAAAAAAATTTATAGCCATGTCCCAACCACCAGTAAACCTAACGATTAACAACCACACATAACTAACACTCATCATTCCAATCTCTTCCGCCTTAGCAAAGAGTCTTAATGCCACATCAAGGTAATGTGAGCAACAAAAAAATTTGTATCTATTATCTTCAGTTTATATAGCTCCTTACTTAGAGCTTGTTTGTCTACAGTTGCAGAAACAACATACGTCAACTTATGTATCCCATCACTATGTTTCAAAGAATAACTAGGCACCCTAATTTGGTAGATACAGGGTACATGGATAAACTAGACCAGTCTCATTTTATTGAGAGGTCAACTAAACCACCAGTTTTAACCTTATCTTGCACTCGAATATCCAATGATTAGGTTTCTCTATTTCTTATTTAAACAAATAAATATTGTTCATTGTCAATATATACATATGTATTTATTGCTTTGATAGGGCCAGTTTACTAATCCTAGCAATAATGAAGTGCTCACCTCCCAACCATAGGTTTTCTCACAAACCACCCCAAAGCTAGGAGGCAACCAAGGAAACTAGGTACATTCACAATCATACAAACAAGCCATTTAAGCACATAAAGAAAAAGAAACACACACACAAAGAAAAATTCACCCTCCCAAGCGATTTCACATAACATAAGGATTCAACAAGAATCCAAAGACGAGAAAGAAGAGTGGACTACGCACTCTATTGGGAGTTCATGATATATAACAAGAGAACCATTATCATATTTAACTTCTTCCACATACCACCCATTTTACCTTATTCACCATATAATCATTCACCAAACCACCATATTACCATTATACTTAGGTAATCACACCCTTTTGAGTCTCTCCTTTGAAGCAGGGATAATCTCCCCATAGAGGGTCCTAAAACTACTATCCCCAACTAGGGATGCTATTCCTAATTGGATGAGCTTATCACCACACCACCCAAAAAAATCCATCACAAAAACCACACGCAAAAGACTCAAGAGATAAGAAAAATGCATCTACATCATATAACCATTCTTATGCTATGAAAGCATTAAAAAAAAAAAACCAACAAGAGGAGATGTAATGTCCCCTTTTCTTGGGCAGTGTTATGACGCAGTGGTTAATCTACCAACTAGTACTTATAGGCTAATAGGGTGTTCAGGGGACCCCTTTGAGGGTGATCTTTGGTTCTTCAGCAGGCCTTTCAGTGTTTATTTTGGTGCTTTTCAACTCAATGTCACAATTTATTTGTGGTCTTCCTTCCAGAGGCCATTCTGGACACTTTGATGTGCACTTACTATTTTTAGTAAGTCACTTGGATGTGTTGCTCATACTTACTATTTATAGTAAGTCGTGGGCATGGTCAGCTGGTAGAGTTACTACTTCTAGCATGATGGCATAATTATACCTTGGAGTTAGTTTGGCTAATATTGGTCCTATGCATTTAATATTAATAATGTCAAATAATAAAGTTAAATTAAATAATTTCACTTTATGTGTTATTAAAATATATTAAAAGGGGACTTTATATTTAAAAGGATATAAATGATTTTAACGTGCACTTCATAATATAAGGTGCCAATTTAAAAGGGAGTTATAAGTGACTTTTTAAAGGGATGTTATTTTATTAAGTTGTGCATCAAAATTAAAAGAATGAAAGGTGGGAAATGAAAGTAAATTAAATGAAAATTGAGCATGGAAATATAAAAGGGCAATGAAAGCTCATTTTGCACATTCATTGTTGAGAAAATTATTTGTAAAGGGCTTTTGCAGGAGATTGAAGAGTCTGTAAACACTTGGTTTTTGAGGATGAAACCCCTCATGAAGAATAGCTCGGTACAAGAGTGAAAGATCACCCAAGCCAACTTGTAGACAATTCCACTTCAAGGATTGTGCTTGTGCTACACTAAATTAATGGAGGACATGACAAGCTAAGAAACCCTAGGCGATTTAATATTGCACCTTTTGGAGCCTAAACATGGTCAAATTTGAATGTATTTTCTCATTCCTAAAGTATGCATTGTTAAGGATAGAGGCCATGCGTTGGATATTGTTGTTGAGACTAAAACGTTGCATTTGGGAGTGGTATTTCTGACTATTAAAGAACCTTTGAGAAGGGTGTGTCAAGTCTAGAAGGAAGCACTTGATTTTTGAGGTAGAATATAGTTTGTGAAGTGGTGATTTCAGCATTAGAGGAGGTTTTTAATCTTAGAAGACAAGGATGTGGGCACAAGGAACCATTTTGGGCAACTTCAACATGGGTCTCAGGTCAATATCTCACTTGGAGTTCAATTTGGTAAGTGTGCCTTTGAGACTCTTATATGTTGAGATTTATTTGTGTGTGTTAGTTTGAATATCCATGCTCAGTATGATGTAATGAGACTGTTCTAGTAATGCTATAAACTGGAAACTTTAATAAGTGAACTGCTATGCATAATTTTTAGCTCTATCTAGTCATAGATGTATGTGATTAATGCTCAGAATTGAATCTCTTAACTGCTATACATTTTTGGGTTATACTAGTTTGCAATCATTTAAGCATACACTCAAAAATTGATGTAATATTTGTTGTCATAGTCAAACTATGAATTCTGGTTGTAAAGTTAAGGCCTTGAACTTTTGTTATAGTCATTGTTACAATAGTTTTTAGTCATCATTGTATTGATGTTCATTGTTTTTCAAAAACCAATGATGCATAAAATTTGTATATGAATGTTTATTGAAACCCAACATATTCATCAAGTTAATGCTCATAAATATTATCTATGAAATCATAATGTGGTTACTTAATTGACAAATGAAATATGTCAACTTAAGTGGTTTGAAAAAAATTATTGTTCCATTTGGGGTGGGACATTACAGGAGCCTACCTCAATTCCAAGGTATGAAAAGTTATAATATTGAGGATGCATTCAATCTTCTCTTCTTCAAAGCTTGATTTTATTCCCCAAAAACTCCTCAATCCCAAAACCAAGATAAGCAAGAAGAACCCCTCCTTTGGGTTTCCAAAGAATAGAAATAGGGAATTAGGATTAGAATCCCTTGGATGAGGGAGTGACACATGTCACTCTCTCATCCATCCCTATGGACACATCTTCCCACAAGTTCTCACACATATGTGATAATTCATGGGGAAGTGAAGATCCAAGGAGTGTTCAACACTCCACAAGAGCTCTCCAATATCATTAATGAGATTTTGGAAGCAACACTACTTCTATTTCCCAGAACCTACCACCCTCCATAAATGGAAATTATGGAGGAGCATGATTTGACCCCTAACCCATAGGTATAAATCCTAGGGGTCTAAAAATGGTTAAAATACTTAATTTGAAGACTTCTACCACCCATTCAAAACCCCAAAAGAGAAGAATCCAAATTTCAAACTTCACAAGGGTAAATCAAATATCAAAACCCCCATCTAGGACCTAATCTACTTTCAAACATTAAACACATTAACATACATTCAAAATACACATCATAAATTAAACACAACACATAGGAGACTATGGTCCCTCCAAATGGATCATAGTCAGTTTAATGAGGCATAACACAACATGGTACCCTTGGTTACCTCTGATCCCATTGGCCATGGGCATGTACCTGCACACTAGAAGCCACATGTCAATACATCCAATTCATGATAATCAACCAATTAAATCAATAATTCCATATAAGTGTAATTAACATGATCAAATCCTAACATCAATAAATTGAAAATAGCAATATCCATAATTCAACATTTCTTTTGAAAATAACATATTCCATCAATTCACAACTGAATAATTGCATTGTTATAAAGATATGACATCATCATCCAACTCGAATTTTACATCTCATCAAATTTATATCATAAACACTTATCCATTCATACCGTGATAGCTAGATTAACATGAGAATGGTAGATAGAGAAAACATAACATATATATAATCACCATAAAGCATCATAAATAGGAAAGCAACATAATGTACAAATTCCATGACCATCCAAATAGACTAAAACACCTAGAGTATCAAAATGCTTGAATCAAAATATAGTCAAATTGGGCATCAATTAGTAGGCCTCACAGTGGGCCTTACAAAGAGTATCACCTAGGAGAGGAGGTTGGTATTGGAACCATTGGTATATCGGTCTGATTTGACACACACACTCATGTGCATAGGTTAGAGGAACCTTGTCGATTCAGTTTGAGTAACATTTTGGTAAGTGCTTAACCTAAGTTGATAGGCTTTTTGGTCGATGGGGAAAGCTATATTTTGGTCATCTTTGATCCTTCTTCACCATTTAATCAAATCAAATTAAAATGATGAAAATTTTATAAATAACATATATTGTGTGTCATGTGTATTTGAATATATATATGAATATATACATTTGAAGTATATATATATATATGTAATATAAGGGAGCATATATGTGTATATGTAGGTATGGATATACATAGATAATAATATCTATGTATATACATGGTATATATATGTAGATAATTAATGAGATAGATAAATACATATATATATATATTATTGCATAAGTATATGTTAATATATATATTATTATATTTAATAGTTTTGGCTGTCATGTTAAGTGGCTATAATGCCACATATATACAAGTAAAAGGTGGATTTTACTAGGCAAAAGTGGACACCAATATAGTTGCCACCATGTGATTTTACCAAGTCAATAATATCAAATGCCAAGAAGTGGCTACTTGCATTCTCTAAACTCTTTAACAGCCAAATTGAGTGGCCATAATGCCATGTGATGGTAGGAAGGATGGCAGTTTTAAAAGAATAAAGTGGTTGCCACTTTTGGTGCCACACTATGTACTATTTACTTGTTATTACTATCACAAAAGTGGCTGAGAGTGTTTGAAATGAGTTTGAACTCCAACATGCCATCATTGAAGACCTTTTCTCTAAAACAATGAACAACAAACAACAAGGTAATAACTACTAGGCTATCCATGGCAAGTAGAGTAGTAAGTCCATTTGGTTTGAATAGCTATTTCAAACTGAATATTTCCAAGTTTCATAACAACAATTCAATGTAGGAGATTTTAACTTTTCTTGACTTATTCCAAATGCAATTGTGGCATGCAAAAGCATGATTTGCTAAGTGGTGACATCATTTAAGTTGTTTTTCTTGTTTGCAACCAATTGCTATTCATTTTTCAGTATAAAAGAGTACAGTAGCTCATAGTTTTAGGGATCATTCGTACACTCATTTTGATATTATGAGCAAAAGAGTATTCAAGAGATTAGTGAGGAAAGGCTGTGATATTTAGTTGAGCATTGCTTGGTAGTTGTAGTCATCATTTTAGAAACAAGGGAGAGTAGCAAGAATAGAGTGAAGAGTGGAGAATTATGGAGGCAATAGTTTAAGGCTCAGCCATTAAGTATATTCGAAACAAGGAGTAGCAAGAATCGATTTGAGATATTTTAATCCAAGCATGATTAAAATATCTCTTTTTCCTTCTCATTTTAATTTTGAATCTAAGTGTTATTATTGTTTGAAGTTTCCTATTCTATCATTATGTGCAAAATATTGCTATTAGAAAGTATGTGAGTGCATGTACAAATAGCTAGATTGTCTATGCACGGAGCTAAATATGAAATACAAAGAGATAAGTTGGATTAGGGAATCAAATGAGCATAATAAGTAATTACCTTGGATTCCATTATTAGAATATGTTGTAATACATGATTTTAAACATTATTTATGAATATATTTGAGAGAAAGAAAACCCATTGGAAGGTTAATTCTCTCTAAAGTTGTGTGTAACCCAAACAACCAGCTCATTAGAATAACATACCAAGAGAAGCTAAGTAGGGTAATATGATATTATTCAATTAATATAGTATTGTATTTATAATGTTTGAATGATTTTATATTGTTTTTCAACAAGAGGGATTGAACACGTATTAGAAGTAAATATGTCCTCATTATCTTTTTAATGATATTATCTTATAGTTTGACCAAAAGTCTATATTATTACCTATTCACAGTAATTTAATCTTAAGTAGAGGACTTTATGTTCTCAACAAAACCAAAGCCATAATGTGAGGATATCTTAAGGTACAAAAACACAGATATCTCTCAAATAGAAAATATTCTCTAGTGTGGCTATAAACCTATCATACATTTATATATGAGACTATATGTGTACAAATTAGCTATATACAAACAAACATGAGTAATTTATATAATTATACAAAGATAACGTCAAATAAATCCAAGAAGAATCTAGAGATTAGTTGGATGATTCTCAGTTAAGTTGTCAAAATTAAACATAATATTATGCTTAAGATTCTATATCAAATCAAACTAAATGATATTCAAAGTCATAAATAACTAGATTGGTTATGACATCCTAGGATAGAGCCATACTAGGTATGACAACAAAGAGTCTGAACTATAAATTATTAAGAAGACAATTGGCTATTTATGTCCACTTTAAGATTAACTATATTCGATATGGAGTTCTTAAGGAATAGATCCATAAGACTAAAAAATAAACATTTGAAACTTTATTACGAAGAAGTAATCTTCAATTTAAGTTTAATACTAGATTATTATACAAATCAACATATTGTTTGTATTGTTAGGTTGAGACCAGGTGTGTCTAGTCATTGACATTGTTTCATCGGTATTAACTAATTGTGCATAAAATAAGAGAGTAGTTACTCTCATGGTTAAAATTAAGGACTTGAATAAGAGGCAGTTGCCTAGACCCTGAATGTTGCAAGAGCGTAAATTGGGTATTCTAGTTAGAAGAAGATAACCAGTCAAGTTGTTTCTTAACTTAGTAAGAAAGAACTTGAATATGAGGAAATTACCAGACCTAGATTGTTACAAGTATGTAATAGGGCATTCAAGATATTTGAGTCAAACCTAATTGGTCAATTAATTAGACATTGGTGTGTCATTAATTTTGAAAGAGATCAAGTTAGAGGTCGGTGAACTTATGACACCACTTCCTTAGAAAGTAGATTGATTAAATATATCAAAACTTTGGCCAAAGTAAGTGCAAAAGTCACTACTTGTACTTTGTCAGTTCATTGTGCTCCATGTTTGCATAACTTGTAAGTAGTTTCATGCATGGTTGGATGGTATCCATAGTTGTATAGTTGTAAATGTTATGTAGGACACAACACTAGAGACTCAAATGGCATTACTAGAGGTTCTTATACCAAACTCTTCATCAAAGGGTAGGGCCACTTCCAAGTAGGAAGATATGTGGGGGATTGCTACGTCTGTGGTTAGAGGAAAAGCACTTGGGGGATGCAGAAAAAGTGTGATCTAGATGAGGATACCTTGACCTTGAACTCTTGTAAGTTATGAATTTCAATTTATGATCATGAATCTATTGTAATTTGTATTTGAAAAGATGAGTTTCACTTAGAATTATGTTATGATATTTGATTTATTCAATGTTATATGAAATTATTTATGCAATAAAGGAAAAAATTCATTTCCTTGTTTTTGAAAACTTGAATTATTCACTTCCTGAGTTAAAACTAGGGTGAAAATAGTTGAGTAAACATTGGGTATGTTACAACTTTATAGGTTTTTGGATGAGGAAATGAATGGTTGATATTAACTTGATCAAATTCGGAAACTCGAGACTTGATTCAGGGTTAACTTGATTGATTGATTAGTTATGTGATTTATTTGATTGGTTAACTAGTTTGGTTGATTAATTTATTTATTTGATTTGAAATTAACAAGATTTTAATGGATTCTTGATTTATGGTTTTTTAATTTGATTGATTGATAATTGATTTAATTAATGAGAATCCATTTTAAATCATGAATTGGATAAATAAACATGTGTGATGATATGGAGTAGAATATGGGTGAGGATAATTACTATTTATTTATTTTAATTAATTATGTGTGCATGGATTAACTAGGAATTAATTAACTAATTATTAATTAATTAAATAGTTATTAGGTGGTGGGCGGATGGGCAGGCGACTTGCCACATAGGTGGTGGAAATTCCATCTTGAGGGGTGGGACTGCGGTGGCAATGAGTTGGCTAGGTGGTTGTGTTGCCACGTCATCTTTATGTTTGGGCTCTTTCGAATTATGATGGAAAGGACAACAATCATAACCCAATATTTATGATCGGGTGGCTTTGGTTTTGGTGTGTTTGCATGGGAAGTTAAGGTCATGTCAGGCCAGCTCGACATCATTTTCTCACACGTTCACTCACCCGATCGATGGTAGATCTACATTTTCTGGTAACTTCAAGGTGTTGCATTATACAATGTAATAACGTTGGCAGCTCCATCTTGGTTATTTGTTAGGTTGGTAAAGTCAAAAAATTATTCAACTCTTTTCTCACCGTGGATAATTTATTAAGTGTAGGTAGTGATGGAGAAACATTCCAAGTTCATTGTGGAAATGACAGTCGAGTTGTTTGCTTTGTTTGGCTCAGATACTCCTATTTCCCTGGAGACGAAGGACTAGAAAAACTCTTTCAGGCGGGTCACCGACCAACACCTCAAGCGTATTTTGCTCAATATAGACCCTCTTATTGTGGTGGCTATGAAGATGATTTTAGAGAAACGACACTTAGAAGATAAGGAATACTTTAGGTTGAATTCAAACATTGTTTCATGTTTCATGGCTCTAGTCTTGGATTATCGAACTCCAAAAGTAGAGGCAAAGGAACTGGTGGGAAAGCTTTTCAAGAAAAGCTTACTGGTTGGTTTGGATGACACTTTGAAGGTGGCTTTTCTCGGAAGAGGTATTCCCCGTCCCCAGGATATGGATTTGGTTAAAGCCCAAGGTGAGGTGGTGAAGCTATATCCATTTCTTCTAGACCTACAAGGGATGGCGCTAGTAAAGCATAGAATGGTGGTGGCGGTCGCGGTCAACTTCCTGCAGAAGATCTTCCAGCTGGTGGAGGTGAATGACTTCGAGTGGGTTATGGAGTTCGACCAATTTTCCAAAGCAAATGGCTTCATGTAAGGTCTGGTGTCCTAGTTTTTTTATTTTTGTTTGTCAATTGGTAGGGTTTGGTCTGGAGCCTGGTGCTGCTTAATTCTAGTGTTTGTTTAATGGTGTGCATGGAGTCATAGCTAGGGCCACCTTTTGGCTATGTAAATGCTTAGGGTAGTAAGGTCAGTTGGTTGTTTGTATATGCTAGGGTGTCTGGTTGGTAGGAGGTTGTGTTGCAGTCTCGGGCTGAGAACGCCTCGTTTCTATGTTGGTCTCTAGTTAGTCTTCATGGGTTTTTTCCTGCTGAGCAGATGCATGTACCTTTCTTTTTTGGCAATATAAAAGTATCACTCTTACAAAGCAAAAAAAAAAAATTATTAGGTGATGTTGGTAGGATTAAATTAGATTAATTAATTAAGGTGATGTAATTAATTAATCACATGGATTTAATTAGGAATTAGCATTAATTAATTAATTGACAAGGTGTAATTACTTAGTTATTGAGGTGATTTTGCGATCTTGTGTTATTAGAGCAATAGATTGATGATGATATTAAGGTGGTAGAATTTGGATGTTTATAACTTGTAAAGGAAAATTCTAATGTCAGGGTTTTAGCAAGGGATTACAATCTATAATATGATATTTAAACATTTTCATTAGTGGTTTGCAACATAGTTTTAGGAATTGGAACCCATCATACGGGATTTAACATGACTTTAGTAATTTTATCTAATAATTGGTAACAATATACCCAATAGGGTGTGAAAGCGAGACTAATCTAAATTATTTTCGTAGAACACGTGAAAAAGCTACTCAAAAATAGGTTTCAAGGAATCATGACTCAACTTTGTGTTGTGTAGACGATAACAATAATTGTCTTAGCTAACTTTCATGACTTATATTTTCCTCAAAAATATTCCATAAAAACTTGCAACACCTTAAGAATTACTATCTCAATGATCACAATATTAAATACACCACTTAATTTTTGGTAGTTTGTTGGGACTAAATTTGACAATGCCAATTTTTTCTAGAGTTCCAACTCCTTTGTGTGTTTAGGCCTCATTTTCCCCATCACATAAAATTTATTTGAGAAGTTTTTGTATGGGTCTTCATTAGTCAAATTTTATTGTGTTGTTCTCCATCCTCCCCATGTGCCGATAATGTGTTAAACTTTTCTAAGGTCCAAATTTTTTTCTAAATATGGAGGTTTTGTATTTAAGCTTTTAAGGACTCCACTTATTTCAAAATTTCAAAATTTTCCTTCTTGGTGTGCATTTCCTCCTAATTTCATATTTTCCTTTGTCCCCATTGGAAAATTGGAAATTCCCATTTGGGCATACCTTTCATCTATTCTTCACAATCATCCCATTTTCTCATCAAAATTTTGGATTTATCCTTTCTATCATCCCTTTCTTCTAACCTCTACTTTCTTTTGCCTTTGTTGGTGTTCCACACTTTTCCTTATCGATGTGTCTTTCATCCAAACCCTCATTCTCTAATCCCTTAACACCAATTTATATTTGGAGATTGAGTTTTGGCCATCCATTGAACCATATACCTTGTTGAATTAGTTCATTGGTATCCTCAATCCCTAAACTTTGATGTTTTATTCCATATATTTATCAAATTCAGAGATGCGGGGATATCTCTAATGAGATAATTTTGGCATGAGTTGTAATGTATCCCCAAACCTCAATCCTTGATACTTCTCATTGTATTACCTTATCATGATTGTTATTTTTTACTTATCATTATTTGTATAGCTTAAGGGATGAATTCCTTGATACCTCTAATCCCCGACTCCCCAATAATTTCCTTTATGTATAATCTCAAAGTTAGAGATGAGAAGATACTATTATATATTTTCTTTAAGCATTGAGTATGCCATATCCCCAATTCCTAATCCCTGACAAGTGGTGTGGGTTATGAGGTATCCTTAATCCCTAAAAATCTAAAACTATTGTATTTTTCACTATTCTCTCCCACCTACCTCCATGTGTGACCTACAATGTCAATAATGACCAAATAAACTACTCTAGAAGCATTTTCTCGCCTATAAATAGTTATCTATGTTAAGGACACAAAATCAAACACATTACAAATGGTATATGAAGAAAACTATGTTTCCTAGAATGTAGTGATTATATTTTTGACCTGAATGATTTTCGTGCGATCTTAGCTCCCATTTCTATGAGTTTCTTGGGATTTCAGTTTGTTCTACATGCAATATTAATGATATCTAATCTTGACTAAATTTCCTATGAGGATTCAGACAACCATATGAATTATTATAAGTATGAGTTCATCTGGCATATAAAAATTTAACCATTTCTCTATTTTCACATGATTATAATGCCAAGCAATATCTAGGGTTTCAATCCCTACACATCTAGTTGCCACTAGAGAAGCCCATTTTATGAATCACAAAGGGATAGCTAATTTGTAGAAAATATTTGTAACTAAATGTATCCTTTGCTAGTTGTGGATATTCAAGAAGATTTTTGAGTAAGTGTGATAGATTCTTCTTAGCTTAGGATTTTCTTTTTTTTTCATATTTACTAGTGTGAATTTAATAAGAATTTAGTAAGTGTTGCATCACTTTAATGCATAACATATTATCATTTGTAATGAAATTTTACTTATGGCATGTGGAATTTTAGAATTTTTGAGAGGGACTATTAATCATGCCCATTTATTGATATCATATCTCTTTTGACATTTCTATGTGTTATTTCTCTTAGTTTAATGTGACTCTATAGCCTAATATAAGACATTGATCATGAATACCCACATATTGCAATGTTGTAATCATGTCTGTGTTAGCTTAAGAGAGGTTATAGTAGTATGTTAGTCTTTGATCTAGTGAAAAAAAATTGGTTCAAAGAATACACTTAAATAAATTGTAATTTTTTACATTATACATCTTCAATTGTGACTAAACCTTGTTAAATTTTGCCTTTGGGAATACCATCTTGGAAGTTTTGATGAGCCCAAAGTGAAGGAGAGATTATAAAATCTAAGCAAATAGCCTATTATCGCTCACTGTTTATTAATGGTCTTGTCCATCCACATTCAAGAATGACATATCCCTGGCCTTAAAGTGCATTGATCCATCTAGAAGTTTGGGCAATGATTTCAAGACCCACATAGTCTACCACCAAATATTTGACCATATCACTACCCTTGTATGTCAAAAACTAAAATTGAGAATATGGTCCAAGAAATGTTTGATTTTGGGATCATTTTTCCAACTATTAGTCCTTATTCCTCTCTAGTACTCCTATTCCATAAAATATATTGCTCATGGTGGTTATGTGTGGAATTTGACTTGTTCAATAAAATTATTATTGTGGACAACTTTCATATCCCTATCATTGGTGAAATATTGGATGAGTTTCATGGGGATAGTTTCTTCTCCAAGATTGATTTATAATATCACTACTATTAAATTCTAAAGTATAACATTTAATCTAAAAAAGTGGTTATTCCTTGACATTTTTTATTGTTACTTTTTATGGCATTCTTATTTATACTAATATATGGAAAGAACATCTCATTCACTTATACCAAACCTTACAACTACTATCAAAAAATCAATTATTTACAAAGAACTAGTGTTATTTTGGTACAATGGAGGTGGAATACCTTGGCCATATTGTCTCAATTTAATATGTTAAGGTTGATCCCAAGAGAATTGGCCCAAACCATGGACTCTTAGAAGTCCTTAAGTATTTTTAGGTCTTACAAATTACTATTATAAATTTCTTATACCATGGTAAAATTACAGTTTCTCTCATGATAATAACAAAATGCATTCATGTTATATGTTGTAACAAAATATACCTTTTTCTTAAATGTTTCATGTGTGACTACTGGTACTTGTCATGCCAAATTTTTCAAAATTGTTTTTGATTGAAAGTGATGCCTTGAAGGGTTATGATTGGACCGATATTGATACAAGATGGAAGACCTTTGAAACTCAATATAAAGGAACTTATGGGTATAAATTTGATCAAATAATCCTATAAGAATGAAATATTTTCCATTATTCATGTTGTGAATCATTAATGGACATATATCTTGAGGAAAACTTTTAATATCAAGATAAATCATCATAGATTTAAATATTTTTGGAATAGCTATTATATTTTCCATTATAATAAAAATATGTTATTAAGCCATGATTATAAAATTGCTTACAAAATGGGCGCGGGCCCTAGCTCAGTTGGCTAAGTCTTTCCTGTTGCACGAGGCTGGTCACGAGTTCTAGTCTCCCCGTCCCGTGGTACCAGAGGGCGTGTTGCACCAGTGTCGCCGGTCACGTTAAAAAGTTTACTAGGCGCGCTGCAGTTTATAAGGGGCCATGCTATACAAACCCGATTTCTACAGCCTAAAAAAAAAAAAATTGCTTACAAAATAAGGGAAGAAGAATGAGGTGGTAGATGCCCTATCTCAAAAAATTTAAGACTAGTTTGAAAATGGCAAGGAGATGCATAGTTTCAATTGTTTATTTTCCATGTAGATATTGATTCCACAAATAGCCTTGAGTATTCTTGGGGTGGGTAATACTATACTTAATATGGTAAAAATTTCCTTCTATAAATTATTCTCTTTAGGAAAAATTATCATATGAATACATGCATTCATTTTTATAGGGCATCCAATATTCTTTAGTACATATGGAAGAAAAAAACATGCCTTATTATAAGGTGGTATGAAAAATGATATAAAAATATTATGAAATATGATGTTCCTATTCCATAAATAATAAATTATTAGGAATCTAGATGCTCTCCAATTTTTACCAATTATAATTATAATATGGATAATTTTCATTGATTTTAATGACCTAAGTCAAGTAAAATATTGGAAATATTTATGGTATATGATCACCTATGCTCACTTCCATTATATATGACCATTACCCCACATTCACCAAGTAACTTTTGATAGGAACTTTTCAAGTTTTAGGGAACACAACTAAAACTTATGTTGAGATATTACTTGCAAATTTATGGTTGGATAGAGATAGTAAATAAGTTATTAGATATTTATTTATGTTTATTTTATTCATAAAAATAGACCAGGATAAATGGATACCCCTTTAGAAATTTTTTACAACACCTCTTATCATTATTCTACCAAGATGATGCCATATGATGTTGTGCATGGTCAACCTCCACCATCTCTCACCTTTTATATTCTAGGTAGTTCAAGATAGAATTTTTTATTTCAACTTCTAACCATGAATAATATATCCTCTACACTCTCAATGACAATTTGTGTGATGCCCATTTCATCTATGGAGAAAACACCACAAACACAACCATTGTTTGAAACAAGCATTAGTCCAACTTGTATTGTGACATGTGCATGTAGGTTTTATTTCCACTTGTAATACCACCTAGGGCTAATGAAATAGGGAATAATATGATGATATGTACCAAAAAATTTAGGGAAAAAAGGTAGAGTGGTATGGGCGACATGCATTCAATGTAGTGCACACTGTGTAACAAAAGATTAGAACACAAAGATGTGGGAACCAATGAATAAAACACCCTAATAGAATACCACCTAAAGGAAGGCCCATTCCAAGATGGAATAGAAGAAATAGACAAGGACGAGACCCTTCACAAGTAACAAGAATATCACATTAACAAGGAATATGCATTCACAAATTCACTAATTTTAATTAATCCAATGTGTAATATATATAATTTTAATCTTATTTAATCCTTTAATGTGAAAGTGTGGAAGTAAGCAATATGTAATATATTTATCATTTTATTGAGTTTATCCTTTAAAACTATTACAAGATCAATTTTGCAAATCTAACCCTTCCAATGAGAGAATGGAAATGTGAACTAAGAATCTATCATTTTATACATAAACCCACAACTGATTAGCCTCATTAACAAAAGCATATAAGAAGGTTTAATTTTCATCTTATATTCTTTATTCCTTGCCTATTTTCACCATTTTCAATTTACTTATCATTACTGTGAGAATCTAAGAAAGAGAGAGAGAGAATTCACAAAAAGTTATCATTTATCATAAAAAGCATCACCTACTTCAAACCTTCAAAAATAAATATGCATGAATTACTAATTTTAATCCTCCAGTAAGGACATATGACCAAGAAGGAAATAAAAGCATACACACATTATTATAACATTTTTACACCTTTATCTAACTCATTTCATAAAATGAGACCATTAAAAAATATAACTATCCAACAAAAGAATGAAGATAGAGTACTTTTGAAACAAGAAAAGGTGATGGTCTACTAAGTAATACTCAATCATCACATAGCTATAAAGGAAGTCTTGTTTTCCATAATTAAGAAACATAAGGTTAATTACACACATTACAAAAATGGGAATGAAAGAGTTGATGAGAGAACAAAAACACAAGGTGATTTAAGATTCCATAAATAATATTCACCATGAATTTTTTACTTTTTTTAATGGGGTAATGATCCTTTCATTCATTGTAACTATTATAAGATAAAATTATTTAACATAAAACATTCATATAAATATGATAGAGACATCACTAGTACACTTGTGTTCATTTATAAATGCATCATTAGCAATTAACCATTCAAATTATCCAAGTGATAATGTGAGATAGAGAGTAAACAAAATTTCCATGAGGATAAAACTCTTATCCACTATATAAACAAGAACCTCACTCAGAGAGAGATGAAGAGTGTGTACACATGCCACACATCATTAATTCAATTCATTTCATCCCTACAATAATTCTATCACTAAAATATTATTATGAATCATGTTCAAGGATTACTGTGGATTCGAAGAGAGAGAGGGCTCGAATAAGTATGATTATCTATTATTTGCATGTTTAATAATACAAACATAATGACTACATAATTTCATGAATAATAAAAATGCTCAATCATTCAATAACTAATAAAAATCAAACAGGTATGTTTGGCTCCACAAGGTATTGTTTGATCACTCAAGGCTAGATCTCTCAAAATTTGTCTACACATCATTAATTCAATGCATTTCATCCCTACAATAATTATATCACTAATATTATTATGAATCATGTTCAAGGATTATTGTGGATTCAAAGAGAGAGAGGAGAATAAGTAGGATTATCCATTTTTTGCATGTTTAATAATACAAACATAATGACTACATACTTTCATGAATAATAAAATGCTCAATCATTCAATAACAAATAAGAATCAAACAGGTGTGTTTGGCTCCATGAGGTATTGTTTGATTGCTCAAGGCTAGATCTCTCTAAATTTGAATATGGGATTGTAGATATGGAGCTTTGACACCATAATGGAGTCGATCCCTCAATCTCATAGCTCCCAAGGATCATCTATAATCAAACACTTGTCATAGAAAGAGAGAAATATATATATAGGCCAAATTGATCTAGAAACATGAATAATATTGAATGTGTAAACCTCACTAACTAAGTATGATACAACGATAATCCTTATAAAAAGAAAAAGAAAAAAACAACCCTATATAAATTATAGTTAAGGATAAAAGGAGATCATGACATGTGTCCTCATCCTATATCTTGAGACACAAAAAAGCACATGAATTAAGTAAGCTTATGTAATAAATTACTCTAACACCCTACCTTCAATGCAACTTAGGTAGTAGCTAAATAGCTAAAACCTCTAAATTTAAATGCATAAAATGTAAGATATGGGTCTTGATAACTAAGTTCTAATGAGGTACCCATGTACAAATTAAAATATCTCTCATAACCGAAGAAAAGGAGAAAAAAATCATGGGAAAAACTCATCTCCAAGATATAGAAAGATGAATGAAGGACTAAGAGGCCTCCAAGACAATGTCCCAAAAAGAAAGGAACGTGAAGAACATCAATGGAGCATGAAGAAGTTGTAGGCAACTGTCAAATGGTGACTACTATAGGCTTGTAAATGAAGAACCTCCTCTATAAACAAGATGAATATCAACATCAAGTAGACAACAATATGCATGATTTCCTCTAACAAAACTGATAAAAAAAATATTAGATGGAAAATAAATAAATAATTTGATAGTTGAAGATACAGATGGCACATGAATCTACATGAATGACCTCAATGATACTACTCAACCAATGCAAAGAAGCAAGTTGAAAATATAGGTTCTAATAGTTTGAAGAATACCAATTAGCTGAGGATGGAAGGTAACCTCCACAAAGTAGGAATGCAAGAGTGACTATATGGTAAGTGTTTTATCTCATTGAAATGCATGGGAAACCAATTATTGCATTTTCCTATTACATAGGAATAAAAAATTGATACATAGTTCACTCCAAAGAAAAACCAAGGAAGACCTGGAACCAATAGGATGAACACCCCCCCCCCCCTCAAAATGTTTACAAGGGAGAGGGATGATAGGCACACTAAAATTGTGTGTCACCATGTAGTGCATGAAGGAGAAGAAACAAAATTTTAAATTACACAAAGATAACACATGTAATTAAAAAGGGTGTACAAACTAGGGAACACATGCATGAAGTTAGACAAGGTTGTGATTACAAACAAGATGGTGCACACAACAAACCCTCATGACACTTTATAATTCAATGTGAGTACAAAAATAGGCACAACATGATGTGTATAATCCCCAAGAAGCATACACAACAATGACACTTTATCTCAATGTATCTACAAATGAGAAATGTATTCAAAATATTTGTACAATGTATAAAAATGAGAAAATTCTGAAAATACATATAGAACACCTCATAAGAAGTCATCCAACACAAACATAAATTTTCCAGGTGCCAAAATATCTTAATAATCAATCAAAATGTGAAAATACAATATATATATATATATATACTTGGGGTAAAATATGGAAAAAGAGTATGGATAGCTTGGAAGAGCTCTAAAAGGTCTTTCAAGCACTATAATAATAAAAAATAGAAAAACTGGCTAAATTTTTTAATCTTGGGAGTAAAAAATAAAACATTTAACTTCAACATGTGATAAAATGTACTAGTAGAAAAATATAATAAAACTACCTACACAACTAGAAATTTCTTAGAACCATATTTTCAATGATATCTCATTTTCCAAATTTTTTAACATTGTATTCCCAAGTTATGCCAAAAAAATAGCTATTTTAGAGAAAGTTAGGGTTAGGAGGGGCAAGTGAGAGAGTTGTCCATACAATTGACATCAACATGATGTCATGTTGATGTCAACAAATGAATTTTTCATTAATAGTCATGAAATACTCTTAGAATGACAAAAAAAATCATTGGTATCCTTGAGATCACTAAAACATTCCTTTTCTATCAAAAAAGTATGGGAAGTTGAGAAAAGTCGATGAAAAAAAGTTTCATGCACCAAAAAATTAGGAAAGGATAGAATATACTCGTGTGGCCTTAAATATTCACCAAGGTAGCTTGAAGAAGTCATTGTTGTTGAAAATGGTTAGAAAGAAGCAAAAAACCATGAAAAATCTACAAAATCACTAGAAAGAAGAAAAAAGCACTTTTTTTTATTGAAATAATATAGAAAAAATACAATTAAGAAGATGCAACCAATAGGCTACAACAGAAATACATAATCCAGTAGCCAAAATAGACCATTACAATCATCGGGAGAGAAAAATGACCCCACACATCACATAGGACTAGCCCTATAATTTGAATTTAACCATACATTGGAGTTGTTTGGAACACAGGAGATCTTTTCCATGCAACAACAACAAACTAAACTTTATCTTGTCTGGTTGATTATCAATCTTCGCATTCTCCTTAGAGACACCCTGCATATGAGAACACAAAAAAAGAAGCAAAAACCACTTGTGGATGTGCCAAAGCAACTTGCACACATAGATGGGAAATCTAGGGTGGATAAATCCAATAAATTTTTGTTTTGGTGGCATGGGATAACATCATAAAAATAAATAAAAATGTTAGGGAAATTTTAAAACATCTATCAAGAGTTAATCAATAGTCATCGAAAAGAGAAATATAGTCGATAGGAAAACAAGCACCATTGAGAAAGCAACACAAATTGACAATAATGATCAATTGCTACCATAAAAATAAGTAGGGGTTAGTAAAAATAAAATTTGTGAGAAACACCTTCAAATTAAAAAATTATCCATTGTAGAAATGAACAAGGCTGCCCAAAATAGCTTGTATGATCTTGTTGCTTAGGAAAGTTGAGGTCATTGGAAAAATAATAGTAAAAATTCAAAAATAAACCTTTGAAAATAAAATATTATTGGTGGATGACCTCCCTTGTGCTAATAAAAACTAATTTTGCACTACAAAATCCAAAAAATATCCAAAAAGACCTTTTCCAAAGATCTAAAAAAACCAACTGTAGAAGATTAAAATGGTTGTCGAAGTTTCAAAAAAATTCTAGAAAAAGCACACATGTTCAAAAACCCTAAACTTAAAAAAAATGGCTATTGAAATTAAATGACACCTATGAAATCTTAGAAACATTGGTGTAGAGGATTAAAGTACACGTACATTCAAAAACCTAGTTGCAAAATTTTAAAAACCTGCATACAAAATAAATATCTTAAAAACAATAGATTGTTATTGTCCAAGGAAAATTACATCACCAAAAAATCCTATATATCACTAGAATATGTAGACAGGGGGTAATTTTTTCTACACATTTTTAAAGTTTACAATTTTCAATGTACATAAATTTGTGCCATAAAAATTACGCTTTATAAAATTCTACGCTGATTGAGGCAACAGGTTGGGCAATATTCGGGTTGCTTTTGGGTCTTCTTGATGCAATAGTGAGGTAAGTTTGGCTCCAAAAATTGCCTTTTGATCACTTGAGGGAAAATCTCTCGAAATTCAAATAGAATATAGATTTTGATCTCTGATAAAATATTGGAGTTGGTTCCTCAACCCCACAACTCCCAAAGATCACTTACAACCAAACACCTATCACAAAAGAGATAAATAGCTATGGAGGCAAAATTGATCCAGAAATATGAATCATATTGAATGTGCAAACCTCACTATTTGAGTATGATACAATGAGAGTTCTTATGAAAGGAAAAAGAAAAAGCAAAAAAACAACCCTAGAGAAACCCTAGGTGAGGATGAAATGAAATCATAACATTTTTCCTCATGCTACTAGCTAGAGAACACAAAAAGAACATGATATAAATAAGATTAAGTACCAGATTCATCCTAACAAAATACACTTAGCAAGATTGTATCACAACATATAATTAAAAACCTAAACTAAATATTTAATTTATTTAAGTCGTATTTTAGTTTGTATCTAAAACTCATTACAATATAATATAAAACTAAAGGATGATACCAAAGACCTTCACAAGCTAGCCACATGATTTATTAAATACTGAATTTATGCAAAAATCTACATGTAATGATTCATTTACATATAATCTCAAAAAAATACTAAAACTAAGAGAGTCTTCAACCACCTAAATTAACTCCAAATGATCAACTTATGATGTCCAACAAGAGGTGGCTACCTCCCTACCATGTGGTATCATTAAATATATAGGGATGCCCCTATATCCTAGTAAAATCCCTAGCTACGAGGACTATTAGGGATCTAATGCATAAAAGGTACCACGATGTTGTAAAAAAAAATGACACTCCATATGAAAAAGATGTATAATAGAAATGATGACACTATCCCAATAGTATAAATATAAATAAGATTCTCATAAGAACAAATTCCATTCTACCAATGATGCATATCAAAATAAAAAGTATTGTAAAATATTCAAGGGAGAAGGGAGAAAGGATAATCAACCAAAATGAGCTTTCATTTATAGTCGTAGGAAGCTAACTTGAACACAAATTAAATCAAATCTCATAAAGGAATTAAAAGAGATAAGTAGGATTAAAAATAAGACAATCAATTGTGGGCACTCTTTGTTGTTTATGAGGTGAGTGATGGTGGTTGGAATGGGGTTGGCCGTTCAACTTGTAGCTTGGTAAGTTGAAAATGTTGAGCTTGTGTGGTGTCTGTTATTGCGATAAATACTGCTAGTGTAGGATACGATCTTGGTGCACTATTCTCTCCCTTTAGCACACCATTATTTGGTTTTTTTTTACCTTGCATGGTAGTATGGAGTAGATGCTCTCCAGGTTTCAAATTTTATGCTTTGTTGCTCTGGTTTTCTATTTCATGAAGACTGATTTTGTGAGAGTAAGACATGTGAATCCTTTTGTGGTTTATCTACACTATGTTTAGTGATAGTTTCCTATATGGAAGCCTTTAGAGGTCTAGACAGGGCCGCAAATTTCTTTTAAAAATGTTTTGTATAGAAGAAATTCCTCTTCTATAGGATATGATCATGTAATTAATTTTCTTTTGCATGCAAAAAAATGCATCTAATTCTCATCTCTTAAGGTCCCGTGCAAGACCCAATGGATGTTTGGAGAAATGTAAAGGTCATCCTATGGTGGTTATTAACCCAAATGCCATGGTTGAAGAAGTGCTTTATCTATCAGAACATGCATTAATCTATAATTTTAAGGGCTTTCATATTTTCATGGATTTTTTGGTGTCGTGCATAAGAAAGAAATGGAATCCTAAAGGCGATATAGAAATAATTTTAGCTAAAAACAAGTATTCTTTTGTTTTTTTTCATGTTTGGAAAATTGAAACATGGTTTTTCGAAGGAGGTACCTATTTTCATAACCAAGCAGGGTTATTCATCAAACCCTAGAATGTAGGTTTTGACCCTTTGTTGGAGCTCCCATCCAAGATCCTTGTTTGGGTTCACCTTCCCTGATTACCAATGGATTTTTGGTGATAGGATATGCTACATGTGGTAGGAGACTAGGCATTGCTTTATGGCTTGTGATATAAGGACACAAGGGAAAAATACAAAGAAGGTGGCTTGGTCTTTATGAAATCGAGCATGTTTTAGGAAGTAGGAACTTGATCAATTAACTACCATGATTAATGTGATTCCTCATGACCATTCCAAGTGGACACGGGGCTAGGATTTATATAAGAAGCCACTACATAAGGAATAATTTCTGGTCCCCGCAACCAGTTGTAACACGAACTGGATCCAAGCATTGCGGAAACTTTAGAAAAAGTCGAAGTATCGGTAAGCACATCTATGGATGAGACCAGTTGGCTCACCTGTATGGTGGGTATGCAAATCTCACCTATAACTCTGCTGATGGGCACGCCACTGTTGCCATTAAAATTGTGTAAATCATTTTAGGATGTGCAACCAATTCGCCAGGGCACCTGTACAGGCCTTCCAGGGGCTGATTCGAAAGGGACTTATTCTACTACTACACCGCATCAGTTGTCTCTAGTTCGCCAATGCCACCCGCAACCACTAGCGCCCATTTATAAATCCTTTGTCATCCCAGACGTACAACAGCTCTGTCCTGCTGCTTTCCGTACGGCGCGCAACATCCCATCATAAAAATAAAATCATTACGGCGCAACTTCCTTTTTCGATTTAGTAATATTTTAAAACCGCGTGCCATCCATCCAATGGGCTCTTTATGTAACATATTTTTAGTAAAACACCATTCGTTCATCATTTTAAGATAACATTGTAGGTGCGATAGCCCTCAACTCTCCCACCCATGGTACCTTTCATCACAACAACATTTTAATACTTTTCTTGTTATTAAATATGATTAGCATTAAATCCTACTAATTTTATCTAGACTTCATGATCATGCACACATTTATTTTTTATTATATCAAATGTCTATAATGCTTTCAAATCTATCTTCTTTGTCCTTTTTGTACCCTACTATTTGAGGAAAAATACCAACTTTAAGTTGGGGGGAGAAAAATTGTTTTAGTTTTCATTTCCAAATTTCATTTGTCAAGAATTCAAGAGAGTTGCATACAAGCTTCAATTTCCTTCAGAAATCCATAAGAATTTGCAGACAAAAAGGTGATGGTATTCAAAAAGAAGCAAGCATACTAAGCACTAAGCAGATTGAAGAATATTTTAAAGAATTCACTTGATAGAGGTTATAGCTTCAGAATGGGAGGTGACATTGTTAGAAGAAAACCAGTCACATATAATTTATATTGAAATACTAGCAATGTCTACAATGCTTTCAACAAGCTAGGCAGTTAGACTATTTTCTCTATCTAATAGAATATAATGAATTTCAAAGAAGGAATGATTTCACATGACCAAGAGAGAATTTGGATTCCTTGGCAAAAGGTATAAAAGGACTTTCCTTACCATAGCTATGGTATTTTATTGCCTCTTATATAGATAAGTATTTAACCCATGACAACAATCAATCTCTTTTATATACAGTGCATTTTAAACTTTTGAGTCACCTACGCTATCAAAGGCTAGTGAACATTCCCAATTTCTTGTATAATTTATTGAAGAGGATGTCTATTGAATACAAAATGAAAATAAATCAATCTGATTTGTCACATTATTCTTTAGTCACCTCGTTGATCAAAAGGAGTCTTAAAAGGAAATTCCCTAATGTGTCTTGGAAGACTTTTTAGTTTGCAACAATATTAATGATATTCTTGTGAGGCCTAGGGAGGAGAAAATAAACAAGGTCTAAGAAGAAAATGAGCCTTCCACGACTGTTGAAGAACATTTACCCTCTTCTTCACCCATTGCATCACCTATTTGCAATATTGGTGAGAAAATAGAGCCAGCGGTATAGGAAACACAACCTGTAGCTTTTAGGGAGTAGGCCATAGCACTTACAAAATTAGAAACCCCTGCCTCTACCAAAATCCCTTCTAAGACCAAGCAATAGAAAAGGGAAAGTACAAACTCTACCTCTACACCCAAAAAGAGACAGAGAAGGTCAGTACAACCAAAAAGGTGGTCACACTATCTCAAAAAGAGGGGCCATACAAGAGGAAAGACAAAGCCTTAGTAAGAAAGGGTTATTATAGTGGATTCTAAAACAAAATCACAACAAGAAAATGTTCCCAGTGATCGAGGACAATCTAAAACATTGTAATATATGTATCTAAGCAACAACTCATAATATGACTCTAAAGACTTGTTTACAATGAGGTAAAAACATAGACCTCAAAATAGCCATGCTTTTGAAGAAGGGTTTGTTTTACCCATTGAGGCTGATGAATAGGTATTTTTAGAAAAAGAAGATGAATTGTTTTCAAAAGAGAAGGAGGAGAGTAAGGAACTACAATAAGCCCTATAGAGATTAAAATAATTGGAAGAACAACTCAAGGAATACCAACACAGGGGAAATGGATTAGATAGCAGGATTTCAGAATTGGAGAAAAGGCTTCATGTTTTTGAATAGAAAGGGTAATGTTTGGAGAAATTGGTATAGTTGGCCATTTTTGAGATTAACCAGGGAACTCCACAACCTGTGAACCAAAATTCAGCCTCAAGGATGCCTAAAACCCTTACTATGGTTACCCTCGAGATTGAGTTGTGGAATAAAATAGAGAAATTTTCTCAATTACAAAAGAACTGGGACAAAGAAAAATAAGAATTGATATCAACACACACCAGAGAAACTGAAATGACCGATGCAGAGATTAAGAAATTAAGAGTAAAAATGGAGGAGATGATTGAAAACCAGTCTAACTCGATGCAAACCACCTGCTAGGGCTTACACCCTATATCTGCAAGATTTTTTTTAAGTTTTTAGTTTAGTCAGCTAATCAAGGACCTTCTAGTTTCCCTATCTTCACCTACGTTATTTTTGGAAGCATACCAACAAGCCACCCCAGATATGCAAGACTAGTTGTGTGAATTTTACTTGCACAATCTAGCCATTCCTTATGAATTTGTCTAGAACCTACTTATCTTTTTGGGAGATTTTCAAATCAGGATGATGAGCTCATTTATTAGGAATGAACATCAGAGGGGAAAAATACAAAGAGATTATAGTGAAAGGGAGAAGTCATTTCCCCTTCTTATTAGAGCAGAGGTAGAAGATCTTGGAAGGATGGTGAATGAATGGATTGATCTAGTAGAGAGGAGGTGGGTGGAGAAAAATATTCTAGAATGCAAGGAGAAGGGCTATAAAAGGTTTCAAGAACTAGCAACAAGAACAAGGAGAGAAGGATTTAATTTCTCTCAGGAAAGATGGAAGGAATTAACACTGAAGTTGAAAAAGAAGGAGCCCCATTTAGTCTTCAACTACTTGGAAGCAATTAAAAGATCTCACAAATATGTCGCCACCTCCCTTAAAAATAATATCTCCTAGTTCCCCTAACTTTCCATCCTCCCTTTCTCTTGTTTCCAATTCCACATTGGATAGGAAGAAGAGACGAGATAGGGGCAACAAAATGGGTTCTACTTGAAGCAAGGTGAAGGGGTTACTAGTACAATGGACTACAGGGAAACAATATAACTAGAGACCCTAAGCTTCTTGAGGACAAGGGAGAAGCCAAGTTGGGGGGATGATAAGCCCTAGAAATTTCCAATTCCTTGCTTTAGTTTCATGCTTTTTATCTCATTTTTGCTAAGTTTTAAAGACATTTCCAAACCTTTCTATATACTTTAAGTATTTAAAACATTGAAGATGATATATTATATTAATTAATGAGTGTGTGATATTTTAATTTCTATGCGATTTAATATAATTTTATGATTAATTGTAGTTGTTAATAATGAAAAATGCCTTTATAATAAGACTAACCCCTGTAGTGAAGAACTTTTCAATCCCTTGGTAAAATGATTCTCAATCCGCAGCATAAGGATGTCGGTTCAACACATCCAAAGGAGGTGATCAACTACATCATGTACATATTTCCCAAAGATGATATAGGCAATGGTTTGGGGATGTGAACATGGATATTCATGTGTCATTCTATTTTTTCAATAAATCATGGGAGGAATTAGAAGAGGCTTGTTCTAATAAGGGATAGTCATTTGTAATAAAGTCTACCCTATTAGGCATGCTTTATAGTTATAACAGTCTTCTTGATTGGTGTAGATTCCTTATTAGAATCTTACACTCTTACTTCCACTTTCTGATTTTTTTTATTAAGCTAAAACCCAATCCTCTTCCTACTTTTTTGGAAGAGTTGACAATTTCTCATATATATTTTTTCACTATTGAAATAAGAGGACTCTAATAGACCCTATATATATGATGATCTTGTGAGATACTAACTAGCTAGATTTTTGTACAAAATAGTTGCATGTAAGTCTCATTATACTTTATTTTGAAGATTTGTGTATGTTAAAATTACAATAAAGAAGGATATTTCAGTTTCATGAATTCCTAAGTTAGTAATTGAAGAGACATTATGGACTATAGCAACTCAAGTAAGGGCCCTTGAGGTATTACAAAGGTCATGTTAGATTAGATTATTAGTTAAATTATGAATTATATTTCTGATTTACATTATATTGAATGTTCTTAACAATTAAGTTGAGTTTGGTCATGCTACAACATAGAGAGTCATTTGCTACAATCTATGTAGGAATAGTCCCTCATAGCAATTACTATACTTACTTCCAACAACTAGTATTGTTTGACCTTCTTTTTACATAGGAGTTAATTCAAGTTTAGTAGTTTTTAAATGATTTTTTTTTGGTTCACTCCTTTGTACTAAATCAATTAGTAGGGTTTAGGATTCTCATCTTCACATACACTACCACAATCATCTCAAGATTATGAATCTCTATTGACAATTCAATGAAGCACCCTTAGGACTATGGATTTCTTAATTTAGGATCTATAGATTCGTTAAGTCATATGTATGCTATCTACATCAGTTGATTGGACATAGGGGAAGCTCTACATTTTTTGGTGTTGTTATTGAGGATGGTGCTAAGTTCATAATTCCTCATTGTGTTTTCATTCATTTATATTTCCTTCATAAATTAGGAAAAAAAATCAATTACAATAATTAGGATTAGTATACATTTTTAAAATCAACCTCAAACTACTCACTAACCATGTGTAGGAGAAGCTATCTAAACCTCAAAATACTATTGTATGTGGAGGCAAAGAGACACTTTGGGAAGGTTTCTCCTCTCAAATAAAGAAGAATTTGAAGATACTAGTATAAGTGAAGAACCAATTGAGGGAACTAATGGTATAGAAGTACCCCTCACACCAGTACCTACTCTAAACCTAGGGAGAACTCCCATAAGGAATCTTAACATTATGATAGAAGAAGCCATATAATCTAGCAGAGCCTATTACATTCAAAATTCCAATCACAAATCAAGAACGAGAAGCTGCCCTCAAGAATATACCCCCCTTGTCCTTTCCCAATTTCTAAGGATTAGTTATAGAAGATCCAGACACATTCATGTTCAAGTTTGATGTTCCATGCAAAAGTTATGATTACACCACAAATGCTCATAGATTAAAACTCTTCTCAACCACATTGAAAGATGTTGCTTTACGTTGGTTCATGGGGCTAGGAATAAATGTTATGTGATTTTTTCTCCAAGAGAAGAGAAAACTATGAAATAAACCTTTAGAATTAAAAGGTAGATAGAAAAATAAAGGATATTATGATCCTTTGGTTAAAAGATAGGTTAATAAAGAATATGTATAAACACTCTTTAAAAAGGGGAAGAATAATTATTTATTTAAATACTTATTAAAAGGAAACCTTTATGAAAGAGTGTGATGGTTTGGAAACCACCCCTTAAGGCTTATATAAAGCATTTATGTGAGACTTGAAAAGGGGCATGAAGAACATTTAAGGAGAGAAGAGAAATACAAGATTTCATAGGGAACAAAGGAGTAAAGGTTAGGGTCATTGGCTGAAATTGAGGCATTTGGAGAAGTGACACATAGTGTGTTTCCAACTTGGGGTACAATGTACACCCAAGAGTGTCCTAGCCAAGGTTATGTTATTTATGCCATGAGGCAGGTTGGGTTCTGTGTAAGAATCGATTTCCTTTGGGGATGCTTCCTTGCCGTGGAGATCTTGGACCTATAACTATTCCTTTGAGTACCAAATAGTAGCCTCTCTGTGATCTATAGATATGTGTTAATTTTAATTGTAGTTATTTTTTAGAATGTTTAATTAATATATTTATTTGTGTTGCATAGTTTTAGACGTATTTAAATTTATCTATTTGAGCAATATTTAGATTACAATTTGGTATGAAAGCAAAAACATAAATCAAAAGAATGCAAATAAGAACAAATAAAGTGTTACTATGAACAAAATAAAATGATTAAAACAATCCCCATAGTAGGCTAGCAATATGTCATCATAGAAATTTGACTAGAAACAACATACAAATACACCTTAATACTCGTTATAATTTTTTTTCATAAAATTTGAATTGGAGTAAAATACTTGAATTTAATTGAAGATGACTTAATAGAAATAAATTTACTACATAAAGGTGGTAATGTCAAAAGTGAATTTTAAGTTTCACACTATACATATGTCAAAAGAATGAGTTTTGAGAATAATTTTAAAAATATAATAACCAATCTTATAATTATGTTTTAGTTATATTTAAACTATTAGGTTTATTTTATACAAATTGTTTAATTATGTCGAGAGGCATTATACAATGAAAGCAAACAACCTATGTCAAGAAAAATTCAAAAAATTAAAATTGACGAGCTACTATCATCCTTTGTGTTGATTGTTACGATAAGCCCATTGAATGCTGGCAATTACAAGTATTGCACAGTATTCTTAATGCTACAACAGTTACGAGTATTGAAATTAATGCCACAGTGATACTCCCACAATACACACAACAGTGTTGGCATTTGAGTTGGTCCTTGGCGTTAGTGTTGTCAGACCCACAACCTCCTCTCATACATGGTATGACCAACTATAGAAAAACATTATCAAATTCCTGTTGATAGTTACCAGATGAATACAATAAGAATTACATGCAATTGTAACTAACAAGGAAGAGTAAATGGTTTGACTGCACGTACTCTTCCTTTTCAATTACAATTGCATGTAATTCTTATTATATTCATCTGGTAACTATCAACAAGAATTCGATAATGTTTTTCTATAGTTGGTTGCACCATGTCTGAGAGGAGGTCATGGGTCTGACAACACTAACACCAAGGACTAACTCAAATGCCAGCACTACTGTGTGTATTGTGGGAGTGTCTTTGTGGCATTAATTTCAATACTCGTAACTTTCGTAGCATTAAGAATACCATGCAATACTCGTAATTTCCAGCATTCAATGGGCTTATTGTAATAGTCAACACAGAGAATGACAACAACTCACCAATTTTAATTTGTCGAGTTTTTCTTGACACAGGTTGTTTGCTTTCATTATATAACACCTCTTGGCATAAAAATCTACAAGTAGAGATTTATTTCCCCTAACAAAAAGATATAAATTAAAAGTTTTTGTACTTAAAAATATTTTATGACTTTTTTGAAATTAGAATTTAGTTTACTTTTAAAATGTTAAATGATTTGCTTGTAAAAAGAGAAAAAAATAAAATAGAAAGGTTTCTTTTATGTCTAAATTTTAATTAATTATTTAACAACTATATAATAATAATAATAAATATTTGATTACGATTTTTTTTTTTTGAATGATGGCGAGCGGCTGGGAGGCGTCTGGGGGAGCTAGGGTTTTGACGCCCTAGCTCTGTCTACCCTCTGTGTTTCAAGAGTTCTCTTGCATGCGGGTGGGGCAATCTATGTTTTGGTGGGGATTGGACGTGGGAGGCATCTTTTGAGTTAAGAATCTTCTTTGTTGGATGTGTTTGGATTCTCTGCTTGTGGCTTGCTACCTGCGCGGACTCCCTTGCATGGTAAGTTGTTGCGTTTTCATGTTGGTTTGAGAGGTTCATCTGGTGGAGGAGTTTGCATATCGGTGGGGTGGAGGCATTTTGGTGGTGGAGAAGGCTTAGTGCTTTCTCTTCCCGGTGTCTTTGTTTCTGCTCTCTGCTACGCAGGTGGGGAGGATTGAAGGTGTGGGGTTTGGTGTTGGGTGGTGCTAAGAGGAAGGGTGTGGGGAGTATTTTACCACCCATTTTTGGGGATTGTGTTTTTTGTCTTGGGCATGATGGCCTGCTCAAAGGGTGAGACGTCAGTGAGGAGCCCTCACTTGGACTTTCGGGCAACAATAGGCTCAAAATTTTCAAGTCAAGGGATGAAGACCTTCGATAACAATCTGTTTGCTCAGAACACAGGGTTTGTTGATTTGGGGTTATCTAATGGCTCACGGATCATGAAGATTAGCGATTTTCTCGAGAGGTGCAAGGAGAGGCCAAAACTGGTTGTTCCGGCTGAAATGATTGCTGAAGATGTTGAGTATTATTCAAATCACTCTTTATATTGTAAGTTTTTGGGGATGAAGGTTTCCTTGCAATTTTTGGAGGCTTGGGCACAAAGGACATGGGAGCCAGAGGGGGAAATGGAGATAATGTTGCTGGCGAACAATTATTTCATGGTTACTTTTAATTGCATTGCTGATCACAATAGGGTATTTGAGGGAGGCCCTTATTTTCATAATAAGGTAGGGTTGTTTATCAAGCCATGGCATGCATGTTTTAACCCTGTAGAGGAGCTTCCAAATCATGTCCCGGTGTGGGTTCATTTACCGAGGTTCCCGGTGGAATGTTGTCGAGAGGATGTTCTGCACCTTTTGGCCTCGGTGCTTGGAAAACTAGTTGGGACTTCATCGCAGACTTTGGGTAAAAAGGTATTGACTTTTGCACACATTTGTGTTGAGATTGATCTAAGTAGGCCTTTGCCTGATGCAATAGATATGTGTGAGGGCTCTTATTCTTGGGTGCAACATTTGGACTATGAAACTCTTCCTTTTCGTTGTCGGCTTTGTTGAGAATATGGCCATTTGCAGCAGAGATGTCCAAGGTATAAGCCTGTGGAGTCCTAGCCTTCACAACCTGCTAGCAATCTTCCTGAAACAGATAAGGGGAAGAGTATTTCTCCTGATGAGGTAGGTGCTTCCGATGGTTTTACTCCGGTCAAGGCTCAAAATCGAAACAGGGGTCAAAAGAGGCCTTTTAAAGAAAGGCAAGATGAAGGTACCTTCAACAGATTTGAGGTTTTGGATGAGCTCAGCCAACAGGAGGTGAACCCAGGATTGATTAACCTGGATCAAGGGCTTGAGGGTGTAGCTCAGGAGGATCTTGTTCTTGATTCTTCTATAGATCCACAAAGGGATGATTGTCTGTACATGGAAGCTGATCAGCAGTTGGGGGTTTCTGAGGTGTAGGAACCCTTGGTCGTTGTTACAACAGTAGGTGTGGAGGCCATTGTTACAACAATAGGTGTGGATTCTCCTCTTCCTGGGTAGAACACTAGTTCAGACCAGGCTAAGAAGACCAAGCCTCCCCCCAAATTGGGCATCATGCAGAAGGATATTAAGAAGAGCGGGACAGAGAAATTTGCTAAACTTGGCAGAAAAAAGGAAATGGAAAAGATTAAAC
Organism: Sequoia sempervirens; assembly: GCA_007258455.2. Classification (NCBI taxonomy): domain Eukaryota; kingdom Viridiplantae; phylum Streptophyta; class Pinopsida; order Cupressales; family Cupressaceae; genus Sequoia; species Sequoia sempervirens. The sequence continues at coordinate 12,282,854 of VDFB02270651.1, read as the reverse complement.
TGGCAGGTGAGAATTTGGTGGAGTCAAGGTCAGTAAAGACTCTGGATTCTCTTTTTTCAAGCCCCTTGAAATGATTGTTCTGTCATGGAATGTACGAGGCTTGAACAGCGGCCCTAGACAAAAAGCGGTTCATGATTTAGTTAGAAGTCAAGGTCCTGATGTTTTCTTTTTGCAGGAGACTAAGTTATCTATTGAGAATATGCAAGGCTTGGCACCTAGGTTGTGGAGGAACGGGGAGTGCCAATGAATTGGAGCTCATGGAGCTTCTGGGGGTCTAGCATGTTTATGGAATCTGAGGAGAATCCGACCTCTTTGGTGGATTTCTTATAAATCCTCTATGTCTATGATTGCTACTAGTTTTGAGACAGGGGAAGTCATTCTCTTTTCTAATATATATGCTCCTACATATTTTTGGGGTAAACAAGGTCTGTGGTCCCATATCAGGCTTATTCGTAGTATGACGTCTTTTCATCCATGGATTTTGGCTGGAGATTTCAATGCTATTTGTGAGTTGGCTGAGAAGTGAGGGGGTACTGGAAGGTTGGAGCCCTCTGCGCTACTGCTCCATGACAATATCAATACCTTGAATCTTGTTGATATCAAAACCAACAATGGTCAGTTCACCTGGAACAATTGTCAGGTTGGTGATTTCTGCATTACCGAAAGATTAGATCGATTTCTGGTTTCCTGTTACTGGGTTGGAGGGATGTGGTCATCTTGCTCTGAGATCTTGGATTGGAGAGGATCAGACCACTGGCCTATTAAGCTTGCTACTGAGTCAACTTGTGTGCCTCGTATGCCATCTTTTAGGTTCCAACTCATGTGGTTGCGGGAGCCTTCTTTGAAGGCCTTTGTGACTGACTGGCAGAAGAAAGGTAGACCTGCTTATGGCACGACAATGTATTCCTTTGCTAAGTTACTTCAGTATGTTATACATGAGCTCAAACAGTGGAATTGGCAATACTTTGGGAATGTCTTCCATGCAAATGTGATGGCTCAGGCTGATTTGGATGGTATCACGAGGAGGTTAAGGGAGGATGGGGTGACGACTGAGTTGCTTCAGGACGAGGCTCAGGCTGTGAAAACTCTTGGAGAATGGGAGTTGCGGGAGGAAATGTATTGGAAAGAGAAGGCTCACATTGAGTGGCTTCAGGAAGGGGATAAAAATACAACTTTCTTCTTCAATTCGGTGAAAGCCAGACGTCATGGTAATTCTATCTCTAGTTTGGTGAATGACAGGGGAGACTATCTTTCCTCCTTCCCAGAAATCTCAAGGGAGGTGGTGCAGTATTTTGAATCTCTTTTTAGGGAGGACTCGCAAGGGGGGTCTCCTGAGGAAGCATAGATTCTTTCTTGTATCCCCTCCCTCGTGTCTGGAGATTTGAATCAACAACTCATGAGTGATATCTCGCTTGAAGAGCTTGAAGGGATTGTTTTCAATATGAAGAAAGGGAAGGCGGCTGGTCCAGATGGCTTCCCGATTGAGTTTTTTCAAGAATTCTGGGATATTATAAAACTTGATCTCCTAGCAGTGGTTCAAGAATCTCAACAAAATAAGCAGATGCTAAGGGATCTAAATGCTACCTTTATGGCTCTTATTCCCAAGAGTGAGGGAGCAGATAGGTTAAGCCAATTTTGGACCATTTCTTTATGCAATGTAATTTATAAAATTATTTCTAAACTTATTGCTGACAGGTTGAAAAGGGGGCTTGAGGAGCTGATCTCCGAGGAACAAAGTGGTTTTGCTGCTGGTAGGAAAATTTTGGATGGGATTGTTATTGCAACTGAGGTCATACATTCTATGGCCAGCTCTAAAGAAAAAGCGATGTTTATCAAACTAGACATGGCTAAGGCATATGACAGAGTCAGGTGGTCCTTCCTTTGGCGGGTTCTTGGTGCTTTTGGTTTTGCTGAAGAATGGATTCAATGGGTTTTGAGTTGTGTTACTTCAGTCTCTTTCTTTGTGCTTATTAATGGGAGTCACTCTGAGTTATTCGGTGCTTTTAGGGGGCTTCGTCAAGGAGACCCTCTTTCCCCTTACTTGTTTATTCTTTTGGCTGAAGGTTTGGGGAGATGGATTAAACGGAGTGTGGAGTCTGGTCTCATTCAGGGTTGGAGGTGGGGTGGCACCTTACCTCCGCAAACTCACTTACAATTTGTGGATGATACTGCTTTGATGGGGATGACTACAATGCGAGAGGCTTCTACTTTACGAAGAGTGTTGGATGTTTACCTGGTTGCCTCTGGTCAATAGATTAATGAGGGCAAGTCTTCCATTTTCTTCTTCAACACTCCGGGTCCCATTTAGCAGAGGATTGCCCAAACTTTGAGATTTCAGATCGGGACTCTCCCATTGACTTTCCTTGGCATCCCTATCTCAGTGTGTAGACTGCCTAGGGAGTCTTGGCAGATTATTTTGGATAAATTTCGGGTGAAAGTTAATCACTGGACTCATCGATGGTTATCCTTTGCTGGTCGTGTCCAATTGATTAAGTCAGTGGTGCAGGCTTTGCCCATTTATAGATGCATGCTCCAGGTTGCCCCTATGGGATTTCTTAAGGACCTAGATTCTGTGGCGAGACAATTTTTATGGGTTGGTTGCTTGGAGTCCTCCAAATGGAGTCTAGTTAGATGGGAGGTTGTTTGTAGTCCGAAACAATATGGTGGACTAGGTTTGAGGCAGTCGGCACTGACTGGGGAGGCTCTGGTTGCAAAATTGTATTGATGGTGGTGTAACGAGCAGGACAAGAGTTGGGCCAAGGTTCTTTCTCAGAAGTATCTCCCGGGGATCCCTCAACCTGATATTTCTGGGTACCCCCTTGTGGGGAAGGGCTCTGTGATATGGGGCACCCTAAAAAAAGGGGTTGTGCTTATTAAGGATGGATTATTTTGGATCTGCAAGAAAGGGACAGAGGTACAGTTCTGGTCTGATTCTTGGGATGGTTTTCCTCCCATCACCTCTCAGTTTCCCAATTTGTTGAATCTTTGCCAGAGATTTCTTGAGGCTGGTTGGTCGCGGGTGAGTGATTTTAAGTCCTATTCCTCCTATGGTCAGATGGAGGTGGCCAAATGGAAGTCCCCGAATGAGTGGCCTGATGTTGGTTTGTAGGAGGATTGTGCGGTGCTGCAAAGTATCCTCTCCAGTCGAAGATGTAGCTCTCTCCGAGATGATGACGTGCTTGCCTAGTCTCCCAATCCTAAGGGGACCTATACTGTAGCCTCTGGTTATAGTGTGTTATTGTCTCATTGGTTGGTTGGGCCTGAAATTCAGTGGTGGAAGAAGGTCTGGAACAAGCTTTCTTGGCCAAAATGTAATTGCTTTGTTTGGATGTTGGCCTGAAATAAGTGTTTGACCTGGGATAACATTCAGAAGAGAGGTTTCCAGGGTCCTTCTGTTTGTGTTATGTGTGGGTCTAATGAGGAGGACTCTACTCACTTGTTTTTTCGTTGCTCTTTTGCCCTTCAGCTTTGGCACTTTTGGTGGGGTGTTTGGAGAAGTCCTTGTGTTCATGCTTCCTCCTTGATTGAATTTTGGCAGGGGATGGGTCGGCCCCCTTCTGTGGCCTCTTTTTTGCAGGAGGTGTGGTTTGTGGGGCCTATCTTCTTATTGTGGCAGATTTGGTTGGAATGTAATCAAAGGATTTTTCGTGGAGAACAGAGGTTGGTGCAACAAATTTGGCAGAGATTATTGGGCATGGTTTAGGAAACAGTGGAAGCTAGGTGTGAAGTGGAATTCCCTTTGGTGAAAAGGGATACAGAGTTGGAGAGATTGGGGATTCAGGGGTCATCATTGGCTTTGGAAAGGGCTAAGAGAGGATGACGAGAGAAGCATAAAATTGACAGGGATGGAAAATGGCAACTTCCCCCATTCGGTGTTTTGAAGATCAATACTAATGGATCTTCAAGGGGCAAACTGGGACCGGCTGGTATTGGGGGAATTGGTATGGATTCTTTGGGCTCGGTGATCTTCCTCTTTTCGATCTATGAAGGGACACAGACCATCAACCTGGTGGAAGGGTTGGCTATTCTTGATGCTCTTGAGAGAGCTCATGCTTTGGGGTGGAGAAGGATTGTTTGTGAATCTGATTCTGAGATATTGATCAATTTGCTTATTGAGCAGAAAGTGGCAAATGTCAGCTGGAAGTTGGCTAGGGTTGTGCAACAAATTCTGCGAGTTAGTTCTTTGATGGAAACAATGAATTTTGTCCATATTCCAAGGGAGTGGAATAGGGCAGCTGATTGTTTGGCGAAATGGGCTTCTGAGCATGTTGAGGGATGGAGAATTGAGGAGTGGGAGTTGGTTCCTCAGGAGCTCCGTCTTGATTTAATGAATATTCTTGCTGAAGATGGGGCTGGGAATGGTGACAGATGATGATGCTAGCTATTTTTTCTTAGTTTGGTTTTTCCTTCTTGTTATTCCTTGGGACCTCGGTCTTTTGCTTCCTTTGTAATGTTGCTTTCTGATCTTCAATAAAGTTTTTACCCCTTTTTTTAAAAAAATATTAATAATAATAAATATTTTATGAATCTTAGAAAACTAGAATTTAATTTAATTTTAAAATGAAATTTAAGTTTTCAAGATATTTTGGCGATTTGATTATTTATTTACTATCCAATTTTAAAGAACAATACAATCTAATTGAACCCAAAAGATCAAAAGTAGGGATGTATTTCTCGTGCAAACATATTAAATAAAAAACTTCCTTATGTAAAATATTTATGATTTTTTTGAAGTTAGAATTTAGTATAATTTTAGAAAATGAAATGATTAGGGTGCAAAGAAAAAAAGAATACAAAAGATAATTTTGTATATAGATTTTTAATTTATTCTAAAATTATAATTAGTAATTGTTGAATTATTTTTAAATGAATATTTTATTGTATTAGATAACTAATATAATTTAATTGATTATGTTGAAAACTAGATAATAAATATTTTATGAATTTTAAAATTAGAATTTAGTTTAATTTTATAATAAAGACTAAGCTTTAAAAATATTGTGGTGATTTGATTAATTATTTTCTATATGATTAATAATTCTAATCCTAATAATACTTAATTTCACATAGAAACAAATATAAATTAAAATACTTACTTTTGCTTATGATGTCAAATATAAAAACTAATATTAAAATTTTAGATTAAAATACTTACTTTTATTTAAATCATTTTATCATTAAAGGAGAATTTATAAACTAATATTAAGACATTAATAATTCCGACTATGGTAAGTGTTATTAAGGTTCAATTACAATTTAACTATATTGTAAGTGTTATTGTTCAATTATAGTTTAACTATGGTAAGTGTTATTAAGGTTCAATTAGAGTTACTAAATTAGGTTTTGGGTGCAACTAGAGTTTAATTAAGGTTGAATTAGGGTTACAACTAGGATTCAATTAGTGTTTTTTATTATAGGAAAAGCAAGTTTTGAAGGGACCCTGAAACCCTTTACAAGATAAGTTGTTGCATCATCAGAAAATCAAAAACAAGAGAAGCAACCAAAAAATGACACACAAACAGCCAAAAAAAGGCACAAAAAACCGAAGCAAACTTAATATTTTTCAAAATATTTGCCGCTTCAAGATTACTGTCAATAATTTTCTAATTAGCATTCATAACTTCCACCACTTCATTAGCAGGAACAACCTTCTTAGCATTAAGCTTAGTCTTGTTGCGAGTATGGGTTGAAGGACCAGTTTCCTTAGTAGTTTTATGTTGCACATCACCTTTAGCCACCAAGTCTTTGGCTCCAAAGCTATCCCCCAGCCACTTCCTAGCCTTTTCATTCAAAAGACACAAACTCGTCGCCTCATTGCACATGGAATGTTTGCTAACCTCCATAACACTTTCCCTCCAAAATAGCAAACTTTTGCTCATAGGAATTCTTCATATTGATCATTTCATCCGCAACCATCTTGAGAGTATCACATAGCTTTTTGACTTCAGCCTGAACCTTATCAATCTGAGCTTGCATAATTGGTCCCTTAGAAGAGGAAGCCTCATCAGCATTAGTGCAAGTCACTCTAACACGAGCATTATTAGAATCCATTTCATGAAAGACCCACTTAAAGAGATTAAACAGAGAGAGTGTGATTCTTCACCAAGCCAAGATAGTATGGCATGATTTCCCTCCTAAAATTAAAACCATGTTTTTCAATGGCATAATCTACCTCAGAGTCCTTGCTGGAAGAAGAATTCTTCAACGTATCCTTCCCTTTCTAAGCAGAAACCTCCACCCCTTTGTCCACATTCTGATCCAGAACCTAGTCAGGAAGCCCCTACTACTCTTCCCTCTTGAAATTCCCTGAAGAGCTAATCACCTGTTGCACCTGCTTGTTTTGTACATTAAGAATAGGGGGAATTCCCTACTGGCCTTTATTGGTCATGACCTCCTTGGTCAAGTTATCCTTCTCCGGCCCCTTCAGCTTCTTACCATTGGATATTTTTCCAAGATTAGAACTAGGTAGCTCAACCTCACCCTAAGCACCCGTATCATACCCCTCAACCGTTGAGATTGGGGATTGAGCCTTCTTTTGTTTATTTCCAACAACCTTTTTCTTATTGCCTCCCGATCCCATCAAAGCTTTATATTTTTGGGAGGGCTTCACAATCTCAACCTCGTCACTAGAAATAGACTCCTCATCTCAGGAGGGAGCATTAGATTGGTGCTTTTTCTTCTTCTTAGCCTCAAACCCAACAAGAGTCTCCAAATCACCTTCCAAAGAAGCCTCCAAGCTAGGTGAGTAGTCCTCATCCTTAGAATTCTCCTCAAAACCAGTGATGTACTCAATATTTTTGTTTTTTAACTAGTTGAGGGTTGAGAAGGGAGGGTAAACACCTTAACATAGCCAATTATCAACACAATAAGCCCTTCATGGAATATAGGGTTCTTAGGATTGGATATGTGATCCCTATACCAGTTTCCAATGAAACCAAGAGATAATATGGAAATGAAACTCTCTTTTTATGCCTAAAATGGTTTAATAAAACAAAATGGTGCCCTGAAATAATAGAAAAGTGACCATCAAAAGTGAAGTACCTCATAATCTCCTCCACAACATCTCTCCATATTTCCTTAAGAGAAGAGCGTAGATAACCTCCATACTTCATTGGTTCCAACTTCCTCCACTCACTATGTTTGAAGAAAACATCCATAGTTGGGCCAAACTCATTCTTGTCTCTATAAAACTTCATCCCCTCCATCGACATTCCTATAATTTCAATAATTAATTCCTCTATGATAATAACTTCCTTGCCCCCAAATTCCAACACCCTATTGTGCCATGCCTCCAGAAAGTCTTGGGATTTCTTCTTATCGTACCCATCCAGCCTCTCCATATATGGGGTAACATCACCCACTTCCAAGATTTCCCATAATCTCTTATTCGCTTTGACAGTGCTCCAAGATTTAGGCTCCAATTTCTTTCAGCTCCCACCCATGGTAGCAAAATGCAAAAACCCCAGTAGTAAAATGAACTTGCAGACAAGGCAGGTAAACTTAGAAAGCTTGTGCTAGAAAATAAGAAACCTCGAGAAGGAAAGGGCTTCTCGACTACCCATAATCCATGTGGAATTGACAATGTGGCAGAGGGAAATCATGAGAAGGGAAGGCCTAGTCATTCAAGCCAACACACCATAACTCTCGGCCTTTCCTATCAACAAAAAAATAGGTTGCCACGTAAGGAACATGTGACAACCTATCATCATAAAAAGAGCAAACATCTCAACACCTTTGAGCATCATGTTGAATAATCGAGTGAGCTTCTTGGGGTATAAGATCATGTTCACCCCACACCTTAGCATCATTGACCCCATAATTGGCGAAGAAATCAACCAACCTATTTCTTTTTCTATAAACATGAGAGATAAGGCATTGATCAAAGGACTCTATAATATTGATGGCATCATTAATAAGTGCCTCCACTGTCCAGAAGGATATGATAATTTTTTAAGATAATTAATGATATTGAGGGAATCACCCTCAAGCCAAACTTTAGTAAAACCTTTAGATTGTGCAAATTTCAACCCATGATAGGCTACAGCTGCTTCCACTAAGTGGTTTGTCAGGATTCAATTAGTGTTATGACTAGGGTTAAAAAGTGTTATTGTTCAATTAGAGTTTAAATATGGTATGTGTTATTAAGGTTCAATTAGAGTTAGTATTAGGTTTTGGGTGCAACTAGAGTTTAATTAAGGTTAAATTGGGGTTACAACTAGGAGTCAATTAGGGTTATAACTAGGTTATAAAGTGTTATTGTTCAATTAGAGTTTAACTATGGTAAGTGTTAGGATTCAGTTACAACTAGGGTTCAAATAAAGTTAGGATTAGTATTAGGGTTAAGGTTTAATTAGGCTTAGAGTTAGGGTAAGGGTTAGGACTACGATTAGTCTTAGGTGCAGGGTTCAATTAGGTGCAGGATTCTATTATAAAGCTTGGGGTTAGGGTTACAGTTGGGTTTCAAATAGGGTTATGATCAAGGTTAGGTGTAAGATTCAATTAGGGTTAGGATTCAATTAAAATTAAATTTTAGTTAGGATTATAGTTAGGGTTCAATTAGTGTAAGGTTAGTGTTAGGGTTAGAGTTCAATTAGGGTTTGGGTTAAATTAGGGTTAGATTTTATTTCTTATTATGGTTAGAGTCTAATTATGGATAGTGTTCAATTAGGGTTAGTATTAGGGTTCAATTATGGATCTATTTGATTAGGGTTTAATAAGGGTTAGGTTTATGGTTAGGGTTCAATCAAGGTTAAGGTACAACTAGGGTTAAGATTTAATTAGGGCTATTGTACATTAACGTTCAATTAGGATTAGGGTGAGGGTTCTATGATAAATCTTGGGGTTATGGTTATAGTTAGGGTTCAAATGGGGTTAAAATCAAAGTTAGGTTTAGTATTCAATTAAAGGGTTAGGAATGGGATCAATTAGAGTTAGGGTTATAGTTAGGATTCAATCAGCATAAGGGTTAGTGTTAGGGTTAGGATTAAAATAGTGTTCAAAGTTAGTGTTAGAATTCAATTAGGATTAGGGTTATAATTTAATTAATATTAGGGTTAGAATTCAATTAGGATTAGGGCTTAGGTTAAGATTAAATTAGGGTTAGAGTTTAATTAGGAACATTTTTAGAGTCCAATTATAGTAAGTGTTCAATTAGGGTTAGGTTTAGAGTTCAGTGAGTGTTAATTTTGTGTTAGGGTTTAATAAGGGTCAATTTTATTAGGATTCAATCAGCATAAGGGTTAGTGTTAGGGATAGGATTAAAATAGTGTTCAAAGTTAGGGTTATAATTCAATTAGGATTATGGATTGGGTTAAGGTTAAATTAGGGTTAGAGTTTAATTAAGAACATTTTTAGAGTCCAATTATGGTAAGTGTTCAATTAGGGTTAGGAATAGAGTTCAATGAGTGTTTATTTTATGTTAGGGTTTAATAAGGATCGAGTTTATGGTTAGGGTTCAATGAAGGTTCAACTAGAGTTAGGGTATAATTAGGGAAATAATTCAATTAGGTTTATGATATATTAGTGTTTAAATATAGTTAGGCATCACTTATAGTTAGGATTACATTCAATTCAATTAGGATTAGAGATACGGTTAGGATTATAATTCAATTAGGGTTATGGTTAGGGTTATGGTTAGAGTTAAGGTTAGGGTTAATATTCAATTAGGATTAGGGTTAAGGTTCAATTAGGGTCAATGATTAATTATGATTATAGTTATGGTTAGGGTTAGGGTTCTATATCTAATTATAATACAAATCCTAATATTAACCTTAAATATAACCCTAACCCTAACCATATTCCTAACCCTAACCATAGCCCTTAACCTTACCTTAATCTTAACCTTAACCATAATCCTAACCTTAAACCTAACAATAATTCTATATCTAATTATAACCCTAAGCTTAACCTTAAACCTAACCCTAACTATAACCCTAAACATAACCCTAACCCTAATTATAATCCTAAACATAAGCCTAATATTAATCTAAATTCTAACCTTAACCTTAACCCTATCCCTAATTACAACCCTTACCATAATCCTCAAACTAATCCTAATCTTAACCCTAACCCTAACCCTAATATTAATCCTAACCCTAAACTTAATGCTAACCTTATCCCCAAATCTAACTGTAATTCTAACTCTAATCTTAACCATAAATCTAACTCTATTTATCTCTAACCCTATCTGTAACCCTAATCTTAACCCTAATCATAATCCTAATTGTAATACTAACCCTAATCTTAACCATAATTCTATCTCTAACCCTAACCCTTTCCCTAATTTTAACCCTAACCATAATCCTAATCCTTATCTTAACCCTATTTCTATCTCTAACCCTAACCCTAACCCTAATCATAATCCCAACCTACCCTAATTCTATCTCTAATCCTAACCCTAACATTAACCTTTCCCCTAATCCTACATCTATCTCTAATATTAACCCTAACCCTAATGCTAATCCTAACACTTAGCCTAACCCTAATGCTAACCCCAACCCTAATCCTAAGTTTATCTCTAAACATAAACCTAATCCTAATCCTAATACTAACACTATCCACAACCCTAATCCAAATGCTAAACCAAACCCTAATCCTAATTATATCTCCAAACCTAACCCTAATCGTAACCTAAATCCTAATACTAACACTAACCCCACCCTAATCATAATTATATCTCTAACCTTAACCCTAACCCTAATATTGATTTTAACCCCAACCCTAACCCTAATTCTATCTCTAACCCCAATCCTAACCCTATCCTAAATCTTAACCAAAACCCTAATCCTAACCCCAAACTTAACACTATTTCTATCTTTAATCCTAACCCTAACCCTAACCCTACTCCTAATCCTAACCCTTGTTGCAAGAATGAAGAAAGGAATGCAAGTGTTGTCATTGATGTCAACTAGTCAACTAGTTATCTACTAGTTACTGTTGGTTGTATATGTTGAGGATATTGAGAAAATTGTATTAAAGGAATATTACAGGTATTTAGTTGTTGCTCTGGTATTTGCCACTATGCTCGTGTGGTTCAGATACATTGGTCATGGTTGTTGAAGGTTGCTATATCCATATGTTTGGTTGTTGGTTCATTGTGAAGCTTGAGCTATGTTCACCAGTTGTGAACTATGTTTTTTTTGTGTTTTGGTTGAGCTCTAGGAGAAAAATTGTTGGTCCAAATATCTTCTTCATGAAGTCTTTTGACATGCGGTTCTAGAGTTAAGATGTTTTGATTGCATTGAAGATATTTTTAGTTTCTGGAAGTTTCAAGCTTAATTGTTCTATGTGTTTTACACTGGTTTGGTCAATTGTGTGTTAAGCACTATCTTCGAAATTAATGAAGCATGCTAGATCTATTTTGGATCCCATTGAAGCATGTGTTTGGGTCACCCTCATTCTAATTCCACCCTAGGATGTTTGGCGCTGACCTAATTTGAGTTTGAAGTTGGATGGCCAACTTTGTATCTTTTTCAAGGTTGGAGATAGTATAAATATAGGATAAGCTAGTAATGAAAAACATACTAAAGAAAAGAAGGAAGATAAGTAAAACAATAGATGTGACTTTGATGCTATTCAGAAAGTGTGTGTGGTAGATCAGTGCGAATCTTAATGCTGAGTTACCAGATGCAGTCAGTAGAAGGTGAACTCTATCATTCATGCAAGTTGATCAAGTGAATCCTTTGTTGCATTGAGATTGTAGTCTCTCTAAAGCAAGTATTCTTTGTCTTCTTTGTATCTCTGTGGCAATGAGCCCTCTGGGTTGTAGCCTTGTGGATAGTGAGTCCTTATTTCAAGCAATGAGCCTTATCTTAGGCAAGGAGACCTTTGGGTTGTAGCCCTATGGACAATGAGTCCAAATAGTGAGTCCTTATTTCAGGCAGTCAGCCTTATCTTAGGTAGTGAGCCTTGTTTCAGGCAGTGAGCCTTTTTGTAATCGGTTTTGATATTCTCTATAGTGTGAGTTAATCACCATGGTTTTTCCCTTATTGGGTTTTCCACGTAAATTTGGCGTTATTGTGTTTATGTGTTGGATTTGAGTTTTTGCATTGGAATTTGATGATTAATCACTTAAGCAGTTTTAAGTATTAGTTCTAATGATTGAATTAAAGGATAAAATCTATGACAACTAATTCATCCCCCCCTCTCAGTTGTCCTATTCAAAAATTGGTATCAAAGCTTGGTTCCTTTGTGAAGAGCTTAATCGCTTGAGGAAGGTCTGAGATGGATGGAAAAACAGTCTTTGATTATCCAAGGTCTGATGGAACTAATTATGGTATCTAGAAATTATTGATGGAAGAATATCTGGAGTATTGCAAATATGATGTGGAGAAATCTTACAAGAATCCTTTCACTCCTCCTACTAATGGTCTGAGTACACCTGAAGAAATCAGAGCACATGAAGCGAATAATAAGGCGAAGTTCATCTTGAAGAATAGTTTGGTACATTCTGAGTTGATTAAGGTTCAAAATTTGAAGATAGCTAAGGAAGTCTAGGATGCTTTGGAAAGAGCGCATGATGGTGATGAAATAGTTAAAGAGGCGAAATTGTAGAATTTGGAAACATAGTTTGATCTTATACATATGTCCAAAGATGAAAATGTTAAAGCCTATGTACAGAGACTAGATGAAGTAATGGTTGGAATGCGATCACTTGGCGCTACTATAGATGAAACTAGTATTGTGAAGAAGATTCTCATAACTCTTCCTGATGCTTATAGTGAGAAGGTGAGTGCCATTGAGAAGACTATAGATTATAAGACTTGTACAAAGGATCTATTGTTAGGATTTTTGACACCTTATGAGATGGGGAAGTCAAGTCTAAGAAATAGAAATAAATTAGATTTTTTTTTAAAGCTACCAAAGCTAAAGATTTGGATTAAAAAAACTTTGATGAAATAGAAGCTAACTTTGTAAGAAGAATGAGAAAAGGTTTCAGGAAGTATGAAGGTAAGTTTCCCTTTAAATTCTTTAGTTGTGGAGAAATAGGTCACTATGTTGCAAAGTGTCTGGAAAGAGCTAAAAGGAATAAACAAAGATTTGAGAAAGAAAAGAAAGGAAAGAATATTAACAGAGCTTACTATGTGAATGAGAATGCTAGTATTTCATATGAAGATTCAAAATATGAAGATCCAGATGATAATGAATGCTTGTTCTTGGCGATTAAGGATGGACCTACTTCTACTAATTCAGAAAAATAGGTAAAGGAAAGCCCTCTGGAGAAGGAGAAGGAGAAAGATGAAGGTACAGTTATCTCCACCCTACATGCTAAACTAGAAAAGAATTTTTGGGTCGTTGATAGTGGTTTCTCACATCACATGACTGGTGACAAGAGTAAGTTTGTTAAGCTTGAGAAATATGATGGAGGCTTGGTTATGTTTGGAGATGATACTGGTGCTAAAATCTGTGGGATAGGTTTAGTAAGTTTCGATGGTGCAACATCATACTGACGATGTTTACTATGTTAAGGGTTTAAGGCATAATGTGTTGAGTGTTGGTCAGATGTGTAGAAAAGGATATGATCTTGTGTTTAAGGATGAGAAATGTGAGATCCAGAAAGGATCTGAAACATTGATTGCTATAGGAAAGAAATTTGAAGGGAATATTTATCATCTAAAGGGTGTTGATGGACAATGCTTTATGACTCAGATAAATGATAGTTGGTTATGGAATAGGAGAATCTGTCACATAAATTTTGACAACTTGGAAAGGATTAGTGTTTTTTAGCCCGTGAGAGATTTACCAAGAAATACAAAGCCTGTTAATACTATTTGTAAGAATTGTTAGTTTGGGAAGCAAGCAAGAAATCATTACAGATCAAAAGAATAATCTACTACTGGATTGCTGGATTTAGTTCATATAGATCTCTATGGTCCTATGAGAGTGCAAATTCTACTTGGTGAAAGGTACGTTATGCTTGTAATTGATGATTATTCTAGATATACATGGGTTACATTTCTTAGAGATAAATCAGATGCATTAGATAGATTCAAGGCATTCAAGGCTATGGTTGAAAATGAAGTGAATTTGAAGATAAAATGCTTAAGATCTGATAGAGGTGGAGAATTCACCTCCCATGAGTTTAATATGTTTTGTGAAGTGCATGGAATAAAGAGACAGTTATCCGCTTTGAGTCCTCAACAAAATGGAGTTGTTGAGAGGAAAAATAGAACAATTCAAGAGGCTGCTAGATCAATGATCATTGAAGCTGGATTACCGAACGTTTACTGGAAAGAAGCTATTTATACTATTTTTTATGTGTTCAATCGAGTTCAAGCAAGAGAAAATAGTATAAAGACTCCCTATGAGTTATGGCACAGAAGAATCCCTACAGCTAAATATTTCAAGGTATTTGGAAGAAAATGCTATATTAGAAGAGATGAGGAAACTCTAGGTAAGTTTGATGCAAGAAGTGATGAAGGCATATTTCTTGGATACTCTACTAAAAGAAAAACATACAAATGTTTCAATAAAAGACTAAGAAAGATTGTAGAGAGCTTGAATGTGAAGGTTGATAAGATAGTGAAGAACTCTATTGATATTGATGGATGTGTTTGATGAACATGACTGTGCAAGAATAAAAGAAATTATGGAAGAACAGGATAAAGATGAGCAGAAAAAGCAGGATGAACATAATGAAAGAGAAGAAGATGCTATGGTGGTATCCCCTAGAACATGGAAATATGTATAGAGGAATCATTCAGAGAATCAAATTATTGGAGACAAGTCAAAAGGCGTGTTAACCAAAAGAAAAGTTGTTGCTAAAGTAAATTTGTGTTTACTTTCTGAGATTGAGCTGAAGACAGTAAGTGAAGCTTGTAAAGATGAACATTGGAAAGAAGCAATGAAAGAAGAACTTTTGCAAATTGAGAAGAATCAGACTTGGAAATTGGTCCCAAGACCAACAGATAAAAATATCATTAGATCTAAATGGGTATTCAGAAATAAGAAAATGAGAATGGAGAAGTTGTTAGAAACAAAGTGAGGCTTGTGTGTAAAGGCTACTCACAAGTAGAAGGCATAGATTTTTTAGGAGAATTCTGCCCCAATAGCAAGAATGGAAGCTATAAGGATGTTCTTGGAATTGGCAGCTTATAAAGATTTCAAAGTCTATCAGATGGATGTTAAGTCAACATTTCTAAATGGTGAGTTGGAAGAAGTTTACATGGAGCAACCATAAGGATTTCAATTGACAAATCAACCAGATATGGTGTGCAGATTGAAGAAAGATTTACATGGATTGAAGCAAGCTCCTAGAGCTTGGTATGCAAGGTTAGAAAGGTATTTGATTTAGCAAGGAGTTGACAAAGGTATGACAGACAATAATTTGTACTTTAAGATTGAAAATGGAAAAATATTGCTTGTAGTTGTATATGTTGATGACATTATCTTTGGAGGAAATGAAAAGATGTGCAAGATGTTTGTGGAAGAAATACAGAAAGAATTTGAAATGTCTATGTTTGGGGAGATGAATTTCTTTCTTGGGCTATAGATTAATCAAACAGAGAAAGGAATTTTCATTTCACGGTCTAAGTATGTGAGAGATGTTGAAGAAATTTGGGATGGATGGTTCTAAACCAGTAAGTACTTATGGTGATTGGTTGCAAATTGGGTAAAGATGATGATTCACCTAAGGCTGATCAGGCAAAGTATAGATCTATGATTGGTGGACTACTGTATTTGACTACTACTAGACCCAATATTATGCATGTGGTTTTTCTTATGGCTAGATTTCAAGAAGATCCAAAGGAAACACATGTTGCAATTAAAAGAATATTCAAATATTTGAATGGCACTCCAGAATATGGATGTATCCTAAAGATTTTGACTTTACACTTAGTGCATATATAGATGCAAATTAGGTTGGATGTGTAGATGATAGAAAGAGTACAAGTGGTGGTGCATTCTTTCTTGGATGCAGATTAGTGGCATGGTTGAGTAAGAAGCAAGTTTTGATTTATTTATCTACTATTGAAGCTTAGTATATTGTTGTTGCATCTTGTTGTACACAATTTCTATGGATGAAACAGACATTGAAAGATGTCACAATGCTATATGATGACCCCATTTCTATCTTTTGTGATAATACAAGTGCAATTAACATTTCAAAGAATCTTGTGATGCACTCGAGGACAAAGCATATATCTATTAGATATCATTTCTCAGGAGAGAAGGTCATGGCGAATGAATTCAAGCTTAAATATGTTCTGTCAAAGGATCAGATTACAGATTTATTTACGAATGCTCTTCCTAAAGATAATTTTGAGTATCTCTAGGAGAAGTTACGGGTAATTTCCCCTCCTTTCATAAACTAAGATACATTTGGAGATGCATTAGTCTGGTGGACTCATGATTCTATCTTTTTGGATTGATGTTTTGGTGGCTACCTCTTAGGGGGAGCATGTAGTTTCAAGTGTTGTCATTGTGAGTATTCTATTTTCATGTCAAAAGAAGATTCAATGAACATATATTTTTCCTTTGCCGTTGATGTCAAAGGGGGAGAGAAAGCATGTGAAAAGGAGAAAAAGCTAATGAGAGAAAGCAGGTAATGAGGAAGATGATCTTCTAAGGGGGGGAAGCAAAAAGAAAAATCTTGAGAAGTATATTTAGATTTAGTATGGTGTCTTTGATGGTTTTTCACATCATGTGTTGCCATCAATGACAAAGGGAGAGATTGTTGCAAGAATGAAGAAAGGAATGAAAGAGTTTTCATTGATGCCAACTGGTCAACTGGTTATGTACTAGTTACTGTTGGTTGTATATGTTGAGGATGTTGAGAAAATTGTATTAAAGGAAGATTACATGCATTTAGTTGTTGCTCCAGTATTTTACCATATGCTCATGTAGTTTAGATACATTGGTCATGGTTGTTGAAGGTTTCTATATCTAGATGTTTGGTTGTTGGTTCGATATGAAGCTTGAGTTGCGTTCACCAGTTGTGAACTATGTTTTTCTATGTTTTGGTTGAGGTTCGGGAGAAAAGTTGCTAGTTCAGATTTCTTCTTGATGAATTATTTTGATGTGCAGTTCTAGAGTTAATATGTTCTAATTGCATTGAAGATATTTTTGGTTTCTAGAAGTTCCAAGATTAATTGTTCTATATGTTTTACACTGGTTTGGTTGACTATGTGTTAAGCACTATCTTCAAAATTAATGAAGTATGTTGGATCTATTTTGGGTCTTGGTGAAGCATGTGTTTGGGTCGCCCTCATTCTAATTCCACCCTAGGATGTTTGGCATTGACCTAAATTTGAGTTTGAAGTTGGATGGATGACTTTGTATCTTTTTCAAGGTTGGAGATAGTATAAATATAAGATGAGCTAGTAATGAAAAGCATAGTAAAGAAATAAAGAAAGATAAGTGAAAGAGAAGACACGACTTTGATGTTATTTAGAAAGTGTGTGAGTTGTGTGTGGTAGATCAATGTGAAGCTTAATGTTGAGTTACCAGATGCAGTGAGTAGAAGGTGAACTCTATCATTCATGCAAGTTGATCAACTGATTGTGGTGGAACCCTTTTTGTATTGAGATTGTATTCTCTCTATAGCAAGTCTTCTTTGTATCTTTGTGGTAGTGAGCCCTCTGGATTGTAGCCCTATGGACAATGAGTCCTTAATTCATGCAGTGATCCCTCCAAGTTATAGCTCTGTGGACAGTGAGTCCTTATTTCAGGTAGTGTGCCTTGTTTCAAGCAGTGAACCTTTTTGTAATCGATTTCGATATTCTCTATAGTGTGATTTAATCCTCACTATGGTTTTTCCCTCATTGGTTTTTCCACATAAATTTGGTGTTATTGTGTTTATGTGTTGGATTTGAGTTTCTACATTTGCATTTGATGATTAATCACTTAAGTAGTTTTAAGTATTAGTTATGGTGATTGAATTAAAGTTTAAAATCTATGATAACTTATTCACCCCTCCTCTCAGTTTTCCTATTCAACAGCCCTAACCCTAACCCATAATTTATAACACTAACCCTAACCCTAAACCTAACTCTACCCCTGATCATAATTCTATCTCTAATACTAACCCTAATTTATAACCCTAACCCTAATGATTTTGTCTTCCATGTTGCACTCTGAATGCTGCTAGCATATATATATATATAGCTTTGAGAGATATCTTTCTTGAGGCATCTATTTTTTAATCAATTACTCACATAAAAGTGTAATAGATGCCTCAAGAAGGATATCTCTCGACATTTTTATATATATTATTTATAAATTAATATATATATGCTAGTCACTTTTAGAGAAACAAAATTAATGAGATTGTTTGTTTGTTTAATTTTAAAAGATCATTTATAAAAAAATTACAACCTTTTATCAACTTAAATAATAGTAATTTCACTTTACAAAATAGAATATATAAATGTGTAAAATATCACACATATATAAGATATGTCTTTTTACATGAATCATGTTCAGAATACAATGTTTTTTTTAAATATGTAGGAATCCATATGAGGAGGCATGATGTTTAGAATGATTGAGTCTCGTGTTAGACCAAACAAAGGTCATGACCATATGCCTCAATGGATGCACCCAAAAACTTGACTTCTTAATAACGTTGCTTGCTCAAATCCCACGACTCTCCATGAAATAGGCTTCAATTCTAGATAAAATTTGACACAAAGGTTTACCTAACACATAGATGAAATGCAATCCTTTTTTATTATTTAATATGCATCATTAATGGATGTGATAATCAATAATATTGAAAGTTACTTCAATATTTTATTTTATTTTACAATAAATTATCATACTAATTTTGTATGCTTTCTTGTTCTTTTTTTTTAGTCAATGAGGAATAATATATATTTTGGTTGCCTTTAGGTAAATTCGTTGTCAGCAATTCACTGCCAACAATTCACCTCCAACAATTCATCACCATGAAAAATTCATCTCTAGGAAAATTCACCAATAGCAATTCATCATCGTGGATATTTCCTAATTGTATATGCAATGAATTATCCACGGCGATAATTTGTTGGCGGTGAATTTTTCTAGCAATGAATTTTTCATGGCAATGAATTGTTGGTGGTGAATTTTCTTAGATCCATTTTGGTTTAATATTGACATGTCTCATCGAAGATCACTATAGACTTTAGATTCAATTCATAACGATGGGTATCAAAAGCATCAAACAATTTTATATAGTCTAGGGGCCCCTCACTAAAGGAACGTGTGTCTCATTTTTAAGAGGTGAGACCCATTGCATTGCGGGTCATGTCTCTAAATGGTGGCATCAAATTGTCTCTATAAGAGTGGAGAAAGTGAATATGGAAAGATAAGAACAATCAAGCCATAAGATGTGTAGGCAAGCAATTGTAGTTCATATTGAAGACTTCCATAGGTTTATTGACAGTAGATACCTCCTTAAGTTGACTTAATTTGGAGTCCCATTTTGTTTAGAGGGTAGGGGAGAGGATCTGGTACTTGAGCATGTTCCAATAGTTGTTATAACATTTGTTTATGATACCAATAGTTGTGACTTTAAAGTTGTTAGTGTTGATGATAACTACCCATAATTGAATGAAATGTATTCCTTAGATCTAAAAAACAACAAATCATGTGATGCCACATCAACGCACCAATAAAACATGACTTAGTGCACAACTATCGGTCTCACTTTTTTTTTGGGCATTTTTGGACACCTTGACAAAAAGCATGCTAATGTGGCCCTGAAACCTTAGTTACAAGCAGGGGACTTGCCAAGTAAGTTGCTATAAAAAATTGGAAGTGATTTGAAAGTTTCATGTGGGATTTTGAGAAGCGTGAAGTTAGGGTACTCAACTACTCAATCCTCTCCTCTAGTGCCTACTAGAGATGCTCTCTTGATAACCAACACCAAATTTCCACATTTCTTTGCAATGTTGTGAGCCACAAGATACTTAGGTGGTATGTTTTCCCCATACTCTGGAAAGCCATAAATACAAAACAATTTCCAACTGTCTTCTTCACAAAAACATTTTATCTCCTATTCACAAAAACATTTTATCTCCTAAATTTTCTCCTTTTAACATTCTACAAACTTCTTTGTTTCTAGTTGTGATCACTAGTTTGCAGTTATGATCAACTATCAAACCAAGTATTTCTATCAAATTTCCCTCTTTACTAGGCTTCCATGCAAAATCTTGAATAATGAGAATCTTATTTTCTTTTAAAAGGAAGTTAATCAATTATGTTACTCTTTGTTCAGAAACTCCATAATTCCATCCTTTATATCAAACAATTTATGTGCCCTCCAAACATGTCGACCAAATAATTTCCATAGTATCTGATAAACATCCTTCCATTATGCGTTGATGGATGTCAATACCCTAATTAAAAGCTACCATTCTAGTACGAGAAGCTGAATTTTAGGAGTGATATAAATTCAGACGAGAACAATAATTAGTGACTCCATTCACCATAAATTGATGAATGTCATTTTTAGGATTTAAGTAAAATAATCTTGGTAATGGGCATAACATGACACAAATTTGACACAAAGGAATATCCTCTCACTATTGCAGGTGGCCTCTATGTTGATGATTCCCCAAATATTAAGTTGGATATGCAACTGAAAGATAAATCTGGGGATGTTGATGTTGTTGTGGTAACCCAGGATGTGGAAGTGGAGAGGCTTAAGAAGAGAAAGGTAGTGGTGGAGGAGATAGCGAGTTCCATTCGCAAACTCAAGACTCTGGTCGCTGTTGAAAAAGGTAAGGATACCCCTACTGGTCAGGAAAGGGTTAGTTCCTCTAAGGAGGAA
The DNA here is from genome assembly GCA_007258455.2 of Sequoia sempervirens. Lineage (NCBI taxonomy): Eukaryota > Viridiplantae > Streptophyta > Pinopsida > Cupressales > Cupressaceae > Sequoia > Sequoia sempervirens. The sequence goes on along the minus strand of VDFB02270651.1, from coordinate 12,262,102 downwards.
GATGCTTTGGGGAAAGGGGTTTTTAAATATTGATAGAGAAGATTTGGCTGATGTGCTTGGAACTGCTCATGAGGTTCTATTGTCTTGTTCAATCTTTTTAAATGGTTTTTTCATGAACTTAATAAAACTAATGTCAAAGTTATGGGTGTGGTGAGTAAGGCTGAGGGGTCCTCTATCTAGAATTAGATAGATGAGTTGTTTGACTCCTTAAACAATGTGGTAGACACTGTTGTTGTGGAAACTCTCAAAATGAAACAGAATCTTGAGGGTAAAATCCTCACTCTTGAGGATCAAATGGTGAAAATTTGGGATATTGTGATGAGAGGTGGGGAGGTGCATAAATCTGGTGGTAAATTTGAATCAATTTTTGTGACATCTCTTGTGGTTAGTGCTAAGAAGCGTAAAGATAGTTCTCATGCTGAAGATGTTGGTGTTGCTGGAAAGTCGATGGAGGAGGAGGGTGCTATTGGGAAGGGTGGGGAGAAAGGTATTGTTTTGATTTCTGAGGTAAATGTGGATGGACCTGGAGCCAGGACTAGGAACAAAACTAAAGCTTAGGTTGGGGCATCTGGGAAGGAAATTTTTGATGTTTTTGATGAAGCTCAGAAGGTTGGGACTAGTGACATGGAGGAGGTGGATATTCTAAAAAGCATGTAGTGCTACTAGTGGGGTCCTCCTTTTTGGCTGACTTTTTGCTTATGGGTCGCTATTGTTGGGTTATTTTTTGCTTTATGACATTATCTTTTATTTCAGCTTTTTTCTAATGTATAGGGTTTTGGGCCCCTTCAAAACCCGTATTTTACCTCTAATCAAAAACATGACACAAAGTTGACTTATAGATTCAAACATGGGTTTTATGTCATATAAAAATGGTTGTATTAGTCCTCTTTTGTCAGCTTCTTTTGTAATTTTATGCATTTAAAATTATTCTTCGATATTAAAAGTGTTTATGTGTAGAAGTGGTGAAAGATATTGGACAATTGTATAGTATCATATACCATTATAGGTATACACAATAATTCCCCTATAAAATTAATCTTTCAATTATGAATTCATTATCGAATATATATTAAATCTTAATTGAATTTTAAGAATGTCATGATCCTTGTCAAAATAACTATTCACATCTTACTCAATATGCATAATAGACATTTCAATCATAATTCATCTTATAAGGGATGGGATTAAACTTTTATATCTCTAATTTCTAGACTAAACATGAACTCATGCTATAGATGTGAGGTCACATTGACTCTATACTATACCTAGTGAGCATTTGATGTTGTGGTCTATGTCATTTTCAATTTTGTGATTATAAATAAATTGAACTTGATATTAAACAAATAATAATTCACTATCTATCCTAATATTGTCAATTTAGAATATTGGTATCATGGTTCATATTTAACAAAGAACGTGTGAAGTTTGTAAAATCCTACTTTAGTTATTTTATTTCCCTTCTTTAAAAAACATCTTCATAAGATCTATGATGTAATATTTTGGGTGAGATTTAATTATGGAAATAATGTATTCTATGGCTAAGCCAAACTCTTTCCTTTAACAGGTCTATGGGGTTTTACTCACTCTTTGTTAGATATATAAACACATGTGTACACCTTGTTCTCACAAGAGTAAAAGATATTCCTACATAATTCCCAATGAAAATTAACTCTTCATATGGATAGAATCTAAAATTCATACACCTATAATCTAGTTGGCAAGTAATATCTTAAATATAGCTTGTCCCACTTAATCATTGTGGGTCTTTCCAAATTTAGATGTTAGTGCTCAAATTTCATAGTTAATAAGCCTCTTTGGCTCTTGCCCATGCTCTTTACAAGAATGGAATAGCCATTTTTATGACATATATATTTTCTACTCAAGTCTAATATAGGTTGCACAGTGGGCCCATAACCCATAGTCCTTGGGATCATTTTCACATCTTTAGAAAATAATATATTTAGATGAGTTGAATAATTTTAGGATTAGACATGAAGACATGTCAATTTTTACAAGGGGAGAAACCACCTCTAATTTTAAAAAATACTCATTGCTCTTTCATGGTAAGAGAATGGTTATGTATAGTTATGCCATAGATGTGGGTTAGATTGATAAAATATATTAAAATTTTCATTTGATGATGTCCAATTAAAGAGTCTATAGTTGCAACAATATTTTGATATTGGTGTCATAGTCAAATTGACAAATATTGGACTACATGCATGAATGAAAATGGGAAGCCCTTGAAAAAATAATTATATATAGTCTCTTGGGATGACTAATGTAGAACTTTCATATGGCGAACCCCCTTACGTGAAGAAAGATATAAAGAAGTAAATTTTTGAATGAGTCGCTCTCATGGAACATGGGCCTTGATGTGTCAATAAGATTAAGAAATAATAAGGGATGGGTTAGCTATAGATATCAAGTACATTATAGTTTATATTCTAGGTGGGTACATTCTAGTTAAATTAAATGAAGGATTAGTTTTAATATTTCTCTATGAAGTGTTCTATGCATGTTAATAATTTACTATTGTTCTATTCATGTTAAGTTGCCTAGAAAGATTACCATTATTTTTTCTATTTTACTTTGTTATTGGACTTGATCAACCCAATAACTTTGTACATGTGTCTTATAAAGTATTGTATAGAAAATATATGAATTCTTTTAGGGTAACTTTGTACTTGTTTCAATTCAATTACACTTGGCATATAGGAAAAGAGGATACTCATGTAGTCTGAAATGCATGATTATCATCTTAGAATATATTTTGAGTATATAGATTACATAGTTCAAATATGAGTGACTACATAGTATGGGATATGCATGTCATTCACTAGGTAAATGTTATGTCAACACATGATAATAATTTTACAAATTTAATGTTGAAGTTATATGTAAATGATTAAAACATCCATATTAAAGAAAATGGGTTACATGAGAGAAAATTGATAAAGTTGAAATATATGTGATTAAACATATAGAATAGCATTAGTTTCTTCGATTGTAAATTCTTGATATGTATGTATGTATAGTTCTTGTCATTGAAAAAATGATTAAAAATTATGTCGATGAAGTAAATATATATATATATATATATATATATATTGAATGTATATTTAAAAACTTTATGAAGAATATATGTATTCAATATCAATTTTTCCAATTATTGATTGTGTTTTTTGAGTTGTGATGTAGATGCATATCATGCTACTGAGGACAACAAATAATTTACAAGGGGAGAATTGTTATGTGATTTTTTTCCCAGTAAAAGAGAAAACTATGAAATAACCCTTTAGAATTAGAAGGGAGATAGAAAAATAAAGGATATTATGATCCTTTGGTTAAAAGAGAGATTAATAAAGAATATGTATAAATGCTCTTTAAAAAGGGGAAGAATAATTATTTATTTAAATAATTACTAAAAGGAAACCTTTATGAAAGGGTGTGATGGTTTAGAAACCACCCCTTAAGGCTTATATAAATCATTTACATGAGAATTGAAAAGGGGCATGGAGAACATTCAAGGAGAGAAGAGAAGAACATGAATTTAGAGGGCACAAAGGAGTAGGTTAGGGTTATTGGTTGGCATTGAGGCATTTGGAGAAGGGGCACATAGTGTGTGTCCAACTCGGGGTACAACATACACCCAAGAGTGTCCTAGGCAGGGTTGTGTTATTTATGTTGTGAGGCATGTCGTATTCTATGTAAGAACTAATTTCCTCTAGGGGTGCTTCTAGTTTCCTCTAGGGGTGCTTCCTTGCTGTGGAGAGCCTAGACCTATAACTATTCCTTTGAGTACCAGATAGCAACCTCTCTCTGATCTACAGATATGTGTTAATAAATTTTAATTACAGTCATTGTTTTAAGTGTTTAATTGATATATTTATTTGTGCTACACAATTTAGACGTATTTAAATTTATCTATTTGGGAAATAGTTAGATTACAAATGCAATACCAAATTGGGAAATAATGAAAGAAAAATTCTTGCAAAAATACCAAGATTATTATCATGGAGCAGACATGAAGAGAGATGACATCTTCAGGATGTCACAAAAGAAAGAAAAACCACTTGAAGATTATGTAGAAAGATTTCAGTTCTCCCTGAATAATTCACACCAGAATAGGCTCTCTCTAGAATCACTAAAGCTAGTATTTTTACGAGGAGTAAATGAAGATTGCATGGATTCCTTAAACCTCATAATATCAAGGGATATTTCTCAATTGAATTTTGATAAAATATGGCAAGTGTGTAGAAATTATTCTAGGTCATCTATGAAGAATATCGGGGCTATCAGAGCTTTCTCTTCCACCAAAATGTCCACCGGTGTTTCCAAGGTGGAAATAAGCAACCTCTTGGCCAACATGAAGGATGACATAATAAATCATCTAGCTACCCAACTAGATCCCTTGCATATCAAAAATAAACAAGAGGAGGCAAAGGCTAATCTTACTGAATATTAGCCACACTATTGCCAAAAAAGGATAAAGTATAAATTTTAAAATATTGCCAACATTTATGAGGAGAAACAAGTGAAACCTAAATTTTGCACCCTATAGGATGAGGAAGGACAAGCTTTCTATATTACTTAATGAAATCCATAGCAAAAAAGACAAGGTATGCCTCAATATCCCTTGTCTTATAATATCTTCTTTCCTGGGCTTAATACAAACTTCTCTAGTTGGAATAATCATCCCTAGAATAGCATGCAAAATCCATCATGGCCAATGGCCCAATCATCTAATTAAGATCCATAGTAGGGAATGTGGCTACCACAACCATACCAAGCCACAAACTATAACTCACAGTGGCAGTCCTTGTAAAACCAATGACCACCACAATGACATGGGAACCAACAATGACAAAACCAAAATGTTAACTACTTGTAGCCACAACATTCTTTGCAACAACAACAACCTACCATAATTCCAAATCCAATCTTAGCATCCCCAACACAACCAAGAGCACCCCAACTGTTAGCTCAACCTGCACCAAACCCTAAAAATAAGTCTATTCAGTAGGCTTACACTAACAAATCCATCCAATACCCATCCTATGGGGTTGAGGTCAGTGATGTTCAACTATGTTCAGGAAGGATTCTTGGTGGACTATCATTTCCTCATATCATAGAACTTACAGATGAGGAACAAGCCATAGAAACCAATTAAAATTCAATAAAGAAACCTGAATAAGGTAAGACACATCAAGATATCACAAATAAAGAACCACCATTTACAAAAAAATTAACAAACCAAAAACTTCATTCTAAAATTGAATTTGATTTCTTGAGCTAACTTAAAAATATCTTTGTAAAGATACCCTTGATTCGAGCCATTAAAGAAGTACCCATTTACACAAAAATTGTGAGGGAATTATGCCTTAGAAATCCAAGAAAGAAAAGAAAAGACCCCCAAACTATCCATGTTTTAGGATAACTAGCTAACATCGTGTTAGGAAATATAGGTATCCCAAAATATGCAAACCTTGGGAGTCCTATTTTAGATGTATAAATTAATGGTACACCTATCAAAAATACTCAAATTGACTTAGGGGCAACCATCAATGTAATGACAAAAGAAATAATGCAACAAGTTCAACTGATGGGTCTCAAAGCTACACCTATTGTTTTGTAAATAACAAATAGGTCAACTATCAAGATAGAAGGTATTATTGAGGATTTGGTTATCACACTGGATTCATGGGAATATTCAACAAAATTTATGGTTTTGTAGCCCAAAGACAACTTTGTAGGATATCCCTTAATCTTAGAAAGACCATGGCTAGCCATTACAGATGCATTCACTAGATGTAGGTTTGGCAAAATGATAATTTCCAATGGGACCAAAAAATTGGTCCTCTAACCACCTAGACAAACACCTATAGACTTGGAACAAACTATATGGCCAACCCTAGAAGAAGATGACCAATGCTCTCTAAAAAATCCATGACTATAGAACATAGCCCAATGAATTCAGGATGAAGATGAAATCCTTGCACAAATTATACAAAATTCTTATGGTAGGTACCTACAAATGCCTCTGAGTCCAATTCCCAACTATTCCATACACTACTCCCCCACAGTTGCAACCTTAATCTGTTAGGGTTGAATGTTGCTTCTATCATGACTTCTTCCACAACCATGGAAATCACACATGGTAGAACACTCAATATCAATAACCAGTTGAAAGTCTCCCAAAAATTAACATTACTTACAATGTTGCAAGCTCGCACAAAAAAATTCACTTGGGAATATCATGATATGAAGGGCATAGATCCTAGTTTATGTATGCATAGAATATACATTAATGAAGGATACAAGCTAGTCAGTCAGTCATAGAGAAGGATGAACCTAGTTGTGTGAGATATAATAATAAAAAAAATTATAGAATTTGTTGGATGCAAGGTTCATTTATCCCATATAAAACAACCAATGGGTTTCCCATTGGTGATTGTACCAAAAAAAAAGGTAAATGGAGAGTATGTGTAGATTATAGTGAGATAAATGCAGTCACAAGGAAAGATCACTTTCCTCTTCCTTTTATTGATCAAGTGTTGGATTCACTAGTAGGGAATAAATACTTTTTATTCCTAGATGGGTTTAGTGGATACAACTAGGTAAAGATAGCTCCAAAAGACCAGGAAAAAAACACCTTTACATATCCATGGGATACATATGCTAAATGCTTATTCATTTTTACTATTTAGATTGTGTAATTCACCTGCAACATTCTAGAGAGTAGTCCTAAGCATATTTTATGAATTTGCACATAACTCCATGGAGATTTATATGGATAAATTCACCACTTATGGAAACTCTTATGAAGAAAATTTGATAAATTTGGAGAAATTCCTTTAAAGGTGTCTAGATCACAACCTCTCTTTAAGTCATGGAAAATGTTTCATGACGATGACTAAAGGAGTGGTCTTGGGATAATTTGTGTCTAGTAGGAAAATTTAGGTAGATCTAAATAAAATCAAATTGATCTTGACTCTGCCTATTCCCCAAAATAAAAAATATGTTAGGATTTTCCTTCGTCATTTAGGATATTATAAGAGGTTTAGCAAGGATTTCAATAAAATAATAGCCCCCTTGTTTGTTCTTTTATCTAAGGAAATTAAATTTGAATGGACCACTGCCTATCAGGAAATTTTTGAAACCCTCAAAAAAACTCTCACAAGGACACCTATTCTAAGAGGTCCTAATTGGACAACCCCTTTCCATATACATTTGAATGCTTTTTATTTTTGTATAGGCATTGTTCTAGGGAAAAAGGAAGGAAATTTAGAGTATGCCATTTACTACATTAGTAATAATCTACAAGTTGGTGAGCTCAACTATACTATTATAGAAAAGGAGATGTTAGTAGTGGTATATGCCATTAACAAATTTAGACACTGTATCACTGGGTATTTTGTCTTTGTTCGTAAAAACCACACAACAATTAGATACATGATGAATAAACCAATGGTTAGTGGAATAATTGTTAGGTGGTTACTATTATTGCAGGAGTTTGATATCACCATTGTGGATAAACCAATGAAAACAAACATACTAGTTGATTTCCATTCTAGGTTGTGAATCAAATCAAAAGAAGAAGTTTTAGATGATTCCTTTCCAAATGAACACTTATTTTCCCTCATAGTGCAAATACCTTGGTATGTCGACATAGCTAATTACTTGGTTGCAGGAAGGAACCCTCACATCTCTTACATAGATATATTTCTATCTCTTAGAGATGGATTGGATATAATTGGATTTCTTACTTTGATATTTTAGACTGGAGGGGGTTTAATCACTGACCTATCAAATTTTATTCTTTAATTCTAAAAATTCCTCTTTCAAATTTAAACTCATGAGGCTTTGGGATATGGGTCTGTTAAAGATTATGGAGGGTTGGTGGAGAGAGGGAAAGCTTGGTTCTAGTACACCTATGTATTATTTTTTCAAAAGGCTTCAATTTATCAAATTCAAGTTGAAAAGGTGGAATCGTTCCTCTTGTAGAAATATCTTTCATTTTAAAAAGCAGTTGCAACCAAAGTTGGAGGAAATTAATTTTCATATCAAGGAGGAAGGCATGAATAGGGAGCTTCTAATGGAGGAATCCAAATGTTTGAAGGAACTTTCAAAGTGGTATCTTTGTGAAGAGATCTATTGGAAAAATAAATCTAAGATAAGTTGGATTAGGAAGGTGATAAGAACACTTCTTTCACAAATTGGTGATAGAGTGTAGAAGTGGAAATTATTTGGTGTCCATTAACTCTTCTCTTGGGAAGTAGTTAAATTTCTTTCTTTATATTTCTCAAGAAATATTTAGACACTTCTTATGACTGTTCTTTGAACAAGGCCCCTTAGATTTGGATAGTGAAAGAATCATTCTTAATTGTATTCCTTCCTTGATCTTTGAAGATGTGAACACCTCTCTCATGAAGCCTATTTCTCTGGATTAGGTGGAGTCATTTGTGTTTCATATGAAGAAAGGGAAGGCTACATGGCCTAATGGTTTCCAAATATAATTCTTTCAATATTTTTGGGAAATTTTGAAGGGAGACTTGCTTGAAGTGGTTTGAGTGTCTTAAGTGAGAAAATAAATGCTTTATGGAATATGAAGTCAATTTTATTATTATTCCAACAATGACAAATAGTTGACATTGAGTACTACTTTTGATTTTTTTGGGGATTCATTATTTATGGTAATTTTGATCAATGTTCGACATGTAGTTGCATGAGCCACACTTTCTATTTTTGGAAGTTTTGTTTGACTAGGACTCAGCAACCTAGATTTCTTATACTTTTTAAAAGTCATGCTTTTTGTAGATTTTGAAGATTTTTGTAATTGTGAATATTTCTTGAGAAATAAAATATGAGAGATCTGTGTCCATGGTTTTTTCCTAGTATAATTTTTCTACGTAAATTTTGTGTTATATGTGCTTTTTTTCTCTATTTATTCTGCACTATAAATTTTCCTACATACTTAAGGCCATTAACACTACTTTTTTGTTGCTCATCCCCAAGACATATGGAGCCTCTTCTTTGGATTCCTTTTGTCCTATTGCACTATGCAGTGACATTTTCAAGATAAGTACCAAAATTATTCCAAAATTCCTAAAGAAGTGTTTGAAATATTTGATTTCTCCTAAGCAAGGAGGTTTTGGGTCAAGACACCAAATTCTTGATGGTATTGTTGTGGTAACTGAGGCTATTCACTCTATGCATTACTCTAATTAAAATTCCATGTTCATCAAGCTTGATATATACAAGGCTTATGACAGAGTCAATTGGGACTTCCTTCAGAATATTTTTTTCACTTTTGGATTTTGTTCCAATTGGATTGATTGGATCATGAGTTGTGTAAAGTTAGTCTCCTTTTTAGTCCTAATTAATGGAATTCCCCCAGACCTTTTTTAGCTTCTAGAGGAATATGACAAGAATAACCTTTATCTCCATCTTCATTTTGATGGTTGAAGGACTTAGATGTTTGTTGAAATAATACAAAGTGAGTGGGCTCATTCAGGGATAGATTTGGAATCAAAATATTGATCCTTAATCTTATCTCCAATTTGTGGATGGGACTGTTCTTGGATTGGAAAAGATAGGGAATCAACTCATTTTAGGAAATCTTTAGACATCTACACTTCTACTTCTAGTTAAAAACTCAATGAGAATAAGTCTAGTATTATCTTTTTTAATACTTTTGAGCATATTCAACAATGAATTACAAATATGCCTCACTTTCAAATTGGATCTCTTCCTATTGAGTACCTTGATATTCCTCTTTTTGTTGGTAGCCTTTGTAGAGATCATTAGAAGAAAATAATATATCGCTTTCGCATGTGGATGAGCCACTAGACCTTTCATTGGATTTCTTTTGTTGACTATTTTACTTCGTTAAAATTTATTTTACATGCAATGTATGTTTATATATTTTTAATTCTAACTACCCCCAAATGCTTCCTCAAATAGTTTGATAGTCTCTCCAAAAGATTCCTATAGGTAGGAAATATTGATAATCAAAAGTGGATTTTTGCTAATTGGAACCTAGTTTGTAGCCATTTAAAATTTGGTGGCTTAGGCTTGTGATAGTCAGATTTTAATTTTTAATATTTAATTGCCAAATTGTAGTGGAGATGGTGCATAAATATTGATAAATAGTAGGCAATTCTTAATTTTAAGTACTTGGGGGGAGTCGATGTTGAGGATATTCCACAAATAGATTTATCTAGGAAGGGTTCCTTGATTTGGAATACTTTGAAAAGAGGGGCTAGGCTTATAAAAGAAGGGATTTTCTATATTTTTAATAAGGGTAACAAATCTTTGTTCTAGGGTGATTCTTGGGATAACCATCCACCTATTTTCTTTTCTTTTCCTCAGTTCGTGCTCTCAGTGACATTTTATTAGGAATTGGGTGGTCCAAATTTGTTGATTTCAAGCAATCCTTTTAGTTAGGGGAAGCTTCAATTCTTTAGTGAAAAGATCCCCAAAGTTGGCCTAAAGGTGGTTCAAACAAGGATCATAATTTATTGGCCTAAATTATTTTTGCGAGGTTGTGTAACTCTTTAGAGGAGATAGATAGTCTTGTGTTGGGACATGATCCTAAAGGTGTATATTCTTTTTCCTTGGGGTACTATCATCTAGCCTCTTGAGGGGGTGAAAATACCGAGTTTCCCTGGTGGCAAAAAAAATGGAATAAGTTTGGCTAGCCTAAGTGTAATTTTTTCATGTGGCTTTATATCATAATAAATGTATCACTTAGGATAATATTAGAAAGAGGTATTTCCAAGGGCCATCTATTTTTTTTCATTTGTGGAAACTATGAGGAACAGGCCAATCACTTATTTTTCCAATGCCCTTTTTCTATGAAAGTTTGGAGCTCTTGGTGAAAAATATGGAATATACCATTCATCCATGGTACTTCCCTAGTAGATTCATGGAATAGTATCAAAATACTTCTTGCATTTGTTATATTTCTTCTTATAGGTGTGGATTAAAATTCAAGGTATGATTAAAGAGAGTATAGACGCTAAATTTGGTATAGAGGATTCCTTAATTTCCTCATATTTGCACTTAGTTAATCTTTTGGAGTTATCTCTTCTGTCTAATTGTAAGTTTAGACTAAGAAAGAGAGTTCAAGCCTCCCTAAGGGTGAAAAAATTTGGAAGTTGGGTTCCTCCTCCTTATGGTATCTTAAAAATTAATGTTGATGGATCTTCTTGGGGCAATCGTGGTGTGGCTGTAATTTGTGGTGTTGGCTAGGATAATAGGGGAGTGGTCCAATTTCTATTTTCTACTCATATGGAAATTAATTCAAATAATCAAATCGATTCTCAAGGCTCTAGTTTGGGCTTGATTCATATGTGAAATTGACTCTATGATTTTGGTGTCCCTTTTAAACAAACAAAATATTTAAAATTCTTCTAGGATATTGTTGACGGTGGCTAAGAAAATTATTTCTTTAGTCACCAATTTTGATGATATCTCCTTTGTCCATATTCCTAGGGAATGGAACAGAGTGACCGATTGTTTAACAAAGTTGGCTTCTATAGAAGCTTGTAGTTGGAAGGTGGAAGAGTGGGCTTCTTTGAATCAAGATAAGACTCAACATATTCTTAATTTTATTCATGAGGACTAAAGGGGTTGATTTCTACTGAACTAAGATTGGAATCCCAGGTTACAAGTGGTCTTTTGGCTTGGTTGGGATTGTCATAATTTGGTTTTGCAAGTACCCTTGGTGGACTCTTCTTTTTTTGCTTGTTATGTTGACAACTACTTTTTGGAAGTCTCATTGTTTGGCATGTAATTATCCTATTTGATTAATATATTATATTTTTCCCAAAAAAGAAGAAGGGAGAATTAGGATTAGATGGCCTTGGTATGAAGACGAATAACTAACATAATACATATTCAAGATAAAATACAACCCAAAGGTAATATGGGAGACTCGTCTCCATTAAATGGAATTTTTCTCATGGTGATAAGTGTGGAGGTGCTCTTCTTGCAACCAAGTAATTTGCAATATTGACATACCAAGGGGTTTGCATTGTCAAGTAAAAAAAATTCTCATCTAGAAAAGAGTCATCAATGGTAGGATTATCTACATGAGTGGTTAATCTAGATATAAATTTGAATCCTACATTTTCTTTACCAATCCTATCAACTATGGTGATATCAAAAGATTAGAGCAACAACCATCAAACCAGCCAACCACTAATCACCAATTTATTATTAGATAATTAATAGCTATGTGATCGATGTGGATAACAACTAGATAGCCTATAATATAATATTGAAACTTATTTATAGAATAAATCACAACCAACATTTCTTTTTCAATGACAATGTAATTCAATTCAACTCCTTGAAGGTTCTTTCCAATGTAATAGATGGCATATTCCAAAATTCCTTCCTTTTGAACTAGCAAAAATCCTACAACAAAGTTAGAGGCATTTGTATGAATATGGAAATGTATGGTTCAGTTTGGTCCTCTTAACACAAGTGTCATAGTCAAGGATTTCTTGAGAGTTTGAAAGGCTTCTTGGAAAGTTGTTATCCACTCAAATTTATAATCCTTGGATTGTAAGACAAACAAAGGGGCAACGAGTTTGCTAAAATCCTTAATGAATCTCTTATAGTACCCTACGTGGCCCAAAAAATTCTTGACATATTTTTTCTTTTGAAGAACATGTAGGTTTTTTATTAATTCAATTTTATTAATATCTATCAGAATCCCTCATCGTGAAGCATAGTGTCCTAATATTACACCCTCCTCCATTATTATATAGCATTTCTCATTAATGAGAGAAATTTGTAGTCCTAACATATTTGTAGCACCTTTTCAAGATTGTTTAACGCCTCCTCATATGTGTTTCCATATATGGTGAAGTCATCCATATAGACTTTCATACATTCATGGAAAAGATCATAAAAAATGCTTAGTATAGCCCTCTAAAAAGTAATAGGGATGTTGCATAACCCAAATGGGAGGACTAAGCAAGCATAAGTACCCCAAGGATAGGTGAAAATCATTTCATCTTGGTCTTTGAGTGCTATCTTGATCTAGTTATAACCACTAAACTCATCTAGAAAAGAAGAATATTTTTTCCCTATGAGGGAGTCCAAAACCTAATCAGTGAAAGGTAGAGGGAAATGATCTTTCATAGTGGTTGCATTAAGTTTTCTGTAATTCACACAAACACACCACTTTCCCCCATTTTTTGGCACTATAACTAATACCGAGACCCATTGGTTGTTTGATGTGGGATAAATGAATCCAACATCCAAGAGTTTTTATAACTCATTTTTCACTATCTCACGAACTACTAGATTCATTCTTCATTGCGGTTGTCTAATGGGTCTACATCCCTCCTTGATGTATATTTTATGTATGCAAAGGTTGGGATAAATTCCTTTCATATCATGATAATCTAAGGATAATTTTGTTGTATGAACCCACATGGAGATTAGTTTTGTGTGTTGTTGCTTGGTCAATTGATTGTTTATGTTAAGTAATCAACTAGGTGAAATTTCAACTTGATTATCCATTCATATCATAAAAGCAATGCGTAGGAATGATATATTAAGACCATAGCTATGAGTTAATAGATCATGGAATATATGTGCAATGGAGGTATACACAAGTAAGTATATTGCAAGAAGAATATTATGTAAAAGGAAAGATAAGCACACTAGGCAACAAATTTGATGTGGGTCCCTCCCATAATTGTTTTATACACTATTTAATATGACCATATACTATTCATGTTATTCAATTATTGAGATTTTTTAATTTTCATTAATGTTTGAAGTGTATTCTAGTCATTATTCTCAAGATCTAGCCAAAATGGTTGATCCAATTTAGCAAATGGTTGCATTGAAGGATATAGGACCACCTTCTTCATTTACATTCCCATTGGATATGATCATATTCCTTGGATTGTATATATGATGAAATTATAAGTTTTTTACAACCATGGTCATCCTAATATGAGAGGATAACCCCCCAGGATAGCTTTTGACTAGGACCATAAAGTTTATGATGTATTCCCAAGAATCGAGTGTAATGACCAGGTCGTTGGGTAGGTCGAAGGTTGATCGATTGCAAATTTTAATTTTGCATGGTTTTCTTGTTCATAACATTATGGAAATTCATAAATCAATCAAGATGTTATGTATGGGGATTACATTAATGTGTACATTGACTACTAGGTTGCTAGGGTCTACATGTTTAGGAATCACTATCTTTCCTAACATAATGTTAGCAAGTTATCTAATTACTTGAAAAAATTTAGGGTCTTTACGTTTTCATTTTTAATGTTTTAACATAATTACCTTAGTTTTGGTATAAATAGGGACATATCCAATGGATTGAAATAGTATAATTTTTATGTATACATTCTTTAACTACCCAAGGAAAACAAAATCAAGTTTAGGTTCATAATTTTTGGTATTCAATCTTTCTACAAATAGGGGTTCTTCAGTTATGATTTTCTCTTGATTAGGGTGTTGTTTCTTATCACTTGGCTGCAAATTAACATCATTGGGAGGTTCTCCATAAGGGAGCTCCGTGATTAGTAGAGATTTAGGGGTAGAGAGCATCTTTCTTGAGCTGAGCTGCATATTTCTTATCTCGACTCGTAAAAGTTTTATATTGAAGAGCATCATCAGTGTAAGATTATTGTTAGGATTGGTGTAGGTTGTGCTAACATTTGTGTTGCTTTGGGTATATTAGGAGCATAGGTAGCATGGTTTGGTAGAATGGCTTGTTGTGGAGGCAAGGTATGTGGTTTTTGTTAGTAACCAATGTTAGAATTAGGCCGAGGTAGATTTCCTCACCACTATCTCTACTATACAAATTGGGGTGGCTACTAATGTTAGTTGTGGACTTGTGGTTGGTATGGTTGTTGGGTTCCTACTCCCTATGGAGATGTCTATCTAGGTGCCATGTACTTCAACTAGTTTTAAGGGGATTGACTATACCGAGGAGGAATATTTACAAATTAATTTGAAAAAGGAGCATTGTAAGATAAAGGATCTTGGGGAGTGCCTTACCTTTGATGTCATTATGTTAGGTAAAATACCTAACCTTCTTCATCCTCTATTGTTTTAAATTCTAGTCGTTCATGTTTGTCTTCAATACTCACCACCCTCTCGCATTTTTAGTCCAACAATTTATAGTGGTAATGAGGATAATATTATGCTAATATTGATTTTTCCTCACCATTATTATTCTTTCCATGTAGGTTATCCAAATGGGTCACCATGTGGTTGATTATATCTTGCTTCATATCTTTTAATAAATTTTTGAGCTCCATCTATGACTATCTTAGTAGTCACAATCACATACTTCATGTCTTCTTCATTGTGGAGTGTGAGTAGTTCCCATAAAACTTGAGAGATATCCCCTTCTCCAATTAAATTTAGAGCATTCTAGAAAGCTTCATTGGATCCCCTTAAAAATATAATATTGAGGGAGTCTGGGGATAACCTATTCTAATAGGATTTTGGTAGATAGAACATAAATCTCACCACATAATATTATAAAGTCTCACCCTCCTTCTGTGTCATCCTAGAAAATATCATCTCCTCTCATATTTCCCCCTCTACAATTTAGTCCTTTTATTTCTTAAGAAATATTTCCCTCATGTTTCACCAATCAACCATTGCATCTCATCCCATTCTGATAAACCACCTCAAGGTAGAGTCCTTCAATGTTGTTGAGAATAGTTTCAATTGATCAATGGTATAATCATAACTTCTATAGAGGACATCAAATTTGGAAAGGAACATATCAATGCCTTTTGTGATGAAGTCGTGAAAATTAGGAAGAGCAGAGGGGGATTATACTTCATGGCAACATGTCCTACCTAATCTGAAATAGGAAACTGGAAAGTTGTGGTTTCAAGTGGCTCTTTTGATTGCACATCTCCCATTATGGTGTGGAAGTTGTGACTAAGGGCTAAAAAAATATCTTGAGAATGGGGTTTGTTGGACTCTTGGCTTGAAGTAATTACTAAATTAGCTTTGAGATGCTATACTTCAAGAATCAAATATTCACTTATTTTCCCTACTTCAGTTTCTTCCATCGAAACAAGCATATCTTCATGAGAGCACTTAATTAGAAGAAATATCCATAAGAGACCTCTTGTTCTCTACATGCAATTTTTGTGAGCTAATGTCCACCTTCCCTGCACAATTCTAGAAGATAATTTGATGCTTGGAGTGATATCTAATATTCCTAGATGTTGGAAATGTAAATTGTATGCTAGGAAAGCAAGAATAATTATTCAGAGACTGAGAGACTCTTAGAGCTTGGAACCATCCTTGACAATGAAACGAAAAATATATGGATCCCTGATTGACTACTAAATCTAGTGCATCTAAGGCATGCACTCAATTTAATGGACTTGGATATCCTTTATCAAGCAACTCATCGACTATGAGGGTTACAATTATAATGTTAGACCAAGGAGGTATCTTCTTGGATGATGTTGGTACTATGTGTATGACCTATATGATTTTGGGATTCCTAAATGGTTGAGTATATGAATTGAACTTTCTTATTCAAAAAAGAATCATATCAAAAAACTGATCCTATGACAAATATCCTATAACTATAGCTACAAGCTAAGGTTAGTGTTACACATTTTGTAGACAACACAGATTAATTGCTACAGTTAACAATTATGCATCACTTGATAATTAACCAATGATCTAAATTTAAATGCTAAAACAACTAATTATTAATACTAACAATGGAGTTGCAATTTTCTCTCAAGTGGGCCCTTGCTTGGGTTGTTGCACTCTTCTAATTCACATAAATGTTAATCAATATTTTTGTTCTTAATTCATTCACATTAAAAATAACACTAACTAATAAAAATTGCTACTAATTATTGTTCAAGAAAAATGATATAGAATGTTGAAAAATCACTGCTAGACTTCTACTTCGAACATTCTAATATATAGACTTTTAATTCAACTAATTAATCTTAATTGTCCTTAGTAAATTGGAATCTTAACCACCTACTTTATAGATGTCGACTCATTTCCAAAAGATGCATGAAGAATATTATTTCATCTTAAGGACATAAAATAAGAATCTTCAAGAAATAAGTTCCTAGTGTAATTCTTCTAATTGTGACCGAGGAATCAAAATTACTGGAATGTATAAGAAAGTGACATGATGCATGCAACAAAATAATTTCCGCAATGTTTGTCATTATATGCTAACATGGAGTTTCTTCCCACTCTTCATGATATAGTTTAGTGTTGGTGGCTAAGATTATATCCACATGTTTTGGTTTTGATGGATACACGTTCCCTTAGCTATAGGTATTCCATCTTCATGGTTGTAGGTGCACAATCCTTCATCTATACATGGCTGATCTCATATCTGCATGTATGCAATATTCCTTTGGCTAAATGTTTGATACATTTTTTGTGTGGAAGGTTAGTTCCACCAAGAAATTTATATGTTACAATTACCACAACTATCATAATATAATCTCATATTCTATCAATAATTATCTAAACATGCAAATATTTACCAAACCTTCACTTATCAAGTTTAGTGCTTTAAGGATTAGTCTCAGGGTTTGAAAATGTTTGAGGAAATGTATCTTGAAATAGATAAATAATAATAATTAATAGTAACATTTAAGGGACTCATCACTAGCTAGTTAATTTTTCTTTCTTAATAACATTGGATATGCCATTTATCTTTTCAACAAAGTTAGAAATAAATGTACTAACAAAGTTGATATATCCAAAGAATGGTTGACATACTACCTTGACTATTTTAGGATAAGGGGTGAGGTCAATTTCTCTACCTCTCTCTAGGTCTATCCTCACCCCTTCCTTTGATACTATGTGTCCAAGGAGTTTTCTTGCTATAGTTTCATGTTTGCATCTCATTTTTGCTAAACTTCAAAAGACATTACTAAACCTTTTCCATATACTTTAAGTATTTCAAAACATTTGAAAATGATATATATTATGTAACATGCCAATTTTTCATGCAAGTAAAATTTCATAAGTCTTCACTTTTAAGTAAATAAACTATGTAACTTAACCATTTCCATTAAAAATTTATTTTCTTAATAGAGAACAAATGAACATAGATGTCATAACAATAACCAATTTTGATTTCATTTCTAAAATAATATTCCACACATTGCAATATTCCAAAGAATGTTTGTAAAGTACATACATAGCTCAACTGAGCTTCAAAGCAATAGATATAGATGGTCCAAGAATCTCCTTTCAAATCTTGGTCTTATTCGCTTGTTGAGGAGGAGAAGCATCACTCAAGCACTTTTTCACCAACCACAGACTCATATGAGGTCCCTTGCACATCTATCATTCAATAGATGGACCTACCCTTCGACGAAGAGGTTGGTGGAGTAACCTCATAACGACAACCATTCTGAGCTTAGTGTTGTGTCCTACATAACTAGAACTTGTAAACCCTACAATCTTGAACTAGCATGCATAAATGAATCACGGTGAATTAATAGTGGAGCCAAAGGAGATCACACTACTTTGGCCAAAGTTTTCTCACTCAATACTTTGAGTGATAGTCATCCTACTCACATACACTTCTTAAACTCAATTTGACTTAAGGCCATTATAAACTATGCATAGGTAATTTCCTTCTATAGGTAGTCTTTAACCTTAGCAACAACCTATTTCATTCTCCCAAAACACAATGGTATTTCTACCCACAAAACATAAACATAAGTTACCCCCCCCTTCAATGGATAATCAAATCACAGGTGTGACTTATGAGCTATCTAAATCAATTAAATAACTTTGCAATGAATAACCCTTAAGCTATCCTTGTTTCATCATTCCTAATATATTACACTAATGATAAACAAGCTCTCCTATTACGGAGTATATACAAACACTTTATAGAAAAGTATAAAGCATATTCCTTTCCTTTCCATAAGAAAATAATATGATTCACTAATGCAAGTATTCTCATGCAATTCCAACAAATCAATCAAGACATTCATTCTTTTATAACAAAAGACAAATAAAAGGAAGATAGATCCTCATGCCTATTGGTTGCTTAATCCAATAGACTAATTTGATTCTCAGCCCTCCAATGACAACTTTCTAGGCTCCTCCTTAAATTACTATAATCTCTCAATGCACTACCTCACAATAACCTCTTTCTCTATGCTCACAAAATAACTCTATCTCAAAAAATACAACTCCAAAATAAAAGTAAAAAAATGAAACTACATATTTGTGCATCCAAATGAGAGAGTTGACTCATCTATTTATACTAAATAATGAGACATTGATGCCTAAGGAAATGGTAAACCAATCGACACTACTCATCCATGCAAGTCAACTCATCTCATACAACAAAATGGTGGCGACATTCTAGGTTAATACTTAGCTTGGTTATTTACAAATTGACCTCCTTGTTTGATAACATTACAAGACTATTTTAAATATGCACATGTTCTAAAGATGAGAATAAAATTGCAAGTAAGAAAGGTTTCTATAGAAAATAGAGTATTCATAATATGGCACCAAGTTTCAGGAAACTTCCTATTCTTTTGCCTACGGGTTATCGAAGAAAACAATCAATATTTATTAGGCAACACATATCACAGTCAACTCAGTCATAGACTATCCAATCGACATGTTAAGGATGAATTGACTCCTTATTAATAGCGCATAGAATAGCTTTGACCAAGCACGTCCATTTGATGGGGTTTATATCCTTATTTCATTCATTTCAAACACTTTACACAACAGATTATAATCTCACGTTTCTTTTTGCACTTAATCTGAAGAGTTAAATGTGCCTTATTATCTACTTGAGCACTACTATATAGTGCACTATATTCCTCATTCATCAACCAAAGCATATACTATTATGAATCGGCGTTTATCTTTTGCATAATATATGTATAAATTGGTCTTTAATACTTTACATAATATATATACAAATCGACCTCAAATACTTCATATATATAAATATATATATCTGCATGTATATACATGTACATATATGTATATACCGATGAATAACTTTAATGTTATATTGTATATATATATATATGTATATGTGTATATATTCACATATATATATATATATATTCCATGTCAATTAAATATATATATACATTTGATATTCAAATGAATAAGATCAAGTTAATATATATATATATATATACCTCTATGTACATGTATACATATATTGATATATCTATATGGACATTTCCATTTGTCACACATACGTATATATCGACACATGTATACATATGTATATATGTATATATCTTATATATATATATATATATACATTTGATTACACAATCAAGCACATATACAATTACCATCTTATTGATAGGAAATATACGTGATGTATATATACATACATGTCGCATTGTCCATTCGATAACACCATGCTCATAAGCAACCCATTCATAAGCGTGCATAGGTACGTCTACCTATGTACTCTCAAGCACGTGCTTCTCCATGTGTATGGTCTATCATTGACATGCATATGCATACAAATATATACCTTCAACATATGTTCTCCTTATCAATCAAGCATAGTAATATAAAGAAGAACCCATAAACTCTAAACACATAAAAATCATCCAAGAATGTACTCAACAGTAATCAAGATCCTTACTAATGCAAACACATTATACTAAAGGATGACTTACCAATTCCCAACACTATGACTTGACTCAACCATTCTATTGTGAGTGTGTGTATAAGCTCAGTTAGGTTTTGTTACAAGGTTACCCAACCAAGTTCTCCTAAGTGATACTTCCCCTCACTGGACTGGAGGATTGAATATGAACCTGCATCCAACTTAACACATTTCCATGGTAGTCATCCATTCATTAAAACAAGCATTTACATAATACTTTTAATAGTTAGAATATCCAATTCAATAACCATTCAGTTTCATATATGCATTTTATCACATCACATTAAATGAAATAAACATTCATTAATAATTCTCTAATAAAAAAAGTACAACCACATATATTTCCAATCGGAATTCCAAATACATTCACACATGCAATAATTTACTCTAGCATAGTAATAGTAAATAGGTAAACACACAATGGGGTGTGACATATTATATTAATGAATGTGTGTGTGAACTTTGGATGTCTATGAGTTTAGTAGAATTTCATGATTAATCATAATTGCTAATAATAAAAAATGCCTTAAATAAATAAGACTAACCCCTACAGTGAATAACCTATCAACCTACAACAAAAAAATTCTCAACCCATAACAAAAGGATGACAGTTCAATGCATCTAGAGGAGCTACAACACGCGCATGTTCCCAGAATGAGATGCAGGTGATGATTTGAAGATGTGAGTATGGATGGCCATGCGCCACTTCATCTCTTCAATAATTTGTGGAAGGAGTTTGTTCCAAAAAAGGAATAATAGTTATAATAAGGGCACGTTTCCAAGTTATAATGGTTATCTTAAATGATGCAGAGTCCTTATTCGACTTCTACACTCTTGCTTTCATTAGTTGTTAATTTTTGTTGAGTTAAAGGACTTGGTCCTCTTCCTATTTTCATGAGTGAAACATTTGATTTTAGTTTGTTTGTAGTTTTTGAATAAGCGGAATCTCATAGACCCTATATAGGGGGTACTTTATCGATAAGTCATACAATTAGATTTGTGTATGCATTAGATTGAATTAAAGATTTTGTTACATTATATTCAAAACTTTATGTATGATTAGAATATAATAGAGAAGATATTTCAGTTGAATGATTTCCTGAGCTAAGTAATTGAAGAAGATATCATGGATGCAACATCTCAAGCAAGGGCCACTTGAAGTACTATAGAACCACATTAGTTTAGATGATTAATTAGATTATGCATTATAGTTTCTAATTTATAGTTTATAGTTTTCATTATATTGAATGCTATATTTTGTTCAAAACTATAGAGTGATTAGTTGAATTAGGACATGCTACAACATAAAAAATTATCAGTTACAATCGTAAATGATAGGTACCCATAGTAGTTAATAGTAATTAACATCTGCTTAACCTATTCTTTAAGTAGGAGTTATTTCTAGTTAGAAGCTTTTGATAAATTTATTCTTGTTCAATCACCTATACTCAGTCAATATAGCAAGTCTAGGATTCTTGAATGCATATACAATTCCAACATCATCTTAAGTCTACGAATCCTTGATTGACAATTCAATGAAGCCCTCTTTTGAATAATGAATTGCTTAATTTGAGGATTTGTAGGTTCGTTAAGCGACGTGTATGATCACCTACACCAGTTGATTAGACATTAGGGGAATCTCTACAAACTATAGGTCATTACATGTAAATGTTAAATGGTTATAGTTAACAAAGATGTAAATTTTGTTATTAAATAAAAAATAGTAAATGATTGGATATAAAAAATAAAACCATAGAGGTGAAAAAAAGGGTGGGTAGGGTAATATGGTAAGGTCACACAATGAAGTATAATATATTTTAAGAGAATATATAGTCATGAAGCACAAGTAAAAATATAATACAAACCCTAATGAGATATAAAAAGGAAATGCAATCATAAAAATTAGATCAAAAAACTTTAGTGAATGAAGGATAAACTTTAGTTCATGTAACAAAGTTGGTTCATTGAATAATGCAAAAGTAAAAATACACACCTTACATAAAAAAATCTAACTTAGGCAATTAAATAATGAAATCAATTACATACATAATTAACATAGACAAATGAGATGGGAATTGAAACAATAAATGTTAAATTAAAATAAATTTATATGTGGTACTTAGTTAGATTCCAAAGGTGGGAATATTATGCTATAGACACATGGAATTGATTTGCCACACAATTAGAATTTTAGAATAATTTGTCAAATATCTTAGACTCTATAAATTGATAATGGCATACTTTGGTTTAGATTTTTGCCTATAGAATTGATTTGGCATTTAGAATGGAACTTGTATTTGTGGGAATAATCTAGTAGAATTATAATACTTGAAATTTAGTTGGTCAAATTTTTTATGTCTAAATTTGAGTAAGGACTAATGATGTTTACAAACACCTTTGGAGAATCTATTAAGTTGTGTGGGTCATGTTCTCTTTAATCATACCCCTAATTGGACCAATTAAAATAATTTAGAACAAGGATCGAAGACAATAAGCAAGCATCCAATCAACTTAAGATGATGTTGCAAGTAGACAAAACCAAATTGATTACTCTTTAAGCTCTTTAATCTAGATGCTCTTTCAAATGCCAACATTCCTAGATAGCTCCTAAATGAATTAACAAATGTCTTTAAGTACAATAATGCAAGATACAAATTAACACAAATGTATATTTGATCGACTCATAATGATTAATAAAAGGATGTCAACATAATTTAATATAAATTTAAATTTTAAAAATTTAGAGTTTTTTTTTTAAAGAGGGGTAAATTTTTTTGACCCAAAGCTATGAACCGGTGAGATCACAAATGGGGGACCTCATCCCCAACATAAAACTCAACAATTACACCCCAATGGGGTTTGAACCTTGATGGAAAGAACAACAACACAACTTAACCATCACACCATGCCATAATTGGCTTAAAAGTTTAGAGTTTAGATTTATGACTACAAAAATATTTTTGTTCAAGTTTGCACCTACAAATTTGATCCATGCTGATAAATAGTAAATCTAAGAATCAAAATCTATCTCAAAAAATAAATGATAATAAAAATAAATTATTGTTAAGAGCAAGGTCTTGACATCATTGAGATGAGATTAGGATCATACCTCAAACAACCTTAACATAATGAATATCCCTCAATCCTTAACTCTTAATCAAACAAGAGCTCTAAAAGAGTTGGAGTCCCTGCCTAAGGGAATGAATATGCTTATGCAAATTTGCAATTGATATAGTTTTATAATTTTTTGTGTATATAGCTATATGTTTTGTGTGTTGGTGACTTTGATGTCATTAAAAGGTACATTATAAATTTGAGAATCAAGATAATAAGATTAAAACTCAATTGTTGAATTTAAGACTCAGTTCTTGAATTTAAATGTAATAAGATTAAAATTTGTGTATTTTAATTGAAAATTATTATGGTTTTTGAAACTTGATAAAATTAGAGAAAAATTCCTACCAAATTTCTAATCAATCCTTGCAAGATTCAACTTTGGTTTGACACGTAGCAATACCTTAATGGTTGCAACAAGTTGTAGACAACATGACCTTCAATGTTTTATTTCATAGATTTGTTGATACACTTAATGCTTAACCTAATATAAATACCATGAGTTTATTAACTATTACGAAAAATCTCAAGTTTCACTAAACATGGACATTGAGAGGTAAAAAGTTATTTAGATCTGTTTGGTTTCTATTTTTAATGGATGTAATTGAATCCTAAAACTTTGAAAGTCAGATCCATGATTGAGATTGATCTTACACCTACAAAAATAACCCAAGGCAAGGGAATGATGAAATCATCAAGGTGGATAACAAATGTATGGTAATGGGTGCATAGATAGGCGTAATAAATGCAAAATCTGGTTGAATATATCAAAATACATAATCTGGGTGGATAAAATGGGTGATAAATGAGTGGGAATATGAGGAAGGGCACAGAGTAAGGAGACTTGACTTTGCACAAGATTGTTGTATTATGTCATTTTCTCCAAATCGACATTAAACTAAATGACAAATGGAATGTTTATGCCAATTCCAACATTACACATTGGTAGCTTTAGTTTTATGAATCCATTTTAGATTTAGTGCTTAAGTTTTGGGTTCTTCCATTTTAATGTTCATTTTTTCAGTTTTATATGTCCATGTGGTTTGATTTTTGTTAGTTATACTAAGTTTGTGCTTTGGTTTTTAAATTTTCAGTCCAAATTAAATGTGTGCTTTGGCTTTCAATTTTACTTTATATGCACCTGTCTAGTGTCTTTGGTAGTGCTCGATACAGTCAACTTTGTTTTTCAGAGTTCATATTTTTTTAAAGGAACTGAACAACTTGATTTTCGGAGTTTATATTTTTTCATACACCAAAGATACAAGAGATCATAGGTAAATGCAAAACAAAACCCCATAAAATCTACCAATTTGATCGTAATTTCCAAAACTGACAATTACATTACAAAACTACACATGATAAAAATCTCTCAACCATTCTTGAAAATAGCAAAAATCTCAAACTTGTAAAGCACTATTCCAAAATATGAAGGAACTATCTTTGAACATACTTGGAAACATACTCTCTTCAATAACAACACCTATAAAAATGCAATTGTACTCAATTGCCTATTGTTAATGTCTATATTATTGCTTGCACTCAGGGGGCTGCTTCCAAATCCAACCACCAAAAAATTGATCCTAAATTAATCCTATTCCTAATCAGACTCTCCTAAAAAGAGACCTTGTAACAAATACCACCCAATAGACTTGGAAACTTCCAAACCCTCAACAAATACTTAGCTAGAATCTGGGTTGGATTTTGAATGAACTCCACTATATTGCAACAAAAGAAACATAAATATTCAATCTCTAGCCATAATTAAGGAACGAGCAATAAATTTTTTGAATACAACATAAACAAGGAAATTATCTAGAGACTTTTGATGCCATTTTCTTCCCCTTCATGATCTTCATCCTCTTTCTCACTCTCATCATCATCTTCATCAACATCATCATCATCTTTAGGAACATAATCATCATCATCACTTGCTTCCCTAGTGAACCAAGAAACTGCATCGGGGATAAGTTTATCCTTAATTGTAGATCTACAAAAAACACATAAAATCAATTAAAACTGATATCCAAAAGGTACATAAACCCAAAACCTTAGCAATAGATCAAGAACAAATCACATCTCATAATCTTGCTCCATTACATCTTGCAGTTCCTTAGCCTGTCAACCACCCCACAAACTTATCAGACCACAAATACAGGACACTAAAATGTGTGTTCATTGAAAACTAGAGAGCACAAGAAACAAAATAGATTGGTCAGCAATACTCATAGCATCATCTTCAAAGACCTTCCTTGGGTGGATCAAAGAAATTGAAGAAACTTGGGAATTGCTCAATTTTAGTCACTACTTTTGCATTCTTGGCTCCCTTCTTAGGCTTCTTCTTCATGATCTTCTGAGTAAGGTTCTTGCCAAGTAACCAATCAATTTCAGTTTTGCATGTGAAATAACAACATTAAATGAACTAGGAAATTCACATCATTTAATTGGTGAAATGAGATGCTTGCATTAGACTTACCCCACCACATGTTCCAGGATAGGTTCATTTTCATCTTCCGTGTAGTATATCTTTGTTAATTGCATTAATAAAGGAAATATATTAACAATAACTTGAGAAAGTATTGAATATAAACATACACTGGAACAAGAATTTAAAGAGAACTTAAGAAAATGAAAAATAAATTAGAATTGAAAAGTGTTGAAAGGCACTAAAAATGTGAGTAATTACCACACTATTCTTAAAATAATTGTTCTCATTGAAGAATAATTCCAACTTGAAGCCCTTCTTATCCTTGTCAGTATCAAGACGAGAACATTGTATATCCTTCAAAAACTTCAAGGCACCTTCATCATATTTTGTAATTTGTTTATTGAAAAACAAGTCAGTTAACTCACTGTAATGTAGGTAACATTGCTTGGTATAGCCAAACTGTGTTTTGGATACAAGGAAAAGGAGCAACATCCTACTTGCGTTCCCAAAACATCATTGTTCTTCATAGCAGTTAGCCAAAATTCAGGAACTCCCTTTTCTGCTACAATCACAAAGATATCACAATAAGCACTTCCCCACCAAATTTCAAATCACATGAACCTAGAATCTGAAACGGTTATTACATACCGGCATCAGTAGATTCTTTCTTTGGTTCTTCCTCTTTCTCCTTGTTATCGTCCTCAACATCTACTACTCCATTCACAATGTCATAGCGCTGCAATAGGATATTCCATTGCAGGAAAATAAATTTAGTTGTCAAGGAAAATCAAAAAAATTCTACCCTAAAAGCTAAAACATCTTGACATAATCATCTACTAAAGATTGTGTGAACTGAAGTAGCTACTTATATTATTTGATACCTTACAAACCTATAATCATGCAATAGAAACATCTCGATACATTATACTTTATTACAAATCAAGTTGCTCCTAAAGGATTTGTAATAGTTCTATCTATGTTTTAGGTTATCATGTCATAGAACCAAAAAATATATGCTATTATTCTATTTGCACTTATTAGATTAGACATTATCTATTCTTCCATTTCTTGTTCTTCTTCTGAGATAGTTCATGGCCAACACTAAAATCTCACCTACCATGTAAATGAACAAAAGTTGCAATGCCAATTGAAAAATAGCATCTCACAATATTTATTAGAATGCACACAGCTTAGTTAGTGGGGATAAAATCAAGGTCATAATAAGGAAAGACATTATGGAGCTCAGCAGATTAGGTCATATAGGAATCCTAGAGCAAAAAGACTAAAGCTATTGAAGTTTTTAATAGTTAACAATACACAGCAAGCAGACAGTAGCATCAAGTATAATCTTATAAAATGCAAAGAACTTGACTTTCATTGTAAATCAATAATGGTAGAATAATATCGACTACATATATAAATATTAAATTATTAAATTCATGAGTAAGCAAGTTTCAATCTATTAGATAAAAGTTCAAACCTATTGATAGAGATAACAATATACAACAGTTTCCTGAAAAATTAGCACTTCCTTAGGAAGGGGGAAGAGATCGGGGAATATATGAAACTTCCAATTTAGAAAACTTTGAAAAGCACACAATACACCACAGAAAAAACACTAAACACGGATACCTTCTTGTAGAAAGGTTCATAAAGTTTTTGATACTTTGCCTCCAACGCAGCTTTTTCTTCAAAAAATATGGTCTCTATCTCCTTATGTTTACCCTTCATTGACAGCGGAAAAATCATAAGACCTTCGCATGAACATTATTTCCACAGAAAATAAAAATATAAACATATAAATACCTGCAGATCTTGCAACGCTTCCACTCGCTTCTTTACTTTGTGAGGTAGTGATTCAATGTAACCTGATGAGGTACCAACAAGAGTCTGGAGCTTATCCTGAAATATATCATGGAAGACTTCTTAAATCCAGTGATTATTAGAAATGTTTTTTAGAAATCGGATATATCCAGTGAAGGCACCAGCAATTTATCCTGGGCCTATGAAATTGTGTTTCAATTCAACACCACAAATCACTTGCCTCATATCAAATTTTGTAAACATATAAAATATCAAAATTGTGATGGGCATATTGCCCAAAACAATTTGAACAAATAAAAAGAAATATATAAAAAGTACCTTTAAAATACCAACCAAGCCTTCATTTTCCTTTCCACCTGTTAAAAAATCCAAAATCTTAAGCCCATAAGGTAAAATTGGACCGACTTCAACGCACAATTAGGGTAGATAATTGAATATCATATCATATGCTTGCACCAAACTGGCGTGCACTTGCATACCAATATCATATGTGTGTCTAAATATATGAATGTAATATACATGTGTGTATATTCCATTATATGCATTCTCGAACAACAACAAATTTACAAGCATAAAAGAAAAAGGTATAGCAATCTTATAATGCAAAACAACATTGAAGCATACAGGTCCAGAACTAACCAAACATTTGAGAGAGCAATATAGACATCAGAAATTATCAAAAGGATGATCTTCAACAAGCTGATCGGACAGTCTAGAAAAACAGAGGTTATACTTAAAGAGTTAAGATAATTAACGCTCAAAATGGTGAGGAAAAGAAGTCATCCATGATCACAATGAAGATCTACTCAACCTCCCTCCAACAAGAAAGTGTTTAACATACACAGTCACATTGTGGGAATCAGTCCTAAAAACCAGTCTTACAGAATCCTTAAACCAATGGAGCCTTAGATCCTTAAACCAACACCATTGGATCCTTATCATATCGCACTTAAGCAAAATTTTGAGCCTACTATCAAAGTCTAAAAATAAGTGTTTCAATCATCAGCCAAAATTGTAAAATGAATATCAGTGTGAATGTCAGCTGATCTCCTTGGCTGTGAGTATTCCAAGTAGCGTTTGCAAGCTGGGGAGTCAGCACCTTGGCAGCTAAGAGCCGGGCTGATTTAAAGGCCGTCAGTATGAGTAGGTCTTGTCACGGACTTACCCATCTGTCAGGCAAAAGAGCCCGTGCATGTGGCTTCCGTCAGTATTAGAGCAGTGAGTATTGGCACAAAATTGTAGAGCATATGTGGGCTTTGCACCCATACAAAACAAAAACAAAAAAGAATTTCAGAGGTTGAGAGAGCGACCTTTCAGTGAAGCACCAAGATCGGCCATGTTAAATACAGGCGTGTCCTTGGAGTTAGCCATATCGCTAACTACAAAAAATATCAGAAAGAAGATACAACAGGGAAATTGTTTGGGTGCAATGAAATGAGAATGTATGGAGATATATACAGCTTTGGCGCTTCGCCTTCCCGCTAAAACCTCTCCTTTTTTTAAATCTGGGTCGAACGCAACAAAATTTATCTTTATAATACCTCAGAGATTACTATCCCTAGCGGTTTTTACGCACTTCGTAAGTATTATTATGACTGGATTTGCAGATTGTTATTTGTATTTTTAAAAGACCGTAGAAGTTCAAGAAAGATTGTTTTCCAGATTATGTTCCGGATACGACTCTAGAAATGAGGCTCACAAAAAAGGGCATTTTTGAAACAGTCATTCAGGGCTTTTAACAGTAAGATTTCCAATTTTTTAAAACCCCAAAATAAGGCTTAAATGTATAAAATAGTACGATTAACTACCAATCAAATGATCGGAATAGAAGGTAGTCTAGATGAAGAGGACTATTCACTGATGGGAAGGAGCGGCTATGAATCTTACTTTAAAGCTTTAAAAAGTTACAGATCTTACCATTAAACCCTAAATGACTGCTTCAATTATGACTTTTCTGTTATAGGTTAACACTTTAAATCTCATCCAAAAACATAATCTGCACCACAATCTTTCTTTAACAATTCTGGATCAAGTCTAATCCGAATACTACTCACCAAGTGCACAAGAACACAGCCAAGGAGAAATTTTGCCTACATTCGAATTTTAATATTTTCTTAATCGAATACCTAATATTAGCTTTTAACCATTGATGATTAATTGAGCACATATCCGTACGCCGTTTCAAAAGATTTCCTGTCAATTCCATGAAGATCTGGACGTGGTCTCGACAAACAAAAATATCTTTTTGTTTTTTCATTTTTATGAGAAATTTTTGAAAAGTTCATATAAAACTTCCATCTTAACTGCTAACAAATAGGATTTCGGACCACAATTTTAAAGTGTCATCATACTCGTGAATAACAGAAATAAAAAAGCAGCGTAACGTGAACACCATTAATTATGTGATAATTGTTCCCTTGAGGGTCTCATGATGCATTTTATAATTATTAATTAATAATAATAATAATAATTGGAATTTAAGCATGGGATGCAAAAGTAACAAATACATTCATTATGGTGGGAAGATAAAGTGGAATCTCATCACCTAATAAATAGTAAATTTTAGGTTAACTTTTAAAATCAAGAAGGGGGAATTTTTTTTGTAGGAGGGAATTGTTATTAATTGTTTTAGGGTTAGGGTCAGGGTTGTAAGAGTGGAAATCGTATATTTATGTTTTTTTTCAATTTGAGATTTATTGTGATTAGGTTAATTTCAATGTGTTGATTAGTATAAGTATTATTTATTTTTTATAATAATATTGTTTGGTTTTTAATCTTTTTTATTTCTTTGTATATTTCATTTTTTGGTTTAATTTAATTATGCATTTATAATTTTGACTTTTAATTTTTAAAAATTCAAATTCAAAAATTTGTCATCTTTTTTATTTGATAGTGTTGAGTCAATTGTAGTGTGAATTGTCTCAATTACATGTTAGGGTGGTGTACTTATAGACTAACCCTAACGAAAATAAATCATCTACTCAATATTTAAGATTTAGAGTTATTATAGAACATATTTATGAATCTTGTTTTTTATATTGATATAGTGAACAAATATAGCTCAAAGACCATCAATACAACCAAGATGACAAAAAGGATAATCATAGTTCTACAAAGGACAAAACTAAAAGTTCAACCACCACTTCAAGCAACAAGTGAATGTAACAAAACCAATTGTCACAAATACATAAGCACATCAGCCATCATTATATAATATGACCAACCAAAAGTAACTAGTTGCAACACCAGAATAATTAGTCACTCTATTTAGAAAACTTCTTCATCTTCTCTTTAGCTTCCATTATATCAAATTTTTTTTTAGTGACTTTTTACATCGTATTCCTCATGCACTTCCTATTCCATCATTTAGAAAAGGTGAAAATAGGAATATCATCAAAGCCATCAAATTTTGAGATAGCATAGCCTTTGTACACAATAGCCCCTGAGCTTTCACCATGTTCACATTTTTTAACACCATGTTCATTACCACCATCTTTCATTGGCTATTGGATCTCTTCCTTAGACCTATTAGCTTGCTCACAAACCTACAAAAGAATAAGGAACGCTATGATTTTTTTACAAAAGCCAATAATATCCCTATGTTCACTTTGGAAAACATGTTTTAGTATGCTTATGCAAATAAACCATACCACCTCAATGGATAACACCAACCAAATTTTATGAATCAATTTGGAAAAATTAGTGTCAAACATAACAATAGAGCCAAACAAGATATCCTACCAATAAACTCTTCGCCCCTAAATAACAAGAGTAGAAAGGAGGAAAACAAGCCCAAACATTTTTACCAAAATAATAATAAAAAAAATGTATAATTATTTATCTCTCCCTACAAATAAAACATAGAATATTGTCAATAGGTTTTTAAGCCCCTTAGCCCCCATATTCCTATGTCTACAACATCATTCCCAACTGATCACATCCCTTCTCTTATTCTTCTTGTCATCAAACCATAAATTGATGCAGGAGCATCCAGTAGTGTAAAGGCAATCTTGCATCACCCAAAAATAGTTAAATTTCAAGCTTCTCAATTTTTAGATGTTTTTACATTTTTGGATACCCTTTTTGTCATAATGAAATTCCCAATTTACAGTTTTTATTTTCTATTCCTGGGTTGAAAGATATTGTAGTTTTAGTTTCCCAGATTTGCACCTGAAAATCTTTCGAGTTAGATTTGAGGCACTTAGAGTTCCCGGATCGGCCCTGAAACTTGCTGAAATCAGCGTAGCGGATTTCAGGCGCGTTATTGACTTCAAGACCTTTCAAACGATTCACGAATCGGAGTCCCGGATCAAAAGTTATGGCCCTGGGAAGTTGGCACACTTTCTAGAAGATACAATTGCAAATGCTCTTTTGAAATTTGAACTTCATGTTGTAAAATTTTGGCGCCAAACCGCCTAAACTCAAATTTGAATGTTGTTTTGGCTCCAAACTAATGAGGAGCTCTATTTATGGGTGGGTTTCTAATTTTTGGGTAACTTTTTGGGGACAAGCTTGCATATTGCAAAAGGGTTATTCTGTAGCTTTCTGTAACTTGCATGTGTTGTAGAACTTGGGGACCTAAGATCCTCTGCATGTAAGAAGCTCCATTTTCTGAATAATAAAATTTCTCTTGTTTGTGGGTTATTTTCTAAGTCTCGGGCTGCGCCCTCATCATAAATTATCTTTGATCATTATCTCAAGTTGCTTAATATGCAAAGAATATACCAAGCAAGCAAAGCAGAAATACTTAGAATAAGATGGGAACACTTTTTGATAGATTTGAAACATCTTAACAACAAGAAAAATATTGGAGTGTCATTTATTCAACTTACTCATAAGATTCTCAAACACCCTACCCCACATCCCTTTCAAGGAGGGAGAAAGAGAAAAAGGAATACCAAGGCATCTCTTAAAATTATCATGTTCAATCTTAGGAAGTAGGGTTGTCATCAACAAACTAGCGCTCAAGAAGCACATATCCATTTGATAATTTCAAATCATAAGAGGTGGACCCAAGTAATTATGCCTAAGCACAAAATACAATGTCTTAGAAACAGTCAGAGATTAAAAAAAAAAAAAAAGGTGTTAAGGGACACCCTTGTCTAATAGATCTCAAAAAAAAAAGTAAAGAATCCCATTCACACAAACTTGTGTAGATGCAGCCTTGAAAAAGGACTTCAGAATCCTACAAAATTTATCACCAATATCCAAAGGAACTTATGCATCTAAAATAGAGAGCTCCATTCGATGCGTATGCACCTAAAATGCGATCATGGCATTTAATTAATTAAGTACTAGTTATTTAATTAATATTTGACTCTGTATAAATAAATTCTCAATTTATTTGTATTGTTCACCCTTCTCTAATTCTCCAAATCTAAAATCATATTTCTTCTAATTTAATTAAATAAACAAATTTCCACTTAAGCTTGTTTATTTAATTGAGAACTCACTAATCTCAATTAGGAATTCAAGCACTGCGTCTACACAACTTTTTTGTGCCACCTCACCAAGGTCACATGGGGAAGTTAAATGGTTAGAATTTTTAAAGTAGAATTATCTTCAACCAATTTTCAAGCACATGGCTTATTCCTCACACACTTCCACCAATTTTCAAACACATGGTCTTTTCTTACCACACTTTAGTCTTCCATCCATTTGGCATGTTGCCTATTGGTCAAGATTCTTCCATCCATTTGGCATGTTGTCTTTGGTCAAGGGGACAACATCTTGATTCTCTCCATCTCCACTGTTCATTCTTCTTGTTTAAATTTGGACCGTCGATCATTTCCACCTCACCAAATGCTGGGAAAATGCTATAAATACAACCCTTTGGCATTGTATTTTGCATCCACTTTTGAATAGAGTTATCATGCAGTAATATTGTTTGAGCTTGGGAGCATTATGGAGTCTTATAGTTACATTTTATATCATGTTTTGCATCATAGTTAGATCTTAGAGTAATACTTTGCTTCATAGTTGCATTTTATGTCATCCTTTGCATTATAGTTGCATTTTAAATTAGCATATTCATAGTTAGCATTTGAGCATATGGAGTATCATCTTAGTTTTCCATAGTTTGCATTTGAGCATATGTAGAATCATTCCATCTCAATACCATAGTATCTACCTCTAATCATCTAACACCATCATCCATTCATCATAGTATCCATTATCATTTTTATCATATAGTTTCATGTAGGAATTTAATTGGCTTGCATGTTGAATATTATCTCATTTCCTAAGTTGTCATTTTAACAACCATTATGCACCTAGAAATTTGAGGGCCAAATGGTTTAATAAATCCTTAGGAATAGAGGACAATGAGACGTTCTTAAAAGATTTGTTTAGCTACAAAATAGAGTAGTTTACTTGTTACAAATATTTGATATAATTTGTTTCATTAAGGTTTGTGTTGATTTACTAACTTTCCACATTTCACACACACACAAAATGGCGCCCACCATGGGGCTTGCCCCATTTTTTTTAACATTCTGGAAAATTTGTGTTCGCAGGTTCAAGCATTAGACTTTGGGCACAAACGACACTTTCTCTGGCACACTTTGCAGCTCATTTAGCGCATATTGCAAATTTTCAAAAAAGTTCACTAGGGTTCAGAACATCTTTTTTTTGAGTTTTTGAGCATCTTGCATGTCTTTTGGCACATCTTGTATGTGTTTTGGCACATATTGACTCTGTTTTGGTGCATCTTGCTTTTATTTTGGCGCATATTGTATGTGTTTTGGCGCATATTGTCTCTGTTTTAGTGATTTCACAGTCAATCTTAAAATGGTTGTATCTTG